>OX465592.1:8347776-8947776 GCA_950022655.1 Alentia gelatinosa | reverse complement strand
TTTTGACAGATAGAGGGATACATCAATATTATAACAATAGGCTGCAATAACAAACTGTTGCAGGTGGTACCCACTGATTATGTGTACCCTGTACAAAAATTAGTTACTCCTCCTCCTTGAGAATTAATCTGTATTGATAATCGCTGGCTACAAAGTACCCACCCAATGTCCACCTGGCAAGAGATTATGTGCTCCTTGATGACCGATTGTTCAACGTGGACAGGACCTAAAAAGTTAACCCTCCCTTTAACTAGGGAAGAACATATGCATTTCCCGGAGACAGAATATCATGGTTCACAAATGTGCATGTAGGGTAAACATATAAATCGATGGTTTGAAAAAAAGCGATGATTTTCCATGAAAATGGAGGCAGAATTTTTGGTCGCTGCCGCCAATTAATTCAACCTGGCTTGATTTCGTCGGTGATCTAAAAAATCGATCAGTGGTACTAGATTATGTAATGTTGGAGACAAACATCGTCGACACTTTTTATTTCCAACTGACGAGTATCGCACAAAAAGTGTCATATAGTTGATCAACGGTGGGGCCGTTTAATGATCTAGGATGGTACATGGAAACCCTTTTCTGTACCTCGTACAAGGGCTATTGTTTCATAATATTTAAGTCTGCTCTCTAAAACAGTATTATCCATCCTTCAATTTATCAATAAGTGTTGAATAAAGTGGATCCACATCGTCCCTGGGTCTGTATGGCATATGCAGAAAAGGATCTACTTGTACGAGCCTTTCTTATCAAACGAGCCCCAGATTAAGTGGCAAAGATCGTGAGGTGGAAGCGCCACATAAGACAGTGATTACAATGCGGCGATGCCAATGCCATAATACATTCACGAGTTGCTGGCACCTAAACGTAAATTCTATACACCGTCCATCAGTTGTTGTCGACATGGCATCATGATCATCTCCTTGTTATAGATAAAATGTTTTATCTTGTCAGTAACATTTTCATGTCGGTCGTAAATGTGGGTGATAAATAGGAGGTCGTGACAAGCTTTTAATATGTATGCTGGATCGTTAGCTGGAAGCATGCACTTGACAGCAAGGATGTGTTTATAGATGTGGAACTTCACAGGAACTCAGAATGGTCGTTGAAGGTTTACAAAGGTGTGAAGTGAGTGTTGTATGTAAAGACAAAACTGCAATCTCCATTATCAAAGTAGATGCAATAAGACACGAAAAACAATAATTTAGTTAAAACTTCTGTCAAATTTTAGCTTATAAAGTTGCACTGAGAAATCCATCAAAATAGGTTTTTGTTTATGGGTATTTTTGGTTCATTTATATCGGTCTCAGTTGCATATATAAAACATAGAAACAGCTCTCATAGTATTCACACTTATGTATTCATTTTGGATAGACTATTTGTCAATTTTGGTTCGGCTTTTTCTTTAAATTACGTAGTGCTTATAATGATGATATCATACCTAGAAATAAAGAAGGAGATTTCTTTCTTGGAAAGCATGTTGGCTGTGAGAGGCTTCTCAGAGGTGTTTTAGATCTAAGAGTAGAAACGCATTGAAAACATAGGACAGAACGTTTCTATAATAACGAACAAGGAAAGGCTGCTCTAGTCTAATACTAGAACCAGCCTACTTAATCAGATTTTTAATATTACATTAATTTTATAGCAAATTTCAGGGGATAAATTAACCTAATTTCCCGCATATATGTAGGCCAACTGCATATTTTGACATACCGAATATGCTAATTGGTAAAAGAGCCACACAAGCTGTTGATCTAGTGAACAACATATAATTATTTGCTAGTAGAATACTGTAGCCTGCCTCTTTCCCCAGACCTCTTTGCCTGACATATTACTCTCAGCATGCAATCCTCTATCTATCCATCCCTCCATCCATCACAGTTGGCAAGTTACTCCCATTTTTCACTCAGTTATCTCAACCTTCTCAACTTGTTTTTTTCCTGTCTGTAGTACCTGTGTCGCGCTATCTGCAAGTCTGGCCTAGATCTAATTCTAGCGAACAGTTGGAGGAAATTACTCCCCTATCGAATTAGGTAAGCATTATAGTAGTTATTCTGTTTTTCTCCGTAGTTTAGAGGACTATATTAACTTCCATGACGTACTTTGTAACAGAAGAGAAAAAAATGACCCATTTACTCTGCCCTAATATTAGGCCTGAAACTATGTACATACTTGTGGCTGGGAATTCGGCCTGGAAAACATTGCATTCCTTGGCATTGCTTATAAAAAGCCCCGTTTAGCGGTATTAAGGGGTACAGCGCCATGTTGAATCTTTATATTGCATTCTACAACTGCATTCACAACTGTAGTAATAACACCAAACAACCTCCATAATCAGCAAATATTATTTTCTGACAAAAGCGCTGATATTAAGCTATAACCTTTTTGACAATAATAGAACGAGAAGTTACACTTATGAATAAAGTATTTGTCAGGTCTTTATACTACAGGCTTTGTGTTTAATCCATCCACAGTATATGGAAATTGACCATAAAACCTTTGACAAATGTTATGATAGGCACGATACCATGTTCTTATATCACCACAAACTAACTTGATAAATTCGAAAAAGTATGTGATTGCCAACACTAAATCATACAAATGTTTCGATCTTTGTGTTGTCAGTGATAATTTTCTGAGTGATCTAGATTTCTGTATTTTATTTCTGGATCATCCTGGTCCTTTAAACTTTATACCATTTAGTTAAAACCGTGGATAATTGTCCCTGAACATGCAGGAACTTGGTTGCATGCTTATAGCAGTGACTCCGATTTGCTACTCATCAGAGTATGGCCACTGGGCGACACTGTAATCTTAGAGAAGTATAAACGCGATCCGCATTTCATGGCAAAAGTCACCCAACAAGATACATTCGTTGTAAAATCGTTTGAAGTATATGCAGATTACTTTGCTTTTGCTTTAATTGGAGAGGATTATGTGATGTTGTAGTTAGAACGAACCTCTAACTCATGTCAGTCTTGGAACTTTTGTTAGCATCCTCATGTTTACATGAATAAACACAGTAGTCAGTTGTGACCGAAAACCACCAACTTTCACAGAAAACATTTCAAATTGAAATAAAACGTTTTGCTATGAGATCACAGCACAGTTTCACCAAATTGCATGGAGTACATTTTGCAATTAGAGCTGAAATTAAGAAAGGCGATTGTACTTCCGAGGTATTGTTATTCGTATAAAAAACGTTTTTCTTTGACTTGATGTCTTTCCATTCAGCCTGTGGTAGTTTGAAAAGTATTCCAACAAGCCTTTCTATGACCTCACCTGAGAGTAGGTGTTAAAAACGAAATCAAGATTGGCTCAAAGTATAAATATAACAGCAGCTTATAATTGTTTCGAGAACTACTGGTAAGAAAAGTTTTCCACTTACCTCTTTTCTTTCCTGGAATTCAATCTTGTTTCTCTGTCGATGCCATGATGAACCTTCAAATACAGAATGACACAAGTATAACGAATATTCTCAAATAGGAAAATAGGCAAATGATGAAATTGAACTAAAGATATCAACATTGAACTCAAATAAACAAACAAAAAAATTCTCAAAAACAACTGACATAGAGCTCCTGGAGCATCCTTCAAACCAGATCTGCTTCATTAATATTCAGCAGGTCGGACATAGATTTTTAAAGTACCTGAGAAATGGAATATGAGGAGAAGAGAGATGGTCAAAACGGACATAGATGGGCCATACCTCCCATATAGGAGCATTCCGATGGTAGGCCTATTCGGGCGGGGATGGCAGGGCGGCTGGGCTAGGAGCAGGGGTAGGAGGGCGGAGCTAAGAGCGGTAGTCTACCGGCTGACAGGGGGACAGGGTGGGGGGCTTCACCCATAGCCACTGCCCTCCTCGAAGCACTCTCTATTGGCAAACCTGTGACAGGTTACAAATACATGTATAGAGAGGTTTTAAGAAAAGAAGATCCCATTGCATGTTGGTGATTAATCATCCCTGAATCCTATATTATATTGGTAGATGAATGTGCAGTGTTAGATGAATTTTTCTTTTTTCTGATTTAACAAATAATTTTATATTCATATTCACTGGTTTCCTTGTGTTTTTCACTCTTATTGTCTGACATATATACCGTAGAAGGTGACACATCGGATGTACCTTACTCTATAAGACGAATATAGGAAATTCGTCTTAGATTAAACTGGCCCTTTTGTATCTATAATAATTCTTGATCACCCTGTTATAGGATTGTGATAAGCACCTTTTTATTTGTCGCACAAATAAGCCTGTTGTTGTTGAAGAACAGCAATGCTCTATAGTTAAAATAGCATTCTCTTCTTTTCGCTAATATTCTTTTCCATTCTTAACCTATGCCTATGAGAATCCTTATTGGCACATATTAGAAGTTGATAAAGCCGGGTTGGAGAACATGTCCTCAGATTTCGTTCTGAATGACACCCTGGACCTAGTTGTATTGCATCCATATGAATGATTATGCAGCTGACCATTACAAGCCTCCGAACTACAGACCATTTATAAACTTCACTAGTTTGTGAAAAGCTCGAATGTAGTAGGCAAAATCTAAAATGCTTTGAGTCTTGATATAAACTAAAATGGTGTTCGTCTCTGAAATATACGAATCACAATTCCTTTAGCATTTTCTCACTTAGATAGCCTAGCTTAACGAACATCACATTTGATTATCTATTCGAAATTATTTAACGAAAGGGATAGACATTAGTTTATGGGTTAAATGGCACGCAATCCAAAAAGAATCCGATGAAATTCGGCCGTTAACAGATAGCTTTGTGATCTTAGCATGTCCAGATAAAACCTTCACAAAAATCATTAAATCGAAAAACTCAAATATATATTTCCTGTTGACACCAGTCTTTCAAATATTTCCCACGAAATAAGGTAGTCAAGTACAACTCAACAACCTTCCCAATTTGTGTATCTGTGTGTGCGCACAACCAACGGAATCCTCAGTCGAATCCATTGGAACGAAAAAATCTAGCAAAAAAACCTTCCCAATTTGGTTTTGTTGATTGGCTTCATGTTGATTATGCAGTAGTTTACAACGTTTCGGCTGTGAAATCGTCTATTTCAGAATTTCGCAACATATAATAATGTTTCTTTAGGAATCTGTATACCTGTTGATTCCGTTTATTATCTAGTTTGAACATTTGAATTACTTCACCACAGTGAGTAACAGACTGGAGCCCAGCAAATTGATTGTACTCAAAGACACTAAACCACATACATTATAAAGAAGTAAACTACTCTTCTGAAAATATTTGATTGCAGAGGAGGGCAAGAAGTTTACTTGATTTCCTTTTCATTGGGTTTGTTCTAGGAGCTAATATTTAGTGACATGATATCGAGTTACCAATAGGACGCGAACCGGACGGACTGTCTCTAATACACATTGTATGTTTTTTTCTTCCAAACTTAGCTGAATATCCACGAATCTCAAATTCTCGAAAGGTGCGTTTCTGCAATGGGATATCTTTAAGTCAGAGCATAGAAAAATTAAATAATCTATGAAGTCCCTACACAAAATATAGTCCAGGAATATTGTCATTTACATTCCATTACTCGTCCAAAAAATGGGCACTTTTCTTCAGTTTTGCTAAAGGTGAATCTGTGTTCTGTCAAAGATAGCATCAATATGCCTGGAGTAATAGGCTACTGCCAAGATGAAATTTAATTTAGATTATCCTCTATCAAGGCTTCTAATCCTTATTAGTAAGACCTATAAATAATTACTTGTAGAATTAACAGTTTGGCTTGCAGACGATCACGAGATATGTTTTGAGATTAAAACATACTTTTCTATAAGGTTATTGTTATTGATAACATTGCACCTACCCGTGTAAATTGAGTCACTGTTCAAATACTCCAATATCCAAATATGAAGACATGAACCCTCCTATAACGTTTAATATAATATTCAAACCTTCGTCAAGTATGGCATACTGTTATGCGGTATTTCCTTGAGATTTTACCGTTTATCTAACGAACTCCAACTGAAAATCCATCTATTTATGTAATGCAATATGTCCAGAGAATAATATTTTGGCATAGTATGTTTCGACAGTTATATATTTATTCTATAAATATCTGCAAGTACTTTCCAAGACGTAAAAAAAGTTCAAAGGGAAAGGAGAAATGAATAAATGGTATATTTAGTGGCTTGAGACATATATAAAGGGAGGTGGACTATGGTTTAGTAAGCATTGCCATCCACGCAAAAAAACAAAACATGTGTATACACACTCAATGAAGATTGGTATCAAGTGTCATGCAGGGTTTGAGCTTGTCTCTGATGTTCCCCCTGATATTCTGTGATAAAAACGGATCTTAGGGAATATCTTGCATGGTATGGAGTAGGAAGAAGGGGAGCAATCTCTGCTGTCTGTTCATCTCTGATCCATTTTCTTTCCATCGTATTGCGTGCTGGGGGTGGTCGGGTTACAGAGGGTAATTACGGAAAAAACAAACTTACTTCAGGTACACAGACTATCATTCTAACAGCGACTATCTGTGAGGTCGGGATTATCTATAATACAGCACTGTTATCTAAAGGTTCTTAAGTTAACTATACTGCAAAACGGTCCCTTGGCTAGGCTAGACATATAGATCTTCTTTTTCCTGCCTTTTTACTCTTTAGACTACTCGAATAGATCTATGGAATCAGTCACAGAGGAAAATGTTTTCGGTTTGGGTTCCTTCACTTGTCTATTATAACAAAGGAGGTTGTGTATGTGTACAAAGTTTTCCTTTTTTGTCGTGGTTCTTTTGTTTTCACAAAAAGTCTCGATAACTTGGGGGGGGGGGGGAGAGGAGGTTGTGCATATTCAACTAAGAAATAAAGAAATATAGTTCCCAATACAGAATATGTAGTACACATGCATGTCACGCTAGAATACTAATAGCTGCTTTATAGAGAAGAAAACTCACCAAGATGAATACTGTAAAAGTCATCCTGGAAATCGTTCACCTTATCACATTGCCACTTAGGAGTTTCGTTGCTAAATATTTTTCTCGTAACATGTTGTATCGATTTCATTTGTTATGATTTATATTACTTTGATCAGGAATATAGGTATTTCTATTCGCGTACATTAAAAAATAACCAGGGCTTCTAGAAAAATTTACTGCAATCATCGGACGAGCCAATTCTCTTCCAGTTCCCTTTAACTAATTCTAGTTTTAGGTTGGTTTCTTGATAAAGTGGTAAAATGTCTAATCTAATACAATATCAGGACATCATTGCTTTTATTTATTTGATTTCAAAGTGGAACCTTTCAAGAAACAAGCTTTATCTTCAATAATTCACTTGAAACTTAAATCCACTTTTATTGTCCATGGATTCACTATTTCTATCAAAAACTTTGATATTGTATAACAACAAACGTCGATTTTTGAAATGAGAACCATAGTTTCTTTTCATTTGGCAAATATAATTAAGATATCACATTCACTGACAAATACAGTACAGGACAATGATACTCAAACAGATAATAGCAATCTTCTATTTACATACTTTGTACGGATCTTATGATCCAGTTACTAAAATATCATTGAATTCTCATATTCATTAATATACCAGGCAAATTATCTTTTACTTTCAATTTAGATCAAAACCCTTCTTGGTTATTTTTGTATTCCTGTATCTAAAAATGTTCAGGTTTTTTACTTTGATATATTGGTGATTAGCTTCTTTATATTTGATGAAAGTCACTCTCCTCTTTACACCTGTTTCCCAACAAATATTTTTAATATAGCAAGGAAGGAAACAATATGATTATTGTACTCGCACGATGAAATTTGTCGGAAGCTGAATATACTGGAGAACTGTGAAGAAGTTAATTCAGAACATATATTCTATCATTGGTGAATTTTGATTCGATCAGGACTCCTTAATAATGAGTTACATTTACAACAAAAAAACTTTTAAATCCAAACGCAAATTCTGAATAAATATAAAATCAGATAATATATAGCAAAACCTCGTGAATGAGGATCGGATTCGGTCTTCCAAAGACATTCTTATTTCAGTGAATGTTGCAGGCACTTTGTAATTTAAAAGTTGGATACGTTTTCATCCCTAAAAAAAATTGACAAGGCTTTTTATTTGTAAACACAAATATTTATTATGTGTGTGTCTTGCAAATCATCATGATTTGTCTCCACCAGGAATCATCATTGAACACATATATTTTCATTTAATTTTGTTTTGATTACTTCCTTTTATATCATAAATTATTGATATATAAAACTAGGATGGGTCTTTACCTGACCACATCAGCTGAGTGGGAATATCAATGCCTATCCTTCCTCTTTATGTAGCTTACGACTTAAGAACAAATTGCTTAGCTAAGTAATCAAACATTTACTAAGGTTAAAGTTAACTGTATGAACTGGTTCTCAATAAAGTATGTTATAATGATAGTAAACCTATACCAACATTCATATTAAGATATATGAAAAAAAAATCAAACTGTAGTGGAGGGAGATATTAGGATCTAATGGACATGATCTAATCTCTGACATGGTGAAGTGAATCGCAAGAAAATGTTTTAAATATAGACTAATTATGCAACCAAGGTATGAGCTACACTTAAGCCAACACTGTAGGTCTACTAGTTAGACAACGGCATCCATGGAACCAAAAGCTGGAGCGAGTGGAGGATAGATTGGCTAGCACGACCTGACTCAATCAACAGGATAAATAAGATCTAAATAAGATATATATTGAGGACTCAAAAATAAGTTAGGGGAATATCAAGGTGGTAGACCTATATACTACGGGATAGATATATAGCCATTTAAAATGTAAAGGTCATTCAGATCTTAGTTAAAAGAAGAGATTGAAAGATGCATTAGCGTGATCATTTTATCAATGGTACAGGGACGCTTTAGAAGGGAATAATGAGACTTTCAAACAACATCAGAAACCTTTCGGAGTTAGACATTGCTTACACAGTTTATTGTCCAAGAAATATCAGAACCAACATTATATATTAAGGTCTACAACAACTCCATCTACTTGATTGGAAATATGAGGAACAGCAAATTATTTGGGTCTCAAAATACGTTAAACTGATCGAATATATGTATGATTAGAATTAATCAAAAATGATCTATCAAATGTGCTGATAAATAGATACATTCTTAGTTGTCAAACTAAAAACATATCCAAATAGATTATAAATAGATTACATATAAATGGATTTATCCTTCCGTAATATAGACACTTGATATGTAATATCCGTTTCCACACCTGTTGAGATCTACCAATTGATTCGACAATTCAAACATTGAGTAAGAACATATCATGAACTCATATACGAAATATCAAATGAAAATATAATAGACTATTTTCGGAGTCAGTTATAAATAACCTACTAATAAAGTGGGGTGAATGACGTACTTTCTAAAGCAAGAGCCACATCATTTTGAATATTCACTACCTGGATAATAACTTCTCAGTTTGGCCCCAACCCTGACATGTGCTCTGAATAGAACCTATTTCCCTTTCGTATTCGGCACCTGCCGTGGATAAATACTGTGGATATGTTCGTAAAGCGATTCCGCAGGCATTCAGAAAGCCCGCCATGTTTTCTTGCTACAATTCCACATAGTTTGCCACTGAGGCAGATTGCGCTGACCCGCGGACCTATCGCCACCGCCGCCAGCGCATAAATCAGCGCCGTTTATTGGTTCAGCGACGTCATGTGACTGTATACAGCCAATCAGGAGGCAGGTCGCATCGGCGGTCGGCCCCCTTGGGACGGCTGGGCCGGCGTCTTGTGAGAGGGGCATCGGCTGGTAACGCAAGTAAATGGAGGCCGCTGGGCTTCACATGCAAACTTAATACCAGGGGAAACTGAGTGCGAACCCATCGCAAAGAAGACTCGGGAAAGTGCGAAATCCACCTTGTAAAACCAATCCCGATTCATCTCCATTTGTTCTGATCTTGTATGGTGTAGCTCGCGAATTTGTGACCTTATATGAGGTCTTCTAGGTTGTTTCCTTGATACAGATGATACTATATATACATATAGGATCTCGGGTTACTATATTTTTCTAAGATACTCATTCTAATCGATTCATCCCATTCTTATTCCCAACAACTAATACGTGTTTAATGTAATTCTATTTTCACTTTCCTCCTTTATGTTCTTAATGTATTGATAAGTTTATTTTTCCCCACCCAGTTAAAAATATTATGTTTTTATTTTTGTGTTTTCCTTATTGTTCAAAACATTACTCTTTGAGACATACTCTTAATTGTTGAAAGCATTTTTTTATGAAATGAACCGGAAGGTATCAATCTATACATTTTAAAATTGATTCACTCTGCCAGAGTCTATCTCCAATTTAAGGTACATCTACAAGTATCATCCGATAGGCCACTCTTCGGAAAGTGTCAACTTCCTCTCTTTGGTCTTGTATTTAAACGGACCTTTCTCAATGGACCTCAGAATAATGATGCCATTGCAACAGGACTTTTATCAATCAATTTCGATCAGAGTGAATATCAAGGCGTTGGTTGGGGGATTCTGTTTTTCATGTCGTATCAATGGCAGGGTTTCTACGACATGTGAGATCTTCATATTAATTAATATTTGATGTAACTCTTTTAATGAGCTGCCATTGCACTCTACAAGGGCGCTATCTCGCTGTGGACCATCTTGACTAACACTCAACTAATGGTCATTTCATGGACTATGGCCACTTGTTGCAGCTTCCACTTATAAATAATGAAGAACCATGTTCGTCTTCTTTTCGATAAAATATCGTCATATCGCCCATAAACGCCATCTCAGTGCTGTAACTGCCTAATCAGCCCTTATCAGTGAGGGGATCTTAATGAGAGTGTTCATGATCCAACAGGTAGAGATAGGGGGCAGATCATACTGCAAGGGAAGTGCCTCTATACTGTGTGAGTTAAGCCTGGCGTCTACCAAGCTAAACATTGACTACGATAAAGCCTGTTTCCATTGGCTGACGAAAATGGCGGAGATTTTTTGAATTACCTAGTAAGTCTGTCGTTGGTGCTACCGACTGTGCGTCAATATAGAAAGATTGGTGAGGGTAGTAGATTTCATTCAGTGGCCAAGCTTCCACTCAGTGGTGGGTGGTGCCACATTGCATAATCTAAGCAGAAAAAGTCATGGGTCATTTCATGAGATGGGTTATTTCCATGGACCGATTTTGGGTGCCAAAAGTCTATCAGTGGTTCCTGACTCTAAATCGGTAACGGGAAATCAGGCTTACAGTATAAAAGTGTAATGTGAATGATAAAGTTTTAACAGTTTCTACTGCATCGGATCCTAAACTATGACTTGTGATAAAACAGGCTCCATATAGTTGAACCTAAGTACATGGGGTAGGGGAACAGTGTATGGCTAACTCCTTTTCAAATGTTTCTACTGTCAGATACAATCTATGTGTGTCTAATAAGTAAGACGTAATGGTAAAAGTGCACTACATTTGTTATTTTTGTTTCTCTTTTTCTAATTCGGTGCAAATAACAGTGGACATTTTGTACGGAATGCGGAGATTCCCTTGAAATTGGAGTGGACTGTCGCAATGACCTGCCTGCTCCTGTTCTACTTCGAGTGTTCTAAGAAATTCATCCAGTGCATGTGTACCCCAAACTCTCACTGCACAGGTTTGGTTTTTCACCACTGTATATAATAAGAGACTGTGTTGGGAGAGTGGCTTTTACTGTGCGTTATATCCGCTCTCCAAGCAGAGATCCTGAACAGCTGGTTGTATGAAGTGATACGCCTAAGCTCTCCGAAAGATCCGCTAGGAGACTGTAGAAGCAGCACTACAACTCTTTCAACTGGTCTCTGTACCTCAGCCATATTCATATTCTACCCCTGCTTGCGGTTATTCCTAAGCCTCTTATGTATTCATATAAGGTTGCATATTGCATAATTTATTTATTTTTTCTTGATTTTGATCTTGATCGTGAGGCTTGAGCAAGGACTCAAGACTCCGATACTTCTCGACTAGGTACCCCCTACATACCCTCCTCCCCTCGAACACACACCCCCTACATATCCTCACCCCTCCCCACCAGTCAATTCAGTCTATGGTAATAAAGAACTGCACACGTGACTTCCATTGCGGTCACGTGGTCCAACTCACCCCCAACCAAGCATGACAAATAGAAACGTGGAGATGGATAGGACCCAAGATAAAAACAGTCAATATAACAAAAATAAACAGAAAAAAACACACCAAAAAGTCACTAGAAACACTCTCCTCCAGGTATGTAAACATATAGAACTAGGTCAGCACCCCACCTAGGAGAAGTATGAGAAACGTCCAGGCTTTGATCTGGTTTTTGTACTGAGGGCGTGTATAAATACATGTACCTGACTCTCACATCACAGACTCTGTGTCTCCGATCTGCTGTGAGAGCGAGGGGAAGTATGTGTCAACCACACCCAGTCTTAGTTATATATCTTACATTCCTCCCTGGCTCTGATCTCTATTGTATGACGCTAAGTCTAGCTATTAGGTGGCCAAAGGCTGTGAACCTATTCATAACTGTCCATAAGCCCATCCTAAGCGGGCATTTCTTTTGGAATAGAAGCTCCTCACCTACCCAATATTGGTTCTATGAGGATGTATCCTTGACAGAAAATTAAAAATTTTCTTAAAATTTGGATTCTTTTTATTCCTTTTTTACACCATTAAACATAATTCTTTTATTATGTGGGTATTTTGGGTCATAGATATTTCATAATATCTAAAAATTCATACAGGAAATTAATATATCTAGACAATTCAGATATATGACTAAGTTATTTAGTACATCTTTTTATATCCACGACTTATTAAAGTACAAAAGGAAGTGTAGGTTCTAGACTGCAAAAATGATCCTGGATATTCACCATACAAAATACTCTAAACCAAACCTCCCCTCATAAATATTCATGACCAGTTGGGCGCTGATTGGCCAAGGGGGCCAGGTGTACGGGACTTTTAGAGTAGCTACCTGAAAGCGAGGCTGCCGACACGCACCACTGACCTCAAAGGTCACGTGTCCCGATATCCAGGTCGTCGTGGACCTAGTTCACGTACTCACTGCCAGGGGAAGCTTGGCAAACTCATGTTCTGGATGTGATTAGTGTGAGGTGCGGTGGGGTGAATTATTAGAAATGATTCCCACCCGGACAACAATCTTACCGGTAAGATCTGTCTAGAAATCTAAAGTACGTATTTGTTTCTGAATAGTGGGAGAGGGTAACACTATGACCTATAGGCTTATATATACATACATTTAACTTTTTCAAAATTATTTTTAACATATCTCTCATATAGGTGATTTCCATCACATACACTATATGACATGCCATAGGCCTATATCTCAGGAAACATTATATAGCATAACATTCTAAGTAAACATTAGGGATTCGGGTTGTAACAGAAGGTTCGTTTTGGGGGATGATAATTGTAGCTAGACACATATTTTACCAGGTTAGACCCACCTAATTTGTTTACTCAATGCTAAGTACATCATCTATACCTTTCGTAACATCATCTATAGAAGCACAAATTGAGCATCAGATTTTGGAGAACAGATGAAAGACGAAGGTTGATTGAAAAATAGAAGACAAGATACCTGCAGGGAATGGAGAAAAAAAGAGTCTAATTGAGCAAATTGGACGTTGAACTACCCAAACAAACAAATGGAGAATAAGAAAGATGAAAAGGATATAAAATGAAAGAAATGATGATAGATTTAAAAAAATAAATTAGCACAAGCAAGAGCAAACCATATTATCCTCATACTCTAAAAGGATCCCTTTCTATGCCTTTATATTTAAAGAGCGAAATGTTCATAATAATCTGCTGAGAATTACAACGAAATAAAAAGAAAAGCACCACAAACACATACACAATTCATGTTCTAGAAACAAGATATGAAGCAAGAAAAATAAATGTACAGAGGAATGAATGGGTGCAGCAATAAGGAAATAGTCTAGTAGGAGAAAGCTCGTAAAAGTTGTACTACACTCGACTGTTACATGTGGCTGGTCAGTACGTCACAACACAAAAACCAGCAGCCCTTTCTTCAGCCTGGCCTAGTCATCATTTATATTTTATAACGCAAAAAGAAAGGACATGGGGGAGGTTATATGATTGTTAGCGCTACTTAACCCATTTCCATAGCACATTTACTACTCCCGTGTCCTAGTCTAGTATAGAGGAGTATAAATAAAAGAAGAGAAGTGTAGGTCATGGGAGCCGGATTCCACTGCTGTCTTGTCCGGGGACTAAAGTTACAGACACGGGAGGGCGTAAAATATTCATCCCTCGTCTGTTGGGGCAGGACTTGTTATACAGGGTTCAGGGACGTTTAGAGATTGTTTTCTCCAGGAGGAAAATACTTTGGGAAAGAACACCCATAGTTCCAGAATGGTCTCTATGCTTACACGTATTTATTCAAGGGAGAAAACGTCAGTTAGGCCATCGTATTAATGTAGGTAATGGTCCTAGTAGTTGGTAGTGGAACATTGATATATGTGAATATATATATATATATATATATATATATATATATATATATATATATATATATATATATATATATATATATATAGAAATATTCACTGCCAACAATCATCAATAAAGTAGAAGTTATTTGGATAAAATCAATATTATGAACTAGATACAACACTTTTGTACTAACTTTGTGCTGTAGGATTTCAGAATGGTAGAAATCACGATTTTGCAATAAATGCTGTTACGGGCATTGTAGAACTGAGGCTTTCAAGTTTCATCCGTTTTTTCGTTTTTGTTTATCCTTTATTGATTTTGTTTATACATATAGTATTCTTTCTCATAACCAATAAAGAGGGCAGACTGTCAGTGGTAGCCCAGTATTATCACAAAGAAGGTATGGCTAGCAGTCTATTAAGCTATTATTGTTTACATATATATGATATATGTAAACAAACACAAGTTTAATAATGTTTATTAGTCCTTGTTGACAGTAAGATTATATTCTGTCTGTTGAGACTACATTTAAAAACGGTTTTTTCTGGTGAATTGTACGTCTTGTACGTCAGATGTTAAATCTAAATATCAATCTGAACATGGGTGTGAAGGTCACATATACATACATTCGAGGTCAGTCATCGATTTTATACGGCCTCACGCTGAAGGCAGAAGGCGGTATGAAATCGATAACTGGCTGGGAACGAGAACCGTTTCGTCCACAGCCAGGACATATATGCTCATTATTACATATTTGATAATAATATTAGAAATTTCATAGTAGGGAATTGAAATCTGTTCATTCTGAGCATTATGGGTCCCATACATGAGATTTCCTGGTGAAATTCATGGTTGTCATCTTTTGTCAGGTGACAATTACAATTATAATAGCATAAAGAATTTTACTTTATGTATTATGGGACATCACTGCATCATATTTGGTTGTATGTCTTGTCAACGTGATGCCTCTTGGAAGGTGTTTGTGATGTTATACATCTGACCCTGCTCTTATACCTTTCGGAACGGATGACATTTCTGTATGAGTATGTTTACCTCAAACATCTATTTTTCTCCATAGGCTTAACACCAAGAACTCATAATCCACGGCCATGCATGTAGTATACCTGATACTCAATGGCTAATTGGGTGATTTATTTGATTAATTGATAATTTCACGCGGGGTGAGATAAAATCAGAATCCAAAATGACTTGGTCCGCACTCCACCTTATTTAACTGCTACAAGGTCAAACTCAGTGTAGTACAGACACAGTTATTTTCATGTCATGAGTTTCCTTCTAGATACTTGATACTGAAGTTGTGAGACTGGTGGCTTGTCATGAATGCCTAGACTAACTGAATAGTTGTTTCCGTTGGAAAATGCCTCACCTTTAAAGACTTTCTATCGTGATGACCATGACTGATATGAACAACCTGACACTTGCCGGGAGCAATATAGTTTTTGTCAATTCAATAATAGATCTGATTAAAATAGCTATGAGTGAAAACGTCAGCATTCATTTCACTTGGCATATACAAAACAGCACATGTGAATAGAGAATTATAGGATATCATATTCAAATAATGACAGCATGTGTACATAGGGACTTTGTCACATGTCTATATGCCTGAGGTGTTTCACGCCTGTTTTGTGCCTCAGGTTTTGTCATAACATCAATGAGAAATGATTGTCATGGGACATCTGCCTGAGAATACTCCACCTTCACAATGTGAACCGGGTACCATAACGCTATAATTACTGGTACAACATGGTGGTCTACTTTTAGTCACAGCTGTGTACCAAACTGGTGCTGCAGGTGGCAATATCTCTCAATGAAATATGAATGAAAACAGATGACAGACATGAACAGAACAACTGTACCAAGGCACACTATCACATTTAAAATTTAGCAATATGTATACCAAAGTACAGTGGCTGCAGAGAACACCAATCTATCAGCATTATTTCCATCTTTCACAGCTGAATTATGAAGGGAGTCTGTAGTTGGAAAGAACCTTTGACATATAGCTCAGCAGATACCAGGACTGGCTATTACAACACTTACATAAGTGTTACTTTTGGTAGGCCTTTCCAGAGAGCCATACATACCTAAAAGTGTATCTGGTGGCCTCGAGATGGTATATACTGCGTTGTCGATCGAGGAATCTATGCACACTATTTTCATGGGCATTACGAACAAATGATGAATTGAAAATAATTGCATATGAATAGGCCTACTGCTAATTTGATTTGTCAGTTAAATATATTGTATTTCCATGCTCTCAGAGCGAAGGAGTAGGCAATCAGTCCCAAAAGGATAGGGACACTAGAGTACAGCAGAATTGATGGGAATAAAGATACATGTTGTATCTCTATCTCTATCAATATGTATATATATATACAGTTGTAGTATAACACCATTTTATATTGATATTATACATGTTTGTAAAAGATTCTTTGTTTTGAAACGAATCGCCCGACAGCAAAGCCCCGTTCAAACGCATTGATATTGTACATGTCCCTGCTAACTCTTTTCTATGAGTGTTATTATATATATCATCCCAAGTTGTTTATTTGCTCTGTGCCTTTTTTCAACGAAAAGAAAATTATTTCAAGTGAATTGGGATCATCGATGATTAACATGAGAAACTGCACAGCTATGGCACTGATATTCTTCATAGTTTCACCGAGGTTTAACCCTAAATGTCAGCCCTACTCTGTGATAGAATAGAAAAGCACAGAAGAGCGTGAGATGTAGAAGTAATTACAATCACAAACATGGGAAGTTGTTTTCACGGAAACTGGCTGGCATCTAACACCGAATTGACAAAATTATACGTAGGAAGGGCAAAATAGGGTTAAATGAATTGGATATAGATTTGCCTACAAGAAGGATAGCTCGATGTAACCGAAATAAATCGACCGCCGAAGCCAAACTAATGCGTAGCCAAACTAATGCGTAGTTTGTATGAAATATAACCGCGACGGTCGATTAACGAATCGCAGTTCACGAATAAGACAAACTTTGTGTCTATTTCACAAATATCATGAAGAAGTGAAGGTGTGAGATGATCTTGAGTTATTGGAAGTTTTTCTACAGTCACCATTTCACTTTGTATGTGGATGTAATTTTAATTATATATAAGGTATTCTACCAGGCCTACGCCTTATATCAACTGAACCTGATGTATCACTGTGTCAGTCGGTGCTGGCTGGGTATGAAGACCAGTTCGGTGATCGACATAAATCTCTCACCAGCGAAAATGAAAGTCTTTACAAAAGAAGTGAGGCATGCAAAGTATTTATCAAATATGTATCAAATACAAACTTTTCTAGCGGGTAGGATTATAGTTTAAAGTCACAGAGGTCGTTGAGGGAAACGGAGACCTTTACAAGGTAGTATTTTTCTATTCAAAAGGCATGGAATATCTATGCTTTCATAGTTTTCAGTTCATATATTTTGGAACATATGTGTGTCCCTATGATATTTAGTATGTTTTTTTCCTTTGTGACTATTTTAAAGACTTAAGGATACACATATATGTACATGAGTGACTTTTATTGCGTTTAATTTAGGAATACAATAGATACAAGTGAGAGTGTCCACACTGGAAGCTACTGCTTGATCATTCATGTGTTCCTATATCACATATAATCAAACAGAAGCAAATCACACTGAATGTACCTGTGCGGAGTGTGGGACACTGGAGAAGGGCAGCGGGTCACGCAGCCCCGGTCTCCCGGCCCGGAGTGGCCGCCTCCCGGGCCGCCTGGAGCCGGTCCCGGGACCCTCCTCCACGGCGGGCGGACCCCTCCTCCCGGCACACACCCTGCCGTAGCCGGGGGACACCGTGGAGAACCTCTTCCACTCCTCCAGTGAAGACTCCAACTATTCAAGTACGCCACTGAGGCTTGCTTCAGTTTCATAATTCAAGTGACTAATATATAGAGACATGGTTAGTGTGACTGAATGGAATCTGTTCAGAGATATTTAGGCCGGAAATGCTCCCCGAGTTGGGAGAACGAGGGCAGTATTTCCGACCAAAATATGGAGGAACAGATGTAATATATTTCATATATATTATATATATATATATATATATATATATATATATATATATATATATATATATATATATATATGTATATAATGTATATCAGATATTTTATTTTATTGGCTGGTTGTTCTTCCTAGAAGTCGAATATACATGGCCCCAGCAGCCTACTTAATCGGGGATGTAAATATCACAAAAGAAGATTAACTGGAACAGTATACGCCTCTAGATAAATCCACATGCGATTCGGATATTCATTGGCAGTTTCAATTGCCTATTTCTACATGATTCGTGCATACAAATCCCATTCACATCAGAGATAGCGTCGGAACGTACAGGGAATTTAACCACCGCATAGTTCCCATCGTTCACTAGTGTAGATAAGCACAGAAAGTGTTGATGAACAATTTAAGAGTTCTGTTAGACACTCCATCATTCCCATGAGGAGATCTAGGAGCATTGAGCTTATTGCCAACAGTCCCGCATTGTCTGCATAGGGATGTATGTAGAGATTACGGCTCGCAGAGAGGCATGGCATGTGGAGGGTCTTGACGGGGTGCTGAGGTCTCTAAGGTGTTAGGGTGGAACTTTAGAGCCTTGGGAGGGGTCCATTTACCTCCCTGACACACACTGCATGCCGCTCCGTCGTCGCCATTCACCCTCCCACATTGGGTGCGACTTTCTCACATTTGATTGCTTGCCCGGCGCTGTATGTGACGCCTGCCACCCGCCTGCCACCCGCCTGCCACCCGCCTGCCACCCGCCTGCCACCCGCCTGTCACCCGCCTACCATATGCCGGGAAGGCTCCTGATTCTACACTCGTAAGAATCCCTAAACGTTTCTCAATATTTATTGTTATACTCTGTGAGTTGTACATCACAGGAATATCCTGGGGCCCGTTTGATAATCTAGGATCATACATGTCGATCCTTTTCTGTACGCCATAGAGACCCAGGGACGATGTGAGTCAACTTTATTCAACACTTATGGACAACCTCATGGATGGCTTATACTGTCTTAGTCAACAGACTTTAATATTACTATAGACCTTGTACAAGGTACAGAAAAGGGTCTTCATATATATGATCCTAGATTATCAAACGGGCCCCTGTATCTGACAGAGATGACAGTTATCCACTCTGCCAACGAAACTCTTGTTTTCGTTTTTCGGTTTATAAGGTTTTTTGTTTCTTGTATCAAACAAAAATAACTTAAATTAAGCCTTATTCACTCAGTCTCTCTGTGGTAGTAAATTCCACATGAAAAATATTTCAACTTTATTTTTGTCCAAACTGGCATCCCTGAGATTCTGGTATCTTATCATTTATTCCTATATTAGACATATTTCGTACGTATACCAGTTGGCAAATATCTAAAATGCAATATTAGAAAGCAATGAATTCGTGATTCAATCTTCCTTCATATACGGGAAGATTTTCTTCTGATGAATGATTTCAAGCGTGTTGAACTCTATCTATTTGCCAATACTGGTTTTATCCCCAGGTATTTAGGCCTATATGTGTTTATTTGTATATACTTTTTAAGGATGCGACTGGTATTGAATTGATGATACTTGATATCGGTCATCATTTCCACAACTGTATATTTTGGAGAAGAATTTGCCAATGTATTTTTTATATCTGTGAAGGGACCAGATCTACTCTTTACTTCTACGCTGTTATGGGTTTTGATTCAAGCTCTGACAATCACTTCACTTAATGAAAAAACTCAAAAACTCAAACACTCAAACAAAAAGAAATTCCATTCTCTCAATGTGAAATATGCATGATTGAAAGGCCTACGGGATTGGGTACGAAGTAAATCATGAATTGATATCTTACGTATATACATGTATATGTAACGCATTTCTCTTTTAGTGCCAAGGGTTTTCATGTTTTTAATCGTAATCGAATTGATGGATATTCAGCGGAATATTTTATTGAGATACAATCAGCATATGTCACGGAGGGTGTGACAAGAGTAAGTCGCCTTTGGTACATTGGTTACATGTATATTGAAATATCATATTTGTCAGGTATCAAATATAATTCTACAGAACACGAATAATGCGGCAGACTAAGATGGAACTGCAATGAGATCCATAGCCAGTGAAAATACACCACGAGCCTTGGTTGCTGAGTAATCTCATGTGGCAAAGCCAAGAAAGATTACGTGGCAAACGAAAACGAATGACATATTTTCAGTGGATCGAGCGCGGTTCCGATTGGATCTCGCCCTACCACTGACTGCTCGACTAAGGTTCGTGGCCTTGTTGCGCATTGGGAGTTGAGTACAAGTTCCCCATGTTAAGTCTTTTCTCCTTCATCTCTTTCTGTCGGTCTCATCTCTCATTCAGTTTTCTCTGCCCCCCCCCACCCTTCTCTTTGTGCCATCTCTTTCAACCAACGAGTATATACTATACTCGTTGTTTCAACTGCCCTCTCTCCTTGAACTCCCTCTCAGCTCCTCCCCCGTTCATTCTCTCTCCTAGCTTTCCCCCATCTCTCTTTCAGCTCTCTCTCAACTCTCTCTCTCTATCAGTTCTCTCTCTACCAGCTCTCTCTCGGCCTATTCTCTTTATCATCTCTCTTCCAGCTCTCTCTATCAGCTCTCTATCTTTCAGCTCTCTCTTTTAGCTCTCTCTCTCTATCAGCCCTCTCTCTCTCTCTTTCAGCTCTCTCTTTATCCGGTCCCTTTCTTTATTGTTCTCGCAGCCCTCTCCCATTCTCTCTCTCCATCGAGTCTCTTTCTGTCTCCCCCTCTCTCTATAGGCCTGTTTCCATTGGCCGAAGAAAAGGGTGTAGATATTTTGAGTTACACAGAAAGTAAGCAGAAAAAGTTGTGGGTCATTTCACAAACTGGGTTGTTTCCATTGACCAATTTTGGGTCAGCAGTGCCAAAAGTCTGCTGGTGGTTCCAGCCAATGGAAACGGATCTTTTGGCCTCAAAAGGCAACTCCCAATAAAGGATCCAAATAGCATCAGAGGTCAGCTGAAATTGTGGCGATTGGTCACGTTTCTAGTATTATGCATATCTCTCTGTCTCTAACTCTCTCTCTCTCTCTCTCTCGGCTGTCTCTCTCTGTCTCTGTCTCTGTCTCTGTGTGTGTGTGTCTCTCTCTCTCTCTCTCTCTCTCTCTCTCTCTCTCTCCACGGCCGCTGGTAAACTCAAACCCCAGCCCCGTGCACGTGAATGACGCGAACCTGACGCGTGACGAGGCGCGGCTAAAACACAAATCAATAATGCTCGGCGATTAGCTCACGCGCATCGCTCGTCTAAATATGGTACTTCTCACACTGTGCCCGCCGCACGCTGACAGTGACGGATCACGCGGGTTGTGCCGGCATCCAGGCGACTAAACATACCTCATACCAGGCTCTGTGTGCTGTTATCTGTCCCAGGATGGCGTATATTGATGGTTAGAATATACACTCCGTGGTATTTCTCTTTATTCTAACCCTAATATAAAATCCCATAGGCTTAACATTGAGTGTCCGTATGCCACGCTAACTGGCATACGGATTTTATATGCCACTATTGGCATATGGAATTGCTATCACGTAATATTCCAAAATCGAGGAGACGGGGTAGGATAAAATCAAAACCTGATTCGTTTTAGATGTGGCCACCGCATGCCACTCCTGGAGTTTTGCCTCCGGACTTCACTCAGCTTCGCCTCGTGAAGTCACTATGCCAAACTCCAGTTATGGCATACAGTGGCCAAGATTAAAACTCATCCAGTTTTATGATAGTATTCTATTTAATTGTAATATTTCTACATGTATGTTCAGAGATAGGGACTATCAGGAAACAAGACGAAATTTCGTATGAAGACAACGAATAATATGTAAAGAATTATATGAAAACAATCATATATGATATTGAGTTCAGGTTTTATCCTACTCGATCACATGTTTTTACTTGCATATGTCACCCATGGCATATGAATATTATATGGCATAACTGTGGCACACAGTTACACCATGTTAAGTCTGCGTAGATTTATAGGAGGGGTACCTGTTTTTAAAAGATGTAATTTTCTGCTTATTTTTTATTGTTACAATTATTGCTACGATTACAATATCTGTCTCTTGTTTTAAGGGGAAAACACGGTGAATCTTCACCTTTCTTTAAATATAAAATAACTTGGATATGATAAATTATATGCCCTATGCCAATATTCTAAAACTTTCTATATCTTTTGTTTCCCAACCGAACTATATGGATGAATCAAATCAATGACTCTAGATGTGTAAACGTTCCCAAGGCTACACATGTCATATAGACTTGACGCACTTCACGAAAACATAACATATTCGTTGAAATCAACGAGTTTTCTGCCACATGATAAACGGAAAACCAAGACCATGAATTATGTATGATAAAGTGTTAGCTGTAGATATATATCCATTTACAAATACCAATCAATATATTCCTGTATATGCGAGAGATATATTTTCGTGTATCTGGTTATGTTGTAAACGAGAGAGATACAATAAAAGAATATAGCGTTAATCTCAAAAGAAATATTTTCCTGATAGTGACAATAAGTGGAATATAGTAATTTTTCATATGTTTTGCTTTGTTCAATTTCCTCTTATTTTCGATTTGTATATCTCAATTTCTCATGGAGATTATAGACATTTTTTTATATAAGATAACAATTCGGAAATTAATAATACGCCGACGACACATATATCTCCTAGCCCTGATAACGTTCAGAAAATCCTTCTGGACCTCGCTTTTCGTTTTCCGTTACCCTAAGAAAGTTCCAGGGATGATTTACTCCTTGTCAACTCCTGTATCGTATAAATATAAAGGAAACTGGGACACATGTAGAGGAAGTTGTTTTTAACAACTTTTTTCCGATCCGGAAATTGGCATTTGAAACCCAGTATTGCCATCAAAATCGGTGAAATATTGTTGAGGAGGAAGGGGTCGCAGGGAAAGAGCCTATTGCCTTCTAAAGGCAGTTTGAAATATCATTTCTATTACACCTCATCACATCGTTGGCCTCAAAACTCATAGATCAGGGTCCTGAGTGAGTTATCGTCTTGCTGTTCACCCGCGCGCGTTAAAAAATGCATCCCAAATGAAGCGGCGCGTCATTTTCTACCTGTGCCCTAACTTAGCAGTTTTTGTCAAGTTCCATGGTTAATAATCGGGTAATGAATTGGTGGTGTTGGTGGTGAGGGGGGGAGGGGAGGGGTTGGGGATGGCCAAGTGGGATAGGATCGTGAACGTCATCATATGAGCACTGTATATGTGCGCTTTATAACAAGACCCGCTCGCCGACTGGCAATTCATTACAGTCGCCTGTCTCCTGTCCGCGGTTTTACCTTTCCCTGGAGGAGCATTGTTCCAAAGGTCAACTGACCACTGGTCGCTGCCGCCCCTCCCCGCCCGACCATCACACAGCGAATGTGCGCGCCCGAGGGGCAGGGCTCCTGGCCCTTCAAATCACCCTGTTCGGGTTGACTAAGCGCATCTCCCTCGCGCCATCTTTACCGGCCGCCCGTCCGGCCCCAAACACCGACCATGGGAGGCACCACTCACCGCCCTCAGCCCCTGGCGCGACTCCCACCCCGAAATCTCCACCGTGCTGAGACTCATCAACCGTTCTTGTGTATGTTTTGAGATGATTGGACGTCGCCCCAACGAAATCGGGGTAAACAGGAGGTGTGTGCGCGGCGGGGCGGCGTGCGGAGAGGGTTCATCCTGTTCCTGCACGCCGCGGATTGGAAAACTCGGCCCCGAAATAAAGATGGCGTCGTGAGCGTGGTTCGGAGCGGGCGTCAGGCATGTGTGACACGGAGGTAAGTCACCTCTCTCTCTCTCTCCTTCTCTCTCCTACTCTCACTTCTCTCAAATAAACGGCGCCATTCAAACCGTTTGGTATTTCGTTCGCAAAGTGTCAGATTTCTGAAATTCGCAATTCATTATTCCTCTAGATGTACGGTTTTCGCGCGGTTTTTGGCCTAGAACTGTGTGACAGTGAAACCCCAGTATAACTCTGACAGGGGGAGTTTGTATTCCAAAACAAAGATATGAAATTTAAGAAGAATACTAAATTCCCTGCATTCTGAGTAGTTGTGGATATATTTTGATATATGATGAACATATAGGTTGCTTGAATAAATAGATTAGTGTAAATAGGACTAGTATTGATATAGGAAGGTTTAACTACAAATAGGACTAATTTCACGTAAAACTCAAACGAAATATTCCCCCTTTGACACTGAATGTGTGGGCGTCCTATGAGTAGAACTGGTTTGATTGATTGGGTCTTATTCATCTTTAAAGAAAAGATTTGTTAAAATGTATTATCTGTGTAGCTATAAAGCAGTGTCAGGATGTGGGCTGTGTATGTTGTCTTTGGTATCGGGGTACATTGATAACAATTAATACACGGATAGATAACAACAAATACGGGTACAGTATGAACCTCCCCCGCTATCAGAAAACAATGCCTGGTGACATGTTTAGTTCCACGTGTTGCTCAATTGCTCAACTGCTCTTAATTAAAACAAACAAAAACTATTTCAGAATTCCAAACATGCGTATGAGTTGAGGAGGAAGTAGCTTAGGTCGACAAGTTGACAAGTTGTGGACATTTTTTATGCTAATAATGCGGCGTTTCCCTGACCTGTTTTACCTGCTGACGAAAACACCACCGATTATGTGCACCTTGTACAAAAGTCGGTCCTCTTTGATAATATATCCATGCTAATAATTGTTGACCCCAAAAGACACATTCTGTTTCCACCTGACAACTGATTATGTGTTCCATATGTGTTCAATTTGTACAGGACATGACCAGCCTGAAGATTATTTCATGTAGGGTAAAAAAAGAAGTTTGTGGTAATGAAAATTGAGGTGGTCACTGACTGGATTTTTGTCCCTGCCACAAATCGATTCAACCTAGTTTGATTTCGTTTTTGGCCTCAAAAGTCTCAATGCTATAATCAGTGGTCATAATGGCAGCTGAAAAAGAGTCATCAGGTATGTGCGCTGTGAAGTTTGACGAATTTGTGTAAAGATAAGTTGCCTAGTGGCCCCACTCGTTTACAAAGACCACCTAATCAGGAGACATTCAGTCGCTAGGTGGAAACGCCGCATTATGTGGTATTTCCATCTGGCAACTAAAAACCCACCAACAATTTTCATGCTGTACAAACTTCGGTTGGTGGTTCTCCTTGTTAAAAGTTGGAGGCACCGACTAATTCAACCCCGTTCGGTTTCGTTGGTGGCTTCAAAAGTCGGTCGGTGGTGCCATATTGCATAAGGAGGGAGAGGAAAATCGTTGACAATTTCTGTTTCCACCTGACGATTATTGCATTGAATTTGTCGCATAATCTGTCGGTGGTACAAAATGTATTTTGTAAAACATGTTTTAGCCTCGTTCCCCATGTGGAACTGGCGGTGGTGCGAAATGCCATGATCGGTGGTCATGATCGGCAGGTGGACTCGCCACATAAAGATAAATTCACAAGTGCCACCACCCGACAACTGATTAAGCAAAGACACATGATATGAAGACTTTCAGTCGCCAGGTGAGAACGCCGCATTAGTCCAAGAAGAAGCCCTGTAGCGGGCGTTGATGTGGGTGGTGGGACGAGGCTTCTGGTTCGTGTGTGAGCCGCTCACCTCTGACACTTGTAGCATGTCCTCTGAGTTTTTTTGTTTTATTTGGTAATAGTTTGCATACATGAATGTCGCGGTCTTCCACCATCCCTTTTTGTCATACCCTGATTTTAAGCTCGCTCACAGAGCATTTTGAAATATACATTCTGGATCTGGTATGATATGAATATAACTAAGATGAATAGGAAATAACATTATATAAGATGGAATATACCATAATTTAGTATAGGAGTGAAGGAATAAATACGATTAGAAAAAGTTAATCAGGTTTTGAAGGTTCAACAATTAGCAATTTTCCGGGATTCTTTTTCCACATACAAGTAGCAGTCAGGTATCAAATATTCGTGTGCTTTACATACATCTCTCCGTCCGAGATCTGAGATGGCGCTAGGTTTCTTTATTAACCATCGATTACGAAGTCTCTATACTAGACCTATAGTGATAATGTAGTTCACAGGGCGGGGATTACGGGTGCTCGTAATCTCCAGGAGATTACGGAGATTACGGAATAGAAGTCCCTATAAAGACTTCTAGATATACACTTTCATATCATTCAGATATAAAGTAAACAATCTAAAAATTATATCGGGATAAAAGGTTTTCATTACAGAATAATTAGTTTTCAACATGATTCCTTCCTTTTTGTTATTTCAGTCTAATGTTATGAACTTATAACACTTCAACATGTAAAGTTGAGAGTGTGTAACTAAGCTTAGAAAGGCAGAAACAAAGCAAGGCGCCCAAACGGCGGCCGGATATGTCCTGTCCTGGAATCAATTCCTGTAATTGTATATAGATACTATTAAAGGCAAATTTCGTTCAGTAGATATTCGTTCAGGTAGATATTCGTTACCCTCAAATAATTCCAATAGTTTTACAATAATTTTAACGTAGAACAATACTATTATGTTGAATAGAAGATCAATCTGGTGCTTTTTGGAGCCTTGAACGTATGGTGGGGATTTAAGTTCAAATCCTATGATAGTCCTAATCAAAATTTAAAAAATAGCTTTAGACCAAAACATCACCCAAAAAAAACCACCAGAAAACACGTCTGAACTGCGCAACTGAGGTTTGTAGAAATGTATAAACAAGAAAATTGAGAGGTCGAGGCGAACAGCTTTAGCGACTGCTGGTAAGTCCAAAAAAAAGAGAAAAATTCCGACCGAAAGCGTTCACAGATCCCACCAGATCACGTAATGCACACGAGAGAGAAAAAATGTTACCCAATTTATAAATAAGAAAATACCTCACTAGTTTAGTTATTCAAGGGGTCGCTGAGCAGATTAATTACTCATTCTGATAGAATAATTAAAGTCATGCAGCTGAGCAATTGTGAGATGTACTGTAACGCTCCTGTGTTTCCTGTAAAGAGTGCTCATTTCTTGTACGAATGTTGTAATTCGTTTAAAAAAAAAGTGTTTTTATTGTTTCAAAAAGCAAGATATGGTCTGGAAATAGTCGATTGTTTTTGTCTGCCTCACAGTGACATATTCTGACAAATAAACCCAGATGATTTAAGAATTGGGTATACACATCCCTTTGCAAATAACATAGGGCACATTCTAAGACCATAGATAGACTATCTTAGTTTAAAGCTTAGTGTAGTGTATTACTATGTGGCCAATATTAAGCCAATTGATGGCTGTTTTTAACAGATTAAATCAAATATGGTGACAAGAAACTAACGACGGCAAGAGAAATGACTAACAGTTTTTGTTTCGGTATGATTGTGACCACCAAGAAGTTGAACAGCTTTAAATTTACAGGGGACATTTTCCAAATAACACGATAAAAGTTTCAACCGGTTGCGGAATATTCTCAGAACTCTAGACATCGATGTTTAACGAAGTCTACTCTTTGGTCCAAAGTTAAAATGTCCATTTCTGATCTTCAAATGAGTCGAGAAAGGGTCCTTTCAGGTAGGAAAATAGCTAAACATTCTCAGCACCAGAACTGGGATCAACAATCAAAATAGACCGAAATCAGCCGTCCTGTATAAAAAGTTAACTTCAGTACGACATAGCCGCAGTGGCTGCTGGGAGGTGCACGTGACAGGCAAGATGGTGGATTCCCTGCGCGTGTTCAGGAAAGCGTGACTGGTCCTGGATTCACCCATGCATGACGCCCCGCCTCCCACTTCTACCTCCCTATGTAAGATCAGCCCTGAACCTAACCTCCAATATTTGACCATTCCGGACATGAATAATATATAAATCTGAGTCAGTTGAAGCGGTTCGTTCACGCGTCTGCAAATCCCTTCCGTGATGTATCAGCGATTAACTCTAATTGAGTTTATGACACCAGTTCCCGATCGGATTAGCTATTCCTTTCCGTTTCGACACTCGACTCGTACTTTTGCATCTACCGGGGGATTACCGTCATCAGTCATCCTCCCAATGACGTCACGGATCCTATCCCCCTCCGGCTGTGTGGTAAACTGGGCCATGAAAGTAGTCCCTCTTTCCAGGCGGACTAAACCATGCCCGGTACACTCACACTGTGGGAGTACGTGTCCCACTCCGGTACACAGATTTCAGCTGGCATTGGTTTGCAAAAAGAGCAGAGATATCGAAAGTAAACCTTGTGTTTCCTCCACAGAGGATTTTGAGGTCATGGAGTAGGAACTTGTGGAGTAGTGAGCCGTGTCACTGCCACTGTCAATGGACGTGTTACTAGGCCGCTGTCACTGTCAGTGTGTTAGGACTGCTGTCAATAGCAACATGGTATCTTCCACTGTGATTTCACATTGGAATTCCCTGTGAGAAAACCATATGAATAATTCCGACTCGTTTGTTTAGTCAAGTGAATCTTCAATCGATCGACAAACACCTGGTCAATGGCGTGTTATTCTAGAAGGAAATAATGTTAGTGGAATTTGGGGAAATTCTGACATATTCTGATAATTCTCATTTGTTTTCGCTTATTTTGAAGAGAGACAGTTCCTCAATTAGATTTTATTTCAATATATAATTATAAATAGCAGAGAAATAATAAATTGTCCAGAATCTAATTTAACATATGAATCAAGAAAAAAAGAAGGTCCCAAACAAATAAGTATCATACAGCAAATTGAGGTGATTGCCGGCAGGTGTTACAGCGAAACATCCCAGGTTATATTGATGTAGGGTAAAGGTCATACTTTCTAAATACATGGAGCTTGATTAGACTGAGTTATATTGTCCACCTGACAATTATGACCACCGAATATAGCATACTTCGATCTATTAGGTGACACTTCCGTTGCAATAATCGTCAGTTGGAAGAAAATGGCGCAAGAATATAATTTTTCTTCAATATTAAGCAGTAGAGTGTCACCGACCAAATTTCTGTGCCATCGATAAAATGTCTCCATATTGAATTAATCGGTGGTTGAATGAATTCGAGTGTAAACAGTTCGGTTGGCGGGTGCAATAATTTTCGTTAAAAAACAGTATTTATTCTGATCGCCACCGATTATGTACACTGATGATGTCTCAACCAGAACCACCGACTGACCTTTGTAAGGGTTGCATACAATCGGTTGCTTTTCTGTCGGCAGGTCAAAACTCTTCATTAGTGTCCCATTTTGACAGCCAGGAAAAATGATAAAATAGGGAATGTAAATCATAGTGTTATTCAAGAAGCGTTCCAAATACACAGCTATTTCAGAAGGATTTAGTCTCAGGTTAACGAAAATATTGTCTCTTTGTGTTGTCGGTGTGCAAAGTACCTGTATATCGATATATGTGGAAAAGAACCAAGACTATCGGTATATGCCAAATAAAGACTTTTCGCACAGATAAAGAAAATTCTGCTGAAATTTCATAGCCCATTTTTCATGTTTCTCTAGCCCTGTAAACAATCTTAGACCTGACCATTCAGACGTCATTCGTGTTTTTTTCGTAATTGTCTTGTCCTTTGAATTAGCCATTACAAAAAGAAGGATGAGGAGAGGGAAATGGAGGCTATATTAAAAGGGTAATGCATCTTTCAAAATACAACCTACATAGTAGCTTTGCATCGACCGAATAGTATGTGAATAGCTATCAGTGGTGGTAGTGAATGTCTTAGGACTCATTTGATATTTCCACAGTTAACAATATTGTTCTAATATGACGAGGAGACACAGACTATTCCCCTTCTGATGACATAGATTGGGTCTTCAGCTGGGACCCAGTAGCTCCGAATTAAATGTAAAATCCAGTTTGTATAGTTCTTGAAACAATTCTGTATTCAAAGGTACATGCCAGACAGTGTCCTAAACTATTATAATCGAAATCATCATGTCTTTATCATCAGTACACATCAGCCACAAGGAAAACAAATAAAATAGATTACCGTTAATATCCGAAGGAACTTAAACACAGTGATTTCAGACACCATAATGTGATTCAACCACTTATTGAACAGAATACCTCCAAAGATGTACCATCTACATTGAGAAAGTCCCTTCACCCGTTTGTAAAACATGTCCATTGAATTTTGAACTATGTTTTTTTTTTTCTATCACTACATTTTTCACCTGGGTTAGTTTTGTTCAGATATAATCGTGAGCACAGCGTCAGTTACAATTGCAAACATTCAGAATAAGATGTCTTCATAGTATGTGAACGAGACATGAATCGTACATAAGATCCCTCGTATTAATATTTATCTTTCAAAAAGGGAAAAGTCCTTTAAAATGAATAGATCAGAATGGGATAGGGAGCTTGAAGTTGGACGATTATTCTTTACCTCTTATTAATACATATCTTCCAATACAAGGAGAAGTCCTTTAAAATGAATAGATCAGAATGGGATAGCAAACTTGAAGTTGGACGATTATTTCTCAACCTCTGCACGTTTACTAAGTACGTCACTGCAGATAGATTTATATACATTCCACAGAACTCCCTAATGGTGTGCTATATGGACCGGTCCAGAGTCCAAACAAATTGTGGCGGGGGCTAGGAATGCCATGTCACTATAGCCTGCCCTGTTTATTGATGATAGCTGACAGAAATGAACTATTAAGATGCACTCAACCGTTCAACGTATAACAGTGGTGGCCACTGTGCGTAGATGGGATCGATCCATTCCCGTTTTCCCAGGCTGTTGCCTCTCCAGGAGACACCACTTTACCATAATTCTGGATCCAAATCCCAGCCTCCATCACCGCTTCGCATATTGAATACTCAGCCGTAAAGGTTAATACCCGAGCAAACTCCCTTTTTACATCTGTATTTCTCAGTTGCTATTTGCTAAAAGGGCATATATACATATAGGCGGATTTCTATATAGCACTTGTATACTAGTTTTCATCTTGTTCTAGCTTTGCATTATTTGTTCCACTATACGCTTGGTTTGTTGGAACTAAAAAAAATCAATAATTAGTGGAATAGAAAATGAAATATTTCCTAGATATGGATGAGATTGTTAGCTAAGTTCCTTTCAATCGAACAGGAAAGTATCTTTGGTCGAGACACAATGTTCATTATTAGAAGTGTTTATATCAAACGAATAACACACTTGGGGAGTTTAATATTTGATAACCTTACGAATATAGTGCTCACGACCAATAATTTGCTGATTCGGCATATTACATCATGCTCAGCCCTACACAGGGTAGAGATGGGGTTGGTTTAGTTGATGAAGTTCGTCGGGTACGGCCGATAGCGACCACAATAAAATGACCACAGAAGCACAGACATACCCTCTACACTATTCCAGACTGTTGGTTCAGAACAATGACTGCTCAGAGCCGAGGGGATGACAGACATTCACCATCAAATGCTCATTTGCAGATTGAAGTGCACTTCTGTGTTTGAGAAAGCAGTGATTGTGGTAAACGCTAGAGGGAGCGATACTGAAGTCATCATCATAATTGTCATCTGTCGCTTCTTTTGAATGATAAAATCATGATATAGGCAAAGGGGACCTCTGTATAAGTAAAATCACTGATCATAAGATATATACACATATATAACTGATGTTCCTAGATCTAGATCTGATTGAATCTTTCTCGATTAAAATTGATAAATTAATGTTACAATTGTAAAATTACACCTTTAACGTTTTGCATTTAGTTCTATTTTTTCAAATTAAAAAGAACGGAATTCTAGGACATTTCCCAGAGAAATACCTTGTAGTATGTTAGATATAGAAGTCCAGAAGTTCAGATCCATATCAGGCTATTATATATACGTCTGTATTATCATATGTATTGGCTGCTACCATGATCATTATTTCTCGATTTGGCAGAGGTAGAATGGGCTGATGTATTCATGAAAACTAAGTCAGAAATTGAATGACCAGGTCTGACAGGGATACACTAGGGGAAGAAACCTGTCCTTAACCAATAATAAACTGTAGAAAAACTTCGATAAATGTGTTTTCTAGCATAGGCCTACTATTATTTATACAACCAACAATGCAGATGCTCTTAGCAGTAGCTCTAATAAAAGGATATCAGATGAGATTCGTTTAGATATGAATTACACATATTATCAAACAAACAGTTTTTTTTCATGTATAAGACACAATTGAATGCCTAATGCAAGGTGCAAAATAACTTTCTGCACAGACGTTTCGCATTTAATTAGAAAAGCGAGACAGTAATTTCAACATCTGATCCCAGCTTAGATGGCCATGCTAGTAGTAGGCACTAGCAGGTATGTCTTTTCTTTTTTTAAAACACTTATTTTAGCTGTGAAAACGTACTCAGTCTTGCGACTGGTTTCAATATACGCCCAAACCCAATTGGTATAATGTAGTACATTTTAGGTTTCCGTCGCCAGTATGTGATCGCAACTTATATACAGGGATTACAAAACTATAATTGTGGATGAGAAGTCCAGCGATTTACTCACAATTATCAATTCCCTAACAAATCACAGTATTAACTACTACTAGCGGTATCAAAATGTAAATATATAAGCTTTAGGAGCGCTATTGGCGAAATAGAATTTGCTCTGTAAGTGGAGTTTTAACATATAGTTTAGTGTTAAAAGTTCAAGGTATCACATATAAGGGTTATTTAACCAAAGAAAAACACAGCGGTAGAACTAATACTACAGTAACTTATATATATATATATATATATATATATATATATATATATATATATATATATATATATATATATATATATGAATAATGCCTTAAATGATAAACAAATGTATATCCAAACAATACCCGGAAATAGCTGAAAATACTAGTGCTATGTGGAGATGCTAGAACTGTGTGCAAGAATAAACGCTGATATATTATTTTAAAAAAATTCAAGGTATTTCTGCCTATTACAGAATCTACCTGTTTACCTGTGCGTTACCTATACCACACATACACAAGACAACCTTGAGGTTATGTCAACAAGAAGACAAAAGACGTACTGACATGACACTTACTAATATAGGTATTCAAAAGCAAGATGGTGGATGACCATATGGTTCATGCAAACCTGAGACCATGTTACAAAAAATAAAGTTCATAAATATCGGAACGGGTGGTTAGAAATATAGGCTATCAATAATTCTACAAATGGCACTAATCCGAAAACACAACTAGATATAAATAAAACAATTCTGAAAGCATAACTGACTATATTCTTCTAGCACAAATAGAATTTGAGAAAAAAACATAGCTCGATAATGTTATTCAAAAAGAATGTATGTATTACTAATTTAAACAAACCGCAGTCAAAACATAGCCCCCAGGGACCGCGATCGATGAACTTTGGCAGTAAGCCAGAGGACTGAAGATAATTATCAGCTATTCCTACCTTTTTTTCCCCTGCCATGTTGAATGCAGATAACGCAGAACAATAGGTGTGTAAATATTCATAGGGGCTGGGGCTTCTGGTGCTGCCAACGGGCAGGGCGTTGAAGGTGTGAGGCTAGAGGGAAGCCATGGAAAGCCTCCTATCTGTACCTACAGAACCAAGGCGTCTACTGCCTCTACCCCGCCCTCCGTCCCCCACACCCCTCCCCACACATAATGACCCCTTCGCTGGAGAGCTACACCCGGCCGGATTATGCATTCCTAATCTCCTCTTTATAAATTAATTTCATAACGGATTTCATCTCATTTAGCAGAAGAAAACGCAAATTCCAAAATTAGATTTCCTGGTAGGGTCATACTGGAGATTTTTATGAGTCTTGGTGGATTTCTTCGTTGACTGCCGTATGTTGGAGCGAACACCTTGGCAAGGGAGGTTGACAGCTGCGACTTTCTCCCATCTACATTTTAATTCCAGCTTAGTCGCCCTTCCTGCACTCAATATCAGCTAATTGATAAACGAAAAAAGCCTTACCCTAATACTTATTGCCAGAAGTATGCAGACATATATTCAACGGTCTTTTCGTTCGTAAAATCTCCACTAAAATTGAAAGGTCACATTTATAGCTCAGGGCTCTAGTGTGTAAATTTGTATCAAATTCGAGCAATATATTCCATGAAAAAAGTTGGAAAGCATCGGGTACCTCTGGATTAAAGAAGTAGAAAGATAACTCAACAGTAATAAATTCATAGCAAAATATTTAAAATATATATGTAGGTCATAGCCTTTCTCATATTCGATACCAGTGAAATTTGACCCCTAGAATTCATTTCAAAATATTAGAATCATCTTAACACCTTACACTAGTTACACATATATCCCCTGGATTGTAAGGTCAAAACAGTTTCGTTTTATCCTCTTCTGGACAAAAACCACTGAAGAAAATACAATCTAATATTCCGCTATGTAACATTGAAAATACCAAAGCTCCTAATGTTACTCTAGCAGTGATATCAAAGTAAATATGACCATTCACATTGCTCAAGAACACATTTAGATGTGTACAGCTTTCTCCATCAGTATTTTACTCTGAATTGAATATCAACAAGATGTCTAGAAGTGATGACCAACAAGTTAAATTACCATGCCGACATATTTTGAGAATCTCTATCAAATATGTGTGGAAGTCTATGCCATCTTTTAGTTCCAACAACAAGTACTCGTTGGTTCCGAGTTATAGATAATGAATTGCGGATATTTATATGATACAAATCATATCTTTCCCTCATCTATTTTTCCTGTCAAATAATCCTGGTAGAAACCACAAAAAAATCACAACCCAACCAATTCCATCTCCTGAAAACATGACGGAAATATATCTACGTACTGCTGTATATGATGAATAAATGCAGTGGAAAACACACATATAGGAAAAGCATTTTTCCGTTGAGGCAATTCTGGCACTTTATACTGGTATCATCCCATCACATGCGGGCAACCATCTGTAAGTGCTGATATTCCACAGTTCCATCCTTTTTCTATTTCACACTGATGTTACTGAGACAGTTATAGTAATAGGACCCTCACTCTACGCAACTCGGTCAAGGTTACACTAAATGACCTTTTGTCTATCACACAGACTAGAGGGACAGTGGGGACTATTGTTCTCACACACTGGAGTACCCTTCATATGGGTCTGGGTCAAGGCTACCATTAGGGTCAAGAGGCCAGACCTCCAGGTGCAGATTAACCTTGGTAAGAAAGTCCATTATTCGTTTAAATGAGCGCACACTGTAATTAGCATATAGACATACCACCGTCTAAATTTCCGTTGCTAACTGGTGAACGACTAAACGAATTCATGAGAAAATAATTTTGTTGTATCTTACATGAAACTAAACATGAATATATATTTGACGGAATAAGAGAGTTTCTACATTTGGTGAACAATCTATTGATGCTTATTGTTCAGGATTATTTTCTTGCCTATTTTGGAAACAGTGAACAGGAGATACATGAACGAGATGATGTTCTTTATGTGAGAAAATGAAGTACTTCATAAAAAGCTATCAATATATACTTATGAAACGGCATTTTATAAATCTGGTAACATCGAAAATGTGAAGGCAGCCCTATATATTTACAAGTCTTACTGTTCTCTGAAAATTCTAAGGGGAGACGAATCATTGCAACTCAGGGCTGTTACTGATTATCACGAGATATTTGAACTTTCAGCTGCTCTGTAAAACCTTTTACATATATTTGCTAAGCTGTAACAGATGTCATCTATGACTGAAATATATTACATCCACTGAGCCTAACGATAAAGACATCTGTGTTTCTATTTTCTTTGTGTATGTAACTGGCAGTGTATGTTGTATGACGATATTGCAGCTGAAAGTCGCATACAACGTACATGATGCTGTTTCGTTTGAAATTATACCACCCCATAAAATACATAACAAAACTCAAAGAGACAATACTAAACGAATTATAAATTGATAAAATCGTGAATTATTTACATCCTGTAGACATATCTGTACTATATAGATATCTAATAAACGTTCCAAATATATCGTTAAAGTTTGGAAAGCACAGCAATATTTGTCTTCAAACTCTGACGCAAATATGCCTTATGGGTATGTTGAATTCGATCCTTAAGGAACTAAAAGAAAGTATTATTACCATAGATGGTGTTAGATGGTCATGTCAGGTAGATGAAAGAGAGTAGGATTATTCTAATTTCTTTAGGTAGAGGAATCATTTGAACCTACGTGATTTTCTTTTGACGCACCATTGTTTCTACGCCATATAAAATACGCACACAGTAGTATTGATAGAAAATGTAGCTACTGAGCCTATAGGTATTTTGTACCATAAATACGTCCCCGCGCCGAAGGTAGAGGGATGTATTTATGGTACAAAAGGTCGAGAGCAGCCATCCTCTTCCTGACAAAGTTACTATGATTTCTTCTTCTTCTTCTTCTTCTTCTTCTTCTTCTTCTTCTTCTTCTTCTTCTTCTTCTTCTTCTTCTTCTTCTTCTTCTTCTTCTTCTTCTTCTTCTTCTTCTTCTTATTATTATTATTATTATTATTATTATTATATACCTAAAAGTTATGAGAAAACACTATTTCATTTAATTACAAAGAACATTATATAATCTGCAGCCTTAGAAGCGGGTATTATTTCATAGACGTTCGGCCATGGTACATAAAAGTGGAGTTCATAACATTTTGATAGGAAAGACGTACTCATGTATCATAGTGATTCCAAAGGGTAGGTTACTGGGCCCCTGCCTTATTGGTAGGTGCGGTCATATTACAATCAGTGTTGGTAGGTTTTGGATAGGTAGGTGGATAGTTTATATGTCGCCTTATGTTATAGCTTCTATTCAAATTTGCAATGAACTTAGTTAGAACTAAATTAGAATCTTATCGAGCAAAGATTCGTGGATGACACAAGTGTCATTATCTTATTTTGGGGATATGATTGAACAAAGTTATTTTGATATCTGTCAACTAGAAATTCGATACAATTCATAAAGATTTCCAGGCCATTCATTTTGCTTTCGATGCGACCATTTTGTTGGAAAATGCCAGAGGCTATTTGATTAGATTTTAGTTTAGAAAAGACACTTTATAGTAAATGGATACAGAACGGTTACTCTCTCCGATTTCTACAAATTGTAAACTATATACTGTTTTCTTCATGTTTTTAACAATCGTTTAATTCCAATACAAACATTCGGTTTTCTCGGTTATTAGCTGTCGCTAGATTCCAATCAATGGAAGCTGATATTCATAAGATTCAAGACCAACCAGTAGCTAACTTACTGTAGGACTGTCGCAACGAGCATAGGGACTGTTGTATTCAAGATGGTGGTTTAATTAAATAGATGTACAGAAATACGTTTCGAGACAATCGCGGTTTAAGTAAAGGATAATCAAGAACTATGATATTGAGAAAAATAACATTTAGCAGGAAGGAATCTCGCTTATACTCGTTTAACAAGGAATTTTCATTATAGCCCAATGAATAGAGCACAATTGCTGAATACTCAGCTGTGTTATTTCCCTAATTTGAATATAAGATTTTTTGTTTAGAGGGGTGGGGGGAGATAAGTGTTTATTCCATATAAAGCGTTACAGTAAACTGCCTCAGGATGGTCTTTTCATGCCTCCCTTTTTTCATTTTTTAGATTGAAATATACGAATCTTAAGTTACTAACCTTTGCAAATCAAGTCCAACGAACGACTTGTGATTTGATGTTTCTGTACAACCCCCTCTTTGAGAGACTGAGGCAATTGTTTTAATTTGCGGTGGACATAAGTAATCTAAATATAGAGGCTGTTGGATACCTCCACCTGAAAATGGTGGTACATTAGAGTGACTTATTCTACAGTTAGACAATCAAATTTCTGTAATCGATAGAATTCAACGATCAAATCAACAAGATCGCAACTTATCCTATATTCGAAAATCACACCCTGCAACCTTCATTGAACACCGTAGTGTCAATTTGCAGAGTTGAAGGAGGGTTGGAATCTAAATTATTATTAGGAAGGACATTGGAATCATATTTAAGATTGATCTTTGAAAGGCATCACTTGTATTTAGTACCTCTAACTTTCTGACTTAATGTAACGGTCTGTCCGTTTGTTATACATGTATTCTTATGTGGTGTTTTCACCTGGCGACGAAAAGTCCACCCATAATATGCACCCTCTATACAAGTCGGTCGTTGGTTCTTTTTTTAGAAACTATCAGTGAGAATAATCAATGCCAGTCAACAAAATGCTGTTTTCTTATGAAAATTAGGGGAGTTCCTGAACTATTTTTAAGACTCGAGTTCATCCAGCTACCAAAGGGTTGAACAACGAGACATTTCGTTAGTGGTACACAACAGTGGTCCTATGTTGTGGAATGTTGGAGAACAAACTTTTTTTTTGTAAATACCAGAAGTAGTACATTGATTTTCATCTATAGAAAAACATAATCTCATATTTTTTCGTCATAATTCATGCAATATTCATATGAAGCGTAATGACAATATCGATTTGTAAATATAAAGAATCAAAAATTGATATGCATAGGCATCTTGTAAATTTACTGGGATTGTTTCCTGTTACACATTTGCGTGTCAATACCATTTAAGTGACGATAAGATATACATCTAGAAGAGATAGGTAAACATTAAATTACTCTAAAATTTGACTCTTTATAACTATACATAGGCCCAAGTATGAAACAATGCGCAAAGTAGATATCCCTACTCCCTGGCTTGTATGAGTTTACTTTGTACTTTGTGCATTTTATGTCCCAAAGGTACCTATACGCGAAATATATACAATTTTAGTTTGCCTAAGGGATATAACCTGAGGCTAAATAATTCCTAACACTTTTTTTTGCATTTTGTTATCGGTAACAGCTCGTTCAGGGGGTGGTTGTTAAGTATTTGACATTCATTTAACGAATGCCTGTTCTCAGGACGGAATCTCTAATCAAGGACAGATATAGTGACATATTACGTCATACATCGTGTTAAATCGTGACGTCACTGACATGGCGGCCTGCCTGTGGTCCTGTGTCAACACCGTATTGCATGCTGGTCTTTTATTGCTGTCTTCATCTCCGTTAGACTCCTCGTAAACCCATTCTACCTGCGAGCAACTCAATTCTCCTATTTGAATATATTTGACATCCTTATTACTTAGATAAACATGTACAACTACTAGTAAATCAATAAGACACTACATTCAGGAATCAAACTTGAGTTTCTATCTGAATGGCATATGCTTGGTTATATACTTCAGTTTCTGGTTCAAAATTCTTTCACTTGAGTTTCAAAATTGTCGAAATAAAAGTCGGCAATTTGTTTCTTGTTGAGGAAAAAATTTGAGTTTCTATCTGAATTCTCTTTTCATGGTTGTACTGAGTAAATGCTCTGAATTAGATGTGTCTCAAATGGGAGTATTTGGACACTCAATGCTGGGGAATGAGTCAGGGTTACACTGGTCCTCAGTGTCGGGTTCCCTGTGTGAGCTCCGCAGACAATCGATCAGGGTTCACAAGGTTGCGTGCACTGGGGGAGTGTATAGCTATGGGGGTGGGTACAGTGAGGGGTTGTGATTTTACTACCCTGTGGCTGCTGCAATAGACCACAGGGTGAGCAACTCAGCCTCATCTACTCCTCCACCCTGTATCCCCACCCCCTCCCACCCCTCCTCACCCCCTCCCACCCCTCCTCACCCCCTCCTCCCACCACCACTAGCACCTCCTCGACCACCACACGTTCGCTGGGGATATTGATTGTCCATTACCCGTGGCTGGGGTCAGCCTACATTCCGGAGCGACGTCCGAGGAATTCGTGTGAAAAATCCATGCGGACTCCTTCACTGGTGTCCAGATTGAGATGTCTGCTTGGTGTTGAAATAAACCCAGTGTAAGACGGGTGAGGTGGGGGGGAGGGGGTGACAGGAGCTGGTGGCTGCATCATGAGTCACTCAGCGCATGCACACTGTTACTGTTTATTTAAACTCGGCCATTTTTTTTTCAGGAAGAAATACTAATAAAAACAAGTCTAATTGGCACAAATGTTAGCCAATTAGTCAATGTTTATTTAAACTGGGCCATTTTTTCCCATAGGCTTAATATTTGGAACTCTTACTCAATGCCCATGGAGTATTTAGAAAAAAATACTCACGAGAGGAGTATGTTACAAATGATAGCTAATTAGTCAATGTGAAGGGTGAGATAAATTCAGAAACCTATTCAAGTTTGCGGTCAGAGCTGGGTTCCATCTGGTTTGAATTGCTGCTTAATTCACATGGCTTTGCCTTGTGATTATTATCATATTCAAACTCGATGGGATACAAGCTCTGACCATATACTTTCACAGGTTTCCTTTATAATACCTACTGCCGTGAAAAACGTAATTGCTAGGGAGTAAGAACCTATGCAGTAATTTACGTTATTTTCACAGTGTTAACGAACCGATAATGGCGGACAGAAAAAAAACGGGCACCTCTATTTAGAAATTGGTATTACTATATTTGTCATAATACAATAAATGTAAACAGCGGAATACATAGAATACAGATCAGATCGTATATTTACATGGGGAACGTACAAGCGCGATCAATCGAAATAGTACCCGAAACCTTCAGAAAAATTTGGGTGCTTACACCGCCAGTTATACTTTTTTTCTGATCATGCCCATTTTCAATTACGTAATCAAAATTATCCGAGTGTTACCCTCAGTTTTAAGACCCTCCCTCCATCTTCAGTACCACCAACACACCAACGACCAACTTTATTTCTCTCTCACGTTCTTTTCCGCATTTATTCATCTTTCTGGACTCTTTGTATCTGTCATGCGGTTGTCTCGTCTTACACGAGGTGCAAATATATGTGTTAAGTAGAGTGTGAAGTTTAAGTTGTTAATTTAGGTAAATTAACTAATGTTGTATAGAGTTTTGACTACAAGTAAAACGCCCAACGCCGAATGATATATAGGTTTTCTTCGTGAATTAAAAATCAATTGCTACCGTCATCATCCTTTTTTTGTCTATCTATCTCCATTTATCCTGATTGATTTCATAGACCCTTGCCTGTGTCAGGCCGATATTTCTTTACAAAGATATACATGCATTCATGATCGAAATCAGTCGGCTTAGTTTCTGTCAAAATCGGATAAAGTATTGGAGTGTGAGGGTCCCATAAAAGAGATAATAAAAATACGGAGATTTAATTTCTGATCTGATGGAAACATGAATATCTTGAAACTTGAGATTGAATTCTAACAGTTTCATTTCCTCAAGTAAAAGAGGAGATTTCTTAGACGCAAAAAGAATTCGCATTAAATCTGGAACTTTCCGTCTCTTTTACTCCCGTCTCATAAATGGTGAATGTCAAAAAGTAACGAAATCTGTCTCAAACATTTATTTGAACAGAAACCATATTACTTTGCTGTTTGAAGTAAAGTTTCAGGAAATGCATTTGGTGAGTCTGTGATAGTCGGAGTGTTAGGTTGGCGAAGGTAGTAGCCGCTAATAAGCCTAGTAGGCCTACATTTACTTGCTCAGCCTTAGGCTTAATCTGAAATTCTCCCCCAAGAATATAAGTATTTCTTCTTATAGCTAATTACGACGGAATACCTCTTAAGAAATCACGCATATATATTATCTAATGATGATTCTGGATTTTGTTTTTAAAACAAGGTATCAAAGTAAACACACAACGCTAGCAGACAAAAAAGACTATTAGCAGACTTATATCCACAATTCTATATATCGCTATTTGATATCATTTTCCTGTAAAACGTTATCTATAATTTCCTTTTCATCGTTTAACCATATGCAAGTTTTACATTGTAATATAGTAGGGGGGGGGGCAGGTCAAGAGTATAATACTTGAATATCCTACTTTATTATTTGCCATTAAAGATTGCTAACCTATAGATTGAAACTGAAAATACCGAAATGTTTTTTTTCTCGATAAATCTTGCAAAGCTAGGCCTCGTTACCAAGATTAAAACTTGTGATGTATCTCCATTATGAATAGTTTTAAAAGGAAGAGGAGGGCAGGATATGGTGCTGGAGAGGAAAACGGGGGGCATCCGGAGGCAAGTTGCAGGTGCCATAAAGAGTGAGATGGCAAGGTCATAGCAGGCCACGCCACTGAGGACAAGGACGGAGACATCCTGAAAACAGAGCTTCCCCTTCCTGCTGTAAGGAGGCGCCCTTGTCTCATGAATATTCATGCCTGACCTAAGGTGTCGTCACGTGACCTCTGGAGGTCATGGATCAGGGAATATCTTGGCAGGGCGCCCATCGCCGACCTAGGCAAGTTGGCAGGTTGGCTTTCTAGGTTAGGTTACAGAATAGGTCACTTGTTGAACAGGTTTTGTAAAGATTCGTCTTGTAACTTTTTTTTGGGTGGGTTTTATTATCATATAGCAAACTCCGGTAGTGTACCCAGTCCGAGTGCAAACGTATTAGGCGAGGAGTATTTAATTCCGTTGTGACACGTGGTTATGAGCTGTAGTTCATTTGAAAAATCTTGTGGAAAATTTGTGACATATGGTACATTTATCACACAGATAAAACCTAGCAAACTGGATCTAGGGCAGACACCCTCCCGCCCTCCCCCCCCCCCTCCTCGACATACATTGAAATATAAATGCGTAGAACTGTCAATCACTTCCAGATTCAGGCCACCACATCCGGTCACGTGGTGATTTAAGTAGGTCATGTGGGTCAGGTGACCTTTTAGGTTCCCACGTGACTCTATAAAGTAACATATTGTGACGTCACATAACTCCCTATATGGGTATGTCGACTAAATGATGGGGTAAGGGTGGGAACCTATAGTTTATGACGCCATTACCTTCACATATACAAAGGCATGTGTATATTTATTTTATTTGTGTTCATATGTATATATATAATTTAATTATACATGTTTATATCATTTTAGGTTTTTTCCTTTCATTGTATGTCCTACTTTCTTATATGGTAACATCGAAATAAACACTGATATACTTGAAGTTATAAATACCATAGAGTTATCTATACTTTGATGATTATTTATGACTAAAGACGAATGATTTAAACGTATGCTGTATTCTCCTAATATTGAAGATATCCAAGATTTTAGGTTGTATCAATACACAGGTTAGAAATTGGAGACAAGAAGTGATTGTATTGATATGACTATCCAATTTTATCCCTAGATATATTTTTCGTTCAAAAAATTACTTTTATGAACAAGGAAGCATTCTGCTTGTACATCCATGTTTTTATTTTAATTGGAACATATTTCTCAACCCTTGGGGCCTAAGGCAGGGAGCTTAAAAACCTAAGGATGTTGTAAAGTTATCGGTAAAAATCTTGTAGACGCCTTGTCTGTTTGGTTTACAACCCGAGCTTATCTGTGGATTTGTGTATGGAGGATGCTTGGAGCACACGACCTTTCAGCACTCTCCAGGGGGGAAGCATGGCTCAGGAGGGGGTGGGGGTGGGGGGTGTATACCTCCATGGTGTAACTAACCAGAATCATCCTCCTTCAACGAATTTCTCTAATTCTATAGCCAATGTATATGATTGGAACTTGGGCATCAGTCTGGATTATTTTCTCATTATATTCATTTACTTCACGGCGGTGCTTGTATCGATAGCAGTGCGGAGTGTTTCGTTTTAAATCACTGTAAGACGGCAGATTCCTTGAGTCTGAGACGAAAATCTGTTCCTTCAAGAGAGTCACGCACTTCCTCCTTGCTTCTGAGAACTCAGTTGTACAACAACTTGGATAAAACACGGACCATTTCCAGCAGAGGTGAGTGTTATTTCGTTTAGCAAAACGCAAGATTATTTTTTGCAGCCACAGCTTGCTTTGTTCTTGTATTGACACAGAAGACATGTGAGTGTTGACAGGCACAGGTTTGACTGTCAATCACAGCTGTCAGTAGCATCCCACATGCTACAAGTAAGCTGTCATCTGGTGGGTATCTGTAACATGGCGAGGAAGAATGTAACTTTACAAGTAGGGAAGTATGAGGTGTGGACTGATTGCTTCACAGCCTGGTCGCCTTTACGCACCAGTTTGGTATGCACTGCAGGATGCTGTACCAGTTGGGATTCCTAAGTATTGACATATACCTGAAGGCATGAGGCAGTGATTCAACAAAGCCTTTATCTCTCTACCAGTAGAAGTTGACAAATATCACTTGTTGAGCTCAGATTTGACGGTCGTGTGTACGGGTGTGACTTTATAATGATATTTCATACAATCATATCCACTCTTGTATGCTCTTTGTGTTTTTCCTGCCACTATTCCGTTTGTTATTTATATTCCTGGAAATTGCTCACAAAAGTTGTTGTTGTTTGGTCTGAATGTACCAATATCATTCAATAAGCTTATTGGAAAATTATGGTTTGAGCTACGAACAACAGAATCTGTCTGTTTCGTATATAACTCAAGTCAGGCATCCACTGAGCTAACGATTATCTATAATGCAGCTCCCGATGGAGAATAGAAATCGCGTCGGAAAGAAAGCTAAAATTAGGGCATTTAATCACGATTGCTCTAAGTCTATGATTTGATTCAGATGAAAAAGCTTAATCGAAGGGAGTCTGTGACAATCTAACATCGGTGGCATATCGTTGGGTGTCTCCGATGCCACTGATTTTGCACTGATGTTTGTCTACGATGCATACTGTCCTGATGCGTTTACAATTTTTGACATACTCTATCGTAAGGTCTACATTTATATCGTAGTAGTTGGATGCCCATGCTTACAAGAGTGTTTAATAGCTCACTAAGAGATACGTCGAAGGATTTCCTATTTTGATACTTTGTTGGTATTTCTAAACTGTCATAGATCTAGTGCTCTGCCTAAAATAATATGTATTAAGATAGAGTCATAAGTTTGCCATATATGCAAGGCCATTTGGAATAATAATTATATGATTTCAGAATTTACAAACACTAAGTACAGACAGAAATAATCGATGGTAACATACCCTGCCATTAGATCTAGCAACAACAATCCCTGAAAATACTATATGGAATGTAGTAATAGCAGTATCATGCCAAACTAGGTTGACTTCGTTATTTCTCTACATTTTATTTTTGCCAATATCATATTTCGTTAAATTACGTTTTATAAGGAAGAATATCATAAAGTTTCTATCAGAATAATCCTCGAATTACAGAAAAGCTATAATCAGGATGAAGGATAAGGCCTGGTGTCCACTGAGCTCAAAATTTTCTATTATAGGCCTTACGATGTACCTTAAAATCGAAATCGATGCATGCCGAAGTTTTTATTCTATACGTACGTGTAAGGTAAAGATTTCCCCGATTTTCTATGGTTTTGACGTTATGCATTATAGTGCACCAGGAGGCCTTAATTTTCTATCATAGTAGGTGGATACCCAGCCTTACTTCATTAGTTAGCTGTACTCATAGATATACATAAGTGTAAGGGGTCTATCCTCTTATTTTCTTTTAAACTTATGGAAAATACGTACATTTCCTGGTGTTTGTGATAAAATCAAGGTATTACATGATCTTTGCTGGTAGGTATACAGAGGTGAATATTTGCTGTGTTGTTCTGCTGTGAATTTAAGGTAGATAAAGATGGTGAGAAAATCCCCAGCGGTGAGTTACGTTTACCCTGCAGAACCGAGCGAGTGATGGAGATTTGACCACCACTCAGTTCTTAGGGTCCAGGTAGCTCACTTATCATCTACGACAACCACTCCCATATCATAAACATACACCTGCAGCAAGAGAAACTATATACAGAAAGTTTCCCCTAAAGCTAAACTCAAGTTAAGTATGCTGAAGTTATAGAGTGAATTATTTGAATTAATAATGGTCCAAATGGAACATGTTAGTAATCTCTGTCTGTACACGAGCGGTCTTTGATGAAATATTGTGTAAGTCTTTATTGGAATGAATTTCATAACTAGAGTTAGCAATTTGGTAACACAGTTATGATGCTACCGAAAATGAGGAAGATATCGTTGGGCAGATCTGGTAGTTATATCACAATTATTGCATGTTGATTTGATATCAAGTGCAATAAGGGATTGTTTTTTTCTGCGTGAATGACCTTCCAGGAATATACAAATATAATTGGGGAATGCACCCGTATTAGTTGGAGATCAAATTAATTAATGGTCGATGTTACAAATTTCCGCTAGGTATCATTCTGTGATGAAGTACAGTTTGATGCGCAGATAGGAAGAAACGGTCGTACGATAACAAAGTTCACATATGACCAATGTTTATATTCTCTGGGCCAATCATACGTATACAATCCTTTTTTATCCGAAAGACTTATAAAAATGTTTTTTTTCTCAAACAATGTGTCGTATTTATCCTGGATACATTCCTATCAGTGGAGCTAATTTTATAACAAATGCCCAAATAAATATAGTTGAGATATTAGTATTGCGTTTGGGCAGTTCGATGATAATTACCACTCCCATATCACTCCAAGGTAGATCTAAAGCATAGATGCCACTGGCATGTTAAATAACTGATATGTCATCTTAATTGTTGTGCTCTAGTCAGATATATAGCATCTGCTTTTCATCAAACCATCAGATATATATATATATTATTATCCCAAATGAATGAATATATAGGCCTAGTCAAATATTAAAGTTAAAGTATTGTACATAATGAGATATTAAATGCAAGTAAGAACATTTACTGGAGACCTTTCTTCAGGGTAGATTCCATGGAAAACGTTTAATATAGTGTTATGTTTATAGTTGATGAACACGAAGCGTATCTGTCTATTTTTTATACATATGCTATTTAGAAACATGAATATAAAACAAAGTATATACAATATTTATAGTCTAGCAGTAAACTATTTATGAGGCCTGGAAAATAATTATATAACAAATATGGATAGATCCAATCAACGTTTAAATATAATACTTATGATATTAAAATATATCTGCCCATTGAGAAAAAATAAACCTACGTGATATAGAAAAAAAAACTATCTGCCTAGCTGAGAAAAAACTCAAATAAAGTAGCTGTCTACTTACCATTTATTTCTGCGGATCAAGACTTTCGTGTCTGCAAAATAGAGGCCTATGACATGAATTCAAATCCGGCCGACTGAGAGCGACAGATCTAAACGTCCCACCTCCCTGCCATGTAACGACTTGTTTATAGCAGATTTAAAACCTCTTCAGAACAAATATCATGCAGGGTGGAGACTGCAGACTAAACCTCATACAGGAGCTGACTATAGAGAGGGTTACAGGTGTTAGGTAAAATTATATGAATGAAAGCTTATCAGAATTTATCATATTCGTGTGGATGATATCTTTGATATTGGTTCCCATGTTAGAGAAAGTCACTCAGCATTGCTTGTGTTTAGTATTCATCCTAATTTTCTAGAAACTCCTCAATTTTAGTTGTACATCCTGGAAGACTACAGGAACACTTTATTCGCAGTTAAATACGAAACCTGTTCTGTTAACTTAGTACTCCTAGTGATGTGGTAGTTAAGTTGCATTTTTATCTCGCTTCATTTCAACACAATTGAAACATGCAACATCTGGGGCGTCTAGAACTTCGGGGAAACGAGCAACTATGAAGAAAGACTTTAAATGCTAAGGCAGGATTCACAAGGAGAAACGTATGCACTTGAGGTTTTCTTTACGACTTTTCCCCAGTCTCCGATAATTTTCCCTCTGTCCAAAGATATCATAGAATGATGCTGCATTGGGAACTATGAAGAAAGACTCTAGATGCCTAGGAGCGAGTCTCACGGAGAGACTCATGTACTTGAGACTTTAGGTCTACTTTAAAACCTTACCCTAGTCTCCGATAATTTTCTCTTTGTCCAAAAATATCATCGCAGTATGCTGAATTAGGGCGTTCCCAATCTCAACCGAAAATGGCGGATCGGAATCACATGGTGCACACCCGGTATATAGTCTCAAACTAACTCTCCTTCATAGGGTATACAGTCGCCCAGAACCATTCTTAAACCAACGGGAGGTATGTCAGTCTCACCAAAGTGATCTGAGACACTTAAAGCTAGTATAAAATCAAATTCGCTTGAGACTATGTATCTCGGCAGGGGAAATTGGCGGTGACGATTGTTCCCTCACCTCTTCTGAGGGAACTAAGACCTGGGGGTGTCAGGCGATAGGAGACAAAGTACCTGTATATAATCTCGGGAAAATTGTCTAAGACCAACTCCTCTGGAGTTACATGAATCCCGGTTTATCGGGGAATTGGCAAAAGACGATTTGATTAAGTAACTACTTGTATGAATCATCTCTATTTGTTAGATTTATGGATCTTCATATCGCATCTTCATTTAAATTGCCTCACCAGAGTTTTGTCCTCTGAACCATGTGTTTGTGTAAAGCTCGTTTTTCTCATCAAAATCTGTAAAGACGGTTGGGAAATTTAAATTATTAAGCCAACAAATATCATAATAACAAAAGAAGACTGAACTAAGAGACAGATACCTATGGAAACACTTTATAAGACGTTGGAATACGTACACTCCTGTGAGCATTGGATTAGTTTGATCAATAACTAAGACAAAAGCTACAATATTATAATCGCCCTTATTGTAATCATCTTCTTAGGTGCATGCTATCTAGTATGTAAAAGTCATTGCAATAATTCCCCAAAACAAGTTTTATTGTAACATCCATAACTGTGTTTCATCACATCGGGAGAAATATATATCGAAATATCACATGTAATGTGGAGTTTGAATCGATAGATATGCAAGGTTGTATTTTTCCCTTACAGCTGCTACTTCTAAAACACCTCTGGTCCAAAAGATAACAGACATGTTAATTCATATTAACTAATCTAATAAAAACAAGATAGTCACTTTAAGTATATAGTTCAGGTCTTATTTACACTACTTTGAAAACCCTTTTCCTGCCGCTTCCACTGCGGATAAGTTCTGTTGCCGTACTTGTTATGGTAATTATGGCGTGGTAAATATTTAATATCCTGGATAATGACTTAATGGAGTAATAGCTAACGGTCTTCAGAGGGAACTAACCCAGTATTTACACTAAACGACTAATACGTGACGACTGTACATCGTCGAGCCAAAAGTCGTCAGGTGGTGCTCGATTACATATTATCGGCTGCAATAGTTAACGACCAAAGGACTTCCTAACGCATATACAATATAGAAATGTACTGCCTTGAAAAGGTTGGCTGCATCAAATCGTCTGCATAATCGCCAGGTGGTGCCAAATTGCATAATTTGACGCATATTTAGATAATATTAACGGTTCCACTGGTATCCGATCATAATCAAACGATCTGCAGTTGTCACTCGTTTACACTAGACGAATTTTCGCCTTGTACGGCTGAAAGTCGTCAGGTGGTGCGAAATGAAAGAATCGCCGCCTATAATCGTCTAGTATAAACGCCGGGTACGACACAGCATCTATTCTATCTTATGATTAGGTTCTCTATTTCTAACGCCGTTTATATTTCTTAAGGGAATTTATTCTATACCATTTAACCAGCATATTTAGACAATGTTAACGATACCATTGGTATCTGTTTATATTTCTATCTTGATTAGGAACCAATCCAAATATTTCCAGGTCTGGCGGTATCATTCGCGTTTCTAACGCAAACGTTGATAGCGCATTTCAAGCGAGGAAATTAAACATTCATGTCACTTCTAGTGAGTCGAGACCAAACTGGAAAGCAAAAGAATTGGCACTTAATGGTATCAGTTGGTTGTAGAGCCAGAGCCACTCCACCTCTAACTAATTACTCAGCATTTGGCCAAAAATCAATACAATTTGCATTGATTGTTTGGGAAAGTTCTCCAGCTAGAATCGGAGCAGCATGCATCTCCCGTGGAGGGATTTCGTATTACAAAACGTCTCAAGGTACTTACAGAAGTCTGGCTTCTGTATGGTAAAGAGGTTTACCTTCATAGTTAACGATAATCTCAATGGGATTTTATTTTAATTTTTTTATTCAAATCAGTATATTTTACCTGGCGTTGAAAAGGCAAATTCATGCCTGTTTTCGATCAATACCAGCTACCAGATGTTGGCTACTTGTACCCAACGAGTATAGACCAGTTGGTGTACCCTTCGCCTTATTTAATCCCTGGATTATCTATTATTTCGCTACATGTCGAAGCACGGTTATAGTCTGTGCGATGGATTTGTACAAATTGAGAATATAAATCACATGATTTTACACCATGGACGTATAAATACAAGCGTGTTGGCGATTTTTAGTCATAACGGGAATTCTTTTCCAGTACCTCTATCCGTACTCGTTGTACAAACTATTCCTATTTGTCGCCCACCTACATGTAGTAAAGTATGGTAACTGCAGCATGTTTAAGAAAAAGCGTAAAGTATAAATGCAGAACTTTACTAAGGTTCAAATATCAGATTCGTAAATATAACGAACACATTGAGGGGATTCATATCCCCTTAAGACGAGTCTGCCTTGTCAGTGTTGGTATCGCCAACGAGTTCTCTATACTCGTTGGTATCACCTTATATTATCTATTCTACAGCAGTTAGCCAGGCAGTTATGACCTAGGATATTATAATAATCCTCTTATTGTTATCACCTCCAGCGTTTTAACTAACTATATTTGATATACATTTTATAAATCTTGCTAATACGGCCATTTTTGCCTCAAAGCTGTGTGAGACCGTTTCTGCCGTAGTCTTGCTATACAGAGATAGATATGGACCTGGAGCAAGTATTACTCATATGGTGGTATGTTAGATATCAAATAATCAGAACTAGAAAGGGGTGGTAACATCCAGCAATTGGTGATAGATTAGGGGTGGGCTCTATATTCGTGGAGGGCAGGGTATGAAGTGGGGACCGGGAGGACTCCGTCTCCTCCACGGTGTCGGGCGGGACCCTCCCCGGCACCTCCGGGCTCACACCCCGTCACCCTCCCCGTACCCGCCCGTCCCCCGTCCCCGCACCCCACCCTGGAGGCCACCCTCCTTCCCGTTACTCCCCTGGAGGATGGAGTAATATTCATCCGTCTATAGAACTTCGGGGGGAGGGGTGGAGACATTTATCTGTGATCATATCGCGAGCGGGGCTTCCACCCCGTGGGAACGATGGGGCCGGGGCCACTGTGGTCCCCCCTGACGCTTACTACTACTGTGCCGTCGCCAATGGTTGCTCTCCAAGTGAATCCTATTTGTCAGTCTATTCCTTGCTGATCTACTTTCTAATTTCCCAAGGCCATAGATTGGATCGGGGTGGGGACCTCACTGTAAAGTGGAAGCAAATGGAATATCACAATGCTAGAGGTATTTTCTCCAAGTGGCACATGCTTTTATGTCCATGCTGAAATGGTGAATGTGGGAGTGGCATTGTCAGGGTTCACTGGAAATGTCTCTTAGGTCTCCCCATGTTCCCTCCCTCTCTACACCCTCTCCCTTTCTACACCCTCTGCCCACCCACCTGACCCACCTCAACAGCCTCTCTATTCTCTCGCCCTGCCATGACACACACACACCACCACCACCACCACCTCCCTGCATGCCTGCAAGACCTCACTCCCCACACTTGTCTGTGGGCCGAAATCTAGGCACAATTCTCACATAGTTAAGGCTTTCTTCCCCTTTTAATGTATGCATGAACGATTGGGGAACCTCGGTATGGACGACGCTGTATTTCTCAAGCTGAATAACCAGGAAATCTCACTTCAAGACAAGCCAACAGAGAAAACGTTCATCCATGAATAGCATCTATCTTGAGGTAAGTCGAAGGAAGTTTCTTACGATAGTATTTCTAGCATGAACTTTTATATTCATTGTGTATTGTCTCTGGAAACTGTGATTGGCTATTAAAGTCAAACATATTGTAAGTAATTAAAATTCCAACCAGTGTCCGTTAGTTTTAGTCGACTTCCAAGAGAATGAACCATTGCCTGTAGTTGACAGAAATCCATATAATTCAATAACGCAAGCAATTTCCGATTTCATGAATATGCGGTTTGTTATCCTTCATTCATTGATAACATCGAATATCCATCCTATCCACATTACCTAACGAAAAACTGTCTCATTTGATTGTCTTTTTGTTCTTATAAATGAAGTATCCACTTTATTTCTTAGACCAAAAAGTAGTATTCTACTCTACGCCCAAGCGAATGACCATTTATAACTGCCATAGAAAAGATCGTGACTATACATGCCTGCCTTTTGCTTTATCACCATTGCCTTTTCCACCACCCACACGTCTCACAATGCAGACATAGAGACAGCTTTTCCTGTCTTATATTTATGTGGGCTGTCCGCTTATCACTTTTAACGAAGCTGTACTCAGGGTAACGGATATCCATCTGTCGTTGGCACAATACCCCCGGAAGTGTGTGTCTGCATCTCTGACTAACACATGACTATAAATTGACCAACAAAAGAGAAAGTCACTGTAGACTACTGTACCAGTAGTCCAACATTTAGCCTTTTCTTTAGTCTGTAGGCCCGTTTTCATTGGGCGATTTCCCATCACCGATCTACAGTCAGGAACCACTGACAGACTTTTGGCACTGCTGACCCAAAATCGGTCAATGGAAACAACCCAGCTTGGGAAATGACCCATGACTTTTTCTGCTTAGATTATGCAATATGGCACCACCCACCACTGAGTGAAAGCTTGGTTACTGAGTGAAATCTACTACCCTCACTGATTTTTCTTTACCTACCACAGCCATCGGTACCAACTCACAAAATCTACACCCTTTTCGTCGGCCAATGGAAACAGGCCTATTAATCAGACAAGTTGTGACTGTATGCCTTTATATCCTTTCGTGGCGGTTTTTTTAGTGTGAATTTGGAAGGATTTATTAGCATTTCTGTTGCCTAAACCTCATCCTTTTCTGTTAAATTACAATTTACATCTGAATCTACTTGTAATTGATGCCGTTATAACGCCGTACCAAATTTATCTTATTAACGGGAGATTCACTTGTTCCACCGAAAGTCTTACACATTCACACCGGATAAACATTTAATCCTGATCAGAGTTTCGTTCATTTGACTGTTAAAGCAGCCAGTAATAAATGGGAATTGATTTAATTAAACTGTCGCAACTCTGGTTTTCACGTTTTGTACTGTTTCGCTAGTTTATATGGACAAACCATGTCCTTCGAACCATTTTCATTCAGCCATATTTTCTGGGGCTCACCTAGATCTATCTATATGACCAATAGGATTGAAACAAAAGTACTAAGTGAATCAATGTACCAGACTCCCTTTCTCTGTCTGTGGGAAAGTCGGTAGGAATTTCGTTTGATTAACGGCATTTGGTAATTGAAATGAAAATACGAAAAGCGTCGCGTCAAACGTCGAGCAGAATCAAATCTAGAATGCAATGGAGTGGGCTTCACTTCCAGCAATCTCAGAGGATCCCTGTTAATTAGTGGTATTTGTTTTTGTTAACGACCACCTATAAGTCATGGCTACATGGTACAACACCCACCGCAAGTTACCGTTCGTTCCCTGCAATACTTTATAATATCACGACGGGATTTGCACAGCTAAGGGACAGCCACGTGATAAATAGCTGGAATTAAGGCTGTGTTGCATGGGGGTAGTATATACAGGTACCTTGATGCTGGTCTAGTAATATCGTTAAGGTTTCTTCTAACGAAAATCCTGTTGATAGAGTATGCCGACATTGTTGGGAGACGTTATAAATTCATTGTGGGGAACGCGGGTTTGTGTTTGCATGAATACAGTATCAATCTTCCTCAAGATCAAATAAGGAATTAATCAACCTAATGGAAAATTATCTCCTTGAAAATTCAGCTCTTGATATTCTATTGCTTTTTGCATGTAACAACGAAAACACAAATTAAACATTGCCGAAGTGAACTCAATTCAAAGTAGTGTATTTTTGGTACTTCTGGTATCATTCTGGTGGAGAATCGCATTATTTCATGTCTACAATATGTAGTATAGGTGAAACATAAGTTTCAGATGTTCAGAAATGTTTTCATTTTGAGTTAATCAAATTTTATTTCTTATACAAAACAGAGAGCAAATTAGGTCTCATTCACACAAGAAAGGTGGTTCAGACTTCCCCACACTCCAGCCCTATTACATGGCCAACAACGATGTTTTTCCCATGTTTCACCAGTCTCTCGGAGACAATTAATTTCACATGAAAAATATTTCCTATTTCTTCACGACCCCAACTGAAATCTCTGGATGTTGTAACGTCATCAGCTATGTTTTCGTTCCTAGCTACACACGAGGTGTCGCAAAGGTATCATCAGAAACCAGATATCTAAAGAACAGCACAGGGTAGGCCAACTGTGGGTTTCTTCAAGTGTCTACACAGGAATCAATTTTTCGATTATGTAATCAATATACAAGAAGTAGAAATAGGACGAAGCGACGTCGGTTCCCTATGCTGATGCTACCTTGAATGACTGTAATAGAACTGCACCTAACCTCAGTAGGTCCACCCCCATTGCCTGGTCGAAAAAATATACAAGAAGTAAACCATTTTCCCAGAACCATTACATGAAGTATACAAAATGAGAAGTACAAATGTAATTGATTTAGAAGCTCGCTTAAATTTTTCTGCCACCACTTAATCTCGCTTAAAGTTTTCACAGAACCTCTCAATATCAATCATTAGTGTAACGTCGGCCTAAAGAACCTTTATCTGAAATGAAAACTTGACACACTTTTATACATTAGTGTTGATATACAGATTCGACCTAATGATATATCAACCTCATGCATACAGACAAAGTACCTCACGATGACTCGTGACAATCACCTTATGAAAACCTCCAACTCAGTATTCTCACCGTTTGCTGCCGAATATCATTTCTACGATAAGTAATCAGGGATCATTCGGCACCCCATCCTATCACATTCATATAGGCTTTACAGCAATGAGACAGAGCCATTAAGACAAGACCATCTTTCCCAGTACAGCGATGCATCCCTCCCTGAGCAGCTCACTGTATTACACATGGGGTTTCCAGTTGATGACCATTGCCATTGATTATGTATTTAGCCCTACCCAGTGGCTATTTTCCACTGTTAGTCAAATAATTGTGAGATGGGAATTGGGTTAAAATTACAGGGTGATGATTTTCGTCTTTAACATTATGCAATATAACACCACTTGGCGACATTTTGGCTGACTGACAGAATGTTGCTGGTACTAACAATCACTGGCAGAGTGAAATTGGCCTGGAGCCAATAATTGGTCATAATCAGATGGGAATGGTAGGTTGGCTTTGTAAATTTCATACCCTATTTCAACTGAGATTCATCCAGCCAAAAGTGGCATTTAGTCGTGGGGTGGTGGAATGGTGGCAAAAATCATCAGGTGGAAAGCCAGCATCAGACGAGACCATCCTTGGCCGTACAGCAGCGCATCCCATCCCGAGCGACTCATGGTACGCGTGAGCCCCTCTCCGCCATTCACACAGCAGCCAGCTCTTTCCCACACAGCCTTCATTTACTCTCCACGTATCAGGAGGAATTAAAGGCGATAAATCCCACCACTGATCCTCTCAGCCCCACACCAGAGCCGCTCGGCCCTCAGCCCGCGCCACACTTTCCCGCCTAAATAGGCAGACGACAAACGGGCCGGGCATGCGCGCTGCCGCCGTTTAGTAAGATCAGCGAATTACCGTCTGCGTTAGAAGAGAAGCTTAGCTTTCCTGATTTACCTTTTTTTTAGCATCAGTGTGTATATTTTGTGTGTGTTATTATTGGGGACATTCTCGGAATTCCCACTGATTCTCAAATTATGATAGCTAAATCTCTATGATCCTATTTATAACAAACAACAAACAATGCTGTACGCTAATTATTGTAATTATGGATTAGATATGGGGGTCTCGGTCAGATGATATGGTACATAGTCTTATAATAGCGTTATGAGCTGCAATGTTTCCTACGGATATCTCTGATAGACGTAAGAATTGAGTACACTGAGTGGGGTAGATTTGCAAGAATATCGACCAGAGCAAGAAGAAGAAGTGTATTTCTTTAAGAAATAAGTTTACATTTTATGTATTGTGATAAATGCTATTACTTGACAAATTATAGAAAGCCTGCAACTTCACCTGTAACATATATACAGGAAAGGTAGATTAGTTTGTTACACTCAAATATATCACAATAGAGGAGTCACATTAGTGTTTATTATAAAACTGGGGTTATCTTTTTCAATCTAATCATCTTTTATATTCAAGGATATGACAATATGTTACAATTTCTCCGCGTTTCATTTAGCTCCTATACGGTAATACCGTTTATTTTTATAAGAAATGCATGTACCCGTACGATGATTTAACCATATCTTAAACATTACAAAATAGGTAGTTTGTTTCTAATAAGTCCAGTATAAGATATCCTCCCAAAAAGTTGATAACTCGAAGTAAGCATGTATACGTGGTTAATTAAAACAACTCATGTATTTCTTGATTGTGTAGGTAACAACTCTGAGAACAATCTTCTATTCCTGACCTTCACGTGAAAGATGGGGCTTGTTTGCACGCTGATATAAGTGTAAGTAATATTTATTTGAATCAAAATAAATGTGTTACTAAAACAATGTCTCTACAGGGAAAAAAACAGAAAAAGAAGAAGATTGCTAATGACCTGATATGGGACTAAATTGTGAGTGTAGTATGTATCAAATCATGGCAAAGTCAGTTTGTGGAACACTCAGGTACAAAATACTAATATCATTAAGTATAGAAAATAGTTCAACCCCCCCAAGCTACTTTGATCACAGAAGCCTTTTAAAATCAATTGCCGGTCGACCTTTTATTATTCCAAGTTTGCCTGACATCCCAGTTTAGATTCTCGTATGCTTTAGAGAATAACAAGCCAAGATTAACCCCAGTTCCACCTCTCTCACCCTCACGTCCACCTACTCTCTGCCTCTCTCTCCTAACGCCCGTACCTTTCCTCTGTCTTCTACAAATAACTCTTTATCCAACTCAGAGAGTGGCATTTGGGGCTTTCAGGTTGACCACATCGCAATGCCCAATTCCCTAGTTGTACTCGTATATTCGATAGTTTCAATTCTGACCGGGGACAGATTCCCAAAGTCCGCCTGACGATTTTCCCATTGCCACGTGACGTACTTTCTCCTCGGTTGACTGACTACGGATGGTTATTACCATTGGCTGGCCTTTCATATGGTAATAGGGTGTCGGCCAAGTCCGCTCCCATTGGTGGCTGGCGGTGGTTCTTCTTCAGAGACTGCCAATGGACATTTATCTACGTGTGCAGGTCGCTTTCCCCTGGTACTCCCGTATTGCAGACAGGATCCCACTTGGGTCTATTTGTTCTTAGAAGAAGTATTCTGGCCAGAACCAAGCTTTCAGAGTCAATGGGAAACTAGCGTGAAAGAGTCTAGACAGTATTTGTCTCTACCACTGGGAATTTACAACTTTTCTGTAGAAAATAACTTCATTTCTCGTTAAGAAAAATATCCTTTTAACTATATTTTAATCAGTATGTGATTAGAATGTTTCATTTCCTTTCTTCTCATATAAAAATGAATCTAACCAAATCTCCAATATTCACATATATTTTTGCCCTCACATGAAACTGCATATTTATGCTGTATAATTTGGTTTATACGCCATATTTTTTTCCTTCAACAGAACAGGTAATGCAGCAAAAACTCGCCATCCACGCCTAAGCTGGTCCAACACAGTGTATCTATGATATATGCCGAAATAGGACGTAAACTAGGGTAAGTAAATTACCAGCCCCCTTGCACCTAAGCAGGTGCGCCTGACATATTTGACTATGGATATTGATTAGGGGTGGTATAGTGCCCCTGGTGTACCTCACCCTCTCTCAGCCCTCTCCTCACTTTCTATCCCTCTACCGGGGCCTCTGGGAGAAACCACAAAACCCAATCACCATCCTAGGTCTAACAAGCCATCCCCTAGCAGAGCCTCCAGGCCGGCTATTGCCGCTAGTGCTAACCAGCCAGTAAGTAACAGTTCTAGTCGAAAGGGTCCGCCACCATCTAGGTCTAGTAGAGAGTCGGTCTGCCTGGGCCCTTTTTTTTCAAATACGGAATGGGGACTACAATATTCATACGCGCTTATGACGTCACCACCATGGAGACCCAGTGCCTCGGAGAGGGTGTCCCGGACTAGATCTGGGGTGTTTATATACGCAGTGGGGCTGGGAGGTTGGCCGTGTATGAATGAAAGAGAATGTGGGTTATATTCAGGGATCTTCTCTACACCACCACACCCCTCCTCTACCCGCAGTCGTACCTCGTCGGGTCTTCACAGTACGACTGTTTATGACGTGCCTCTTCTAACACGTATAACATACCACAGTTGACCACCAGGGTGAGCTAAATGTCTGTAGCGTGACAGAAGTCGGTCAGAATGGCCACCTGTGTCCACTAAAAAAAGCACACGCATGGCCGCTTGTGTCCTCGAAAAAAAGCCAGCATGCATGGTGGCAGTTGGTAGTGATTTATTACCTTATAGCACCCGAAGTCACACACAATCGATGAACCATATGTGGAGGCTATTTAGGGCAGCCACAGCATCGTTTCTCTTCATTGCATTCACACCATTAGGTGAGGAACCATCAGGAATTGGGTCACGATACTAGAGCCTGAGGTTAGGATATCCGCCAACAACCTCCGCTACTTCATTTAGTATTCTGTACTCTGGATGAATATAGGCTTATATGAATCCATATGAAATAATTAGAGTTTAAAATGGAATATATATTTATATCCCACTGATACATCACTCTTCGATTAGACATTGAGTCACAATAAAATCTAAAGGTTTTAATATTTGGTGTAAAAATAATGTTATATTGGATGGAGAAATATCAGAAATAAAAAAAGCTTGGATACTTGAATGAACTCTCTCCTAGCTTCTACAGGAAGTTTGAATGTGCATTTGAAATTGGTTCAAAGTTTGTAGCAATTTATTTATTTGGAGTCAACACGTTATGATTAGGAATAATTCTCAATAATCTCCCAAACATCTCTCCATATGGACTATTGTCAAAGAAGCGCAGCATGTCTCTATGAGAGTAAGAGTGGGGTTAACGAGGGATTGCATATCTAAATACAAAGCTGATTGATATAGTCACAGTTTTGATGTATGACCGAGGATCAAGGTTAAATATCAAATAAAATTTACCTTTTAGGTATCATTAACTAAATACATTTACAATATACAGGATTATCTTCCAAGTGTGTTCATTTCAGATGTGTAAGAGGACTAAAGAAGAAACCAACAATTTTTGGTCAAAGTCTTCATTCTCCATGAGTTTGATGTGGAGTGATATGAAAGAGGCAAAGCCGAGTGAATATCACATTGTGTTCAAACAACTTGGAGAAAGACAACTTTGACCAAAACAAGTAGCTTTCTGTATTTATCTCACCCCTGTCTACACTAAAGGAACAGACGACAAACTGGATATATGATGTCATAGACCATGGAGAAAAGGCTGTAATACTCGTATGGGCATGGGAAACAAATTATCAATGTTAAGCATATAGGAGAAAAATACCAGGGGTGAGATAATACATATTATCTCACCCCTGGTATTTTTTCGATACATTTAACATTGGCAACTGATACTCAATGCCCATAGAGTATTGTAAAAAAATACCCAATGGGAGATGATGTCGTAAATTAGCCAAATAGTCAGTGATAGGGGAAAGATAAAATCTGAACTGCACTCGATCCATAACTAATGAAAATATTCCATTCATTTTAGTTTACCTTGTAATCTCACTCGACTTTGCTACGTGAGATTACTCTGCAATCAAACTTCAGTGCATATTTTCAGTGGCTATGGATCTTGTTCCATCTTATTGTAGACTGGCGAAAAGACACAGGCCTTATCCAACCAACGAAGCATTAGATATTTAGACACTCCTTAATCTAAACCCGGAAATCTGCCTATAACTTTACAACAATGGTATAAGGTATTGCAAATTCGTGCAATAAGAGTTTGAAAGCGAGATAAATGTAAATAAATAGAGAAATAATAAGAGGGTTGTATAAATAAATAGATTACCTTTCTGAAATGCATGCCTTTGCATTAAGTTGCTCACAGCTTACAGAAATATCATATTTTCGAACCTGTTTATTTACATTGAAGTTGCCTGGAACCCATCACCGATTACATAAAAACATGTCTTGTCTAAGTCTGAATCTGTAGAAACAAAACGTAGTTATTCGTTGCAAGTTGGAATGCTCGATATTTGAGGTGATGGTAGCAAGAACCATCATTATTTTCTTGGAAAAAATGGAGAAGCAAAGTTATAGAAGAGAACAGCAGCCAGATGTGGGCAAATCGCCTCAACCCATGCCAAAACTAATCAAAATGCAACAATCCAATTTCCCCGTTCCAGGTATGGAAAAAAGACACGTATTGAGGAACAATCCCAATGCTGCGACATATACATAATGCACCTGGCACCCCGCGAAAAGATAAGGATAGGAAGCGATTTGACAAGTGCGACATAAAATGAAAGTTGGCTTCCGACTGGGGTATAGTCAGAGCCTGCGGATAGTGTCATCTGGAGAGGGCGCGCTTTAACAATGCATAAACGTGTCATAACATCACTCTTTATGTGAGCTGTGAGGAGGAGAAATGCGAGGTCCCCTCATTAGTCGACCTTGGTCTTGGCATCGTAAAACAACTCTTGTTTGTCAGGTAGCGAGCAGGCAAGGCCGAGGACAGCGCTCGTCTGTACTTGTCGTAGTGACTTTCCATCGGGGCATTTCTTATTCATGGGAACCGTGAATTTCTCACGAAAGGTAGTTATGTATATCATGGGTGTTCATATCGGTCTTCATACTGCACGTCCAGGGGACAGAGGGATGATTTGGACTGGTATTTTTCTCTCACTTTTAACCTTATATGATGCATTGAGAACCAAAGGTGTATGATGAAAACTTATAATTGACGAAAATATTTGGTTCTATTTCATTAAGTCTACAAACGAAATACATATAAGGTTTGACGCGCTTATGAAAATTAAAATGTTGTGTGCTTAAAATGAGTTTACCAATACCCTCTGACATTTTTCTCTGTACATTTTATACCTTATTGATCATTTAACTTTACCTAATAGACCAGTATTCTCATTTAAAATCTGTTTTATGTATTTCCTTCCTGACATTATTCATTTCCCGTTTTTACACTTTTTCTCTTTTGTTTATGGTATTTCTATGAAGAAATCAAAATATGACATATATACGCTATTAGGGTACAGCCAACTTTGGTATATTTACATAAACAAAGGATCTAATTAGTTACATACAGGTCTACGATATATGAAACATGAAAAAGATTTGTTCTTACCTCTAGATGGCTGAATCTATATTTGACAAACTTGAACGCGCTGTGTAGCTTGCTGAGTATTGGAGGCAAAAGGTTGGATAAAAGTGACTGAGTTTATTGATTTTATTTTGCAGGTCCTGTGCCCGTTGCCGGAGGGTTGGTCCAGACATTGGGGTATGGGGCGGAGCCTGCGGAGCGAAGTCCCGGAGTGAAACCAGCAGGAGGGCGGAGGGGAGGGTGGAGGGTCAGGGTGGGGACCACGGGCTGAGTGCAGAAACCCATAGGTGGAGCTGACCTACTGTATAGTTATTAGTATAGGGATAAGTTCAGATGCATGGATGTAAATATACCTGGTATTTCTATCATATTCCTATCTTATACCTGGTATTCCTAGAATATATGTGAAATAAATATGGGGCCATCCATAAAGTACGTACGCACCAATTCTTGAAGATTTGGACCCCCAACCCCGAAATGACTTGTATGTATTAAAATAAGGAAGGGAAGTGAACAAAATTGTCCCCCAAAAAAATTACCCCACCCCTCACTGCGTACTTACTAAATGTATGACCCCTGCAGAAATCCATATAGCAGTTGGATGTGTAAAAGTTCTGTGGGTTCTGTGAGTTCTGTAAAATTCTAAGTGGCTTGGCAAACTACTTGCTAACTGCTAATATAACATGATGTGTGGAAAATAAAAGTCAGAACTATGCTGGTAACATGTTGTGCTGTTTCTCTATGAAGAGCCATGACCCTCCGATATAAACGAATATCTACAATACACCTGTTAGACCCAATAAGTATATCCCGATACAAGCCCAAACTCGACCGTCATTGGAATTTGTAGCTCATTCGTGATATCGAAATAGGTGAAAGTTGTCGTTACAATTTCTACATATCCCGGACTTCGACAATAGATTGCATCCAGTCTATGTGGATTGGATTAGAATATATATTGAAATATAATATTTTCGTCAAATCAAATGTTGAAGGCTTAAATCTGGCAAGGCGTTGTACCAGAGAGTATTGTTGTTGTTTGGTTCATACCAGGATGTTATCTGTCGGAGAGGTATAGCTGCACTACCAACTTCCTTTAAAACATATTACAAGTGGAAATATTTGTATTCATTACGTTATATTGATGGAAAAATATAGATTCAAAATTGTGTACAGCAATTCTAAAAGTAAACATCATGGCTTGAGACAGGATTTGAGAGTGTTGAATGGCATGACAAATAGAAGATACCTATTCTGAATATTTCAACGAAAAACTTTCTAATTCTCCCTCTTATCATCCCGTTCTATGTAATAGGAACTACTGCCTTCTAGTTAAATATTTCATTATAAGTTTAAAACCACCGATTGTTAATCTTTCTGTTCCCTTGCATCGCGACTCTGTCACAGAAAACTTCTGAACTTTCCTTCAAACTGGACCCTACCAAAAGTCTGATATCTCTACACGAGCTTTGCATGTTTTTCCAAGTGGGACTCACGTATCTGTAGATACTATTTTTCTCACATTTGCATTTGTTGTTCGTTCGTGATGAACTACATATTGTTTAGAGTCTACAGGTAGATACAGGTCCTCCGACCCAGGTTACAGTGATTAGTATAAGTCAGAGTTTGTCAAAGAGTAAACTCAGGGAACGAAGACTGCATGTTATGTGAATAAGTAAATAATGCTCCATGATTTTATTTGGTGATTGTCAATATTAGACTCGAACCGGAATACCAACAGGGTTTTTACTTTCACATCTTATTTATTGAGTTTTACCATCAACAGAAAGGAGCTCTTCACTCAAATATAACATTAACTATTCCATGTATCACTAACTAAATAAGACAAGTAAAATATTCACAAAAGTCTACAGCTCATGCATACGTGCCAAGAGTTTATGTTGATATTATTAACTTTGAAAGGTTATAACTTAAGCATCTACTACGTCTATAAGCCTATGTATTACAATTCGAGTTTTGTAAAATTGATCTGAATGGTTTGTCGCATCGAATGTATAAAACGTTTAGATAGAAAAAGGCAATATCGTATCTAGTATGTTTGTTGATTTGATTTTATGTGAATAAACACTCTTTGGACCGTATACGTTTTTGTTTTGTTACCCTTTTGATATTAATAAATCCGCAGATTGGTGACAGGGATGCCAGGTCTGACAGATTTACCGTGGTCCACGCCGATTCGGGCCATATTTCACCTGTAGCGCGGTTTTCTAATGATCCCTCACGGAATCATTAATTATGATTAAGATTTAGCTCGTCTTAAAATGTCAAAATTCAAGAGCTTCCGGGGATTTTCCCTCCTGGCTTCCAGCATCAGACCCTTGGTTGTTTTGTTTTTAATCCAAACACATTTCACGACGTACATAGTTCAATACATGTACAGCGATCTATCTCTCTAAAGACCATAAATCTCACCCAAGACCGTAAATCTCACCCAAAGTAAATTTTTACTACATTATCCCAAAGTTATTTACACCTTCAGTTCTGATCATTTTGCAGCAGCCTTAGCTAGCATATAGTCATCGCTTCCCTCAGTTATATATGCTGCGACTATGTACGTAACCCCTTAAAACTCCCTCTCTCGGATTTGGGGGAGATTTATATGATTTTTAGTTGGGCCCGAGAAACTTTCTGAGATGATCTCAAATGAGATATAGACATAGAATGTCCCGAACCGACCACAATAGATGACAAAGTCATGGCTACCACATCACTGATTCTAAAACAAACATTTGGAGGAGAGTCATGCATTGGGTAGCCCATCAGATCATTGGAAGTCTCACTCAGACTCTAACTATAAGTTTTATTTATCTAATAAATATTTGTACTTATATCATACTCATTTAGAACAAGTCTTGCGGTTCATGTGGTATCGTAAAAAATCGAAAGACTTACAAAACCGATTCTCTCAATGAAGAATATTTCGTTTTCAGGGTACTGGGAAGTCATTTCATTACTAGAGAAACAAACGATAATTGAGTAGAATATAGGGGGTGTCCACCTACTACAAAATAAATTGAAATCCTTCCGATGAACTAAATACAGATTACCCATAGCATTGTACAGCCTCTGATGCAGCCTTTTTTATCGGAGGTCAGCATAGTGCATTGGTGTGCATTGTAGACCGCATCGGGAAAACCCGATCCAATGGGGATTTCATGTTTCTTTACAACACGATATAATTTTTCATCAGGAACCTTTAGATATTCATCTGCTGCCAAAATCGTAGTAGGTGGCCAACCCCTACCTTCTTATAACTGCTATATCTCGGTGGCTTAGCATTTTACCAACAACTAGATTTTACACTGACTTTTATATGTGACATCTACATCTGAGAACATGGATTTAATCGTACACTCTTAAATTGCTAGTGAGAAACCAGGTTTAATACATGGAAATTGTCGTGTAAATTTGAATTAAGTATCAAGTATGCTCTCACTAATTCTCTGAACATCAAAAGGAAAGTCTAGCTGACTTGAATAACCGCCCATTGCACACCTATCAAATCTAGCCTGCAAAAGAATCAGCAGTATTTGCACTCTTGTAAAATCATTATGGTTGGAATATAAAGCAATGTATGCTTGTAGAATTTTAGGAAATAACACAATAAGTGTGCAGAATGCACCATATCATAGTGCCCGTGATTACTCACATGTTAAGATTATAACCTGACATAGATATTCGTTCCTGAATCATTTGTTAAAATGAAGCAATAACAATGAACAATTCTCAGCAAAATAGTTTTTTTGTTGATGCTGTCCATGATATAGTGCAGTGTAGGAATCTCGGTTCTATGCGATAGATACAAACCTTCTATATCGATGAAAGTAACAAATTACAATATACAGTACTCATGTATATATTTTATATCAACTACTACAATTAAATCATTACTGTGTCCTCCTTTTATCATTTATATCGGATGCCCTGACTTTGGAAACAAATATCTAAATGTAGAATTATTATTATCCAAACACACTTCTACAAATTTTCATTGTATTAACCTGTTTTTTTAAATGAATCCTCACTCACACCCTTCCTATCAGGTTTCTTTTCAAAGATCATTAGCAAAGTTCAACTACTGGATAAGGTTGACAATGTAGGATGTGTGTTAGACGCATTATGAACTGTCCTAGATAGATTGACAGTTCACATCAATTATATCCAGACTTTTTGGTGACCTAGATAGAACAGGTATGGGCTGTGGAAAACCACTGAAGGTTTCATAGCAATTCTGGCAACAGCGGAAATGTAAAACCAAATAGATTGACTTCGATATAGGATTCTGTTGACCAGATCAAAGACATCTATATAATGAAGGTTGTGATGCCAACTCGCTATTAGTGTTAGTTATTTCCTTCATTTTGTCCATAATATCATTTTATGTTTATTTGTCCGGCTGATAGTGGACACTGTGAAATGGCGTTTTTCTCCGTGAGTATTTGCTATATTTACAAAAGGCTATATGGTCTTTTGTTAAGTCACAATAGGTTGAGCATCTACTGATGTACATCACTTGCAGCATCCTTATACAACAACTAAAGATGTACACAACAAGATAAAAGCAGGATTAAGAAGGAACTGCATCAATATCTGTAGCCACTAAAAATAGCCATTAAGCTTTGATTGTGCAGTAATCTCATGAGGCAAAGATGAGTGATATTACACTCAGACCAAAAAGAATGGCATTTTTCAGCAGCCACGGATTGAGTGTGGTTCAGATTTGATCTCACTCCTATCACTGACTCAGTGACTGATTGGCTAACGTTTGTGACATCATCAAACATTTGTTTTACAGTACTCCATTGACATTGAGTATGAGTTCCTAATGCTAAGTCTATGGGGAAGAAATACCAGGGTTGAGATATCGAACAAGAGGGGTAGATATTAACAAAATTCAAGTATGTGTGGCATGATTTCATATAATAGTTAATAATTCTGTTTCTGGTTTTAAGTGTTCAGATTGCTATGGTTCTGCTTACAAGAATATGAGGTGATACAGGGAAAGAAATACTACAATACTGCTTACAAGAATAGTTGATTAAAAATGGAGGATCCAGATGACCATGAGCATGATGTATCAACTGCCGATATTATTTCTAGTAAATTCTTTTGGTATTTGAGTCACAGCTTGGTTACTTGTTAAGGTCGGCCTTGCAGAATACTATGGAATTTGTTTGCCTTGTTTACAATAAACGAAATGAGCCACCAATGTAGCTATGTTATGGCTGTATGTTTGTTAAAACTACAATATGGTGAAGACATCTATCGGGCAACACAAACATTTTCTAACAAACGAAAGCTACAAGTAGATTATGTGTTTTCGCTCTTATTTCACGTCTAAAACCGTGACACAAAACCCCGCACCTTAAGAAATATAAAATACATAAAATCAACGCAAAATTATCTATCACAATGAGCACAATAAGGGCAGGCATGTTTTCTATTTGATGGCAGATTAGGGATGGGACATATCCCATGTTTATATTGGGGATTCCCAGTTGATGTTCTTCATTAAGTAGGAGACTAACAGGAGGTATACGGTATCGCCCCCTTGCGTCCAGACTCAGTGGCCATTAGCCAACAAGTGTCCTTTGATTCTCCTCATTCCTCCATGGTGTTGACCTCTGACCTTTACAAGGGTCACGTGACAGCCGTAGGATGCCCCTGGTGGCGAGTGGAGGTACCAGCTGCCTTCATTAGTGCAAGGCTACTAAATAGTCAATTATCAACAGTACCTTCTCATTTATCACCAGTTTACCTGGGAATGGGACTTAAGAGTGAAAGTTGGAAATATTCATAACTCAGTTGGGGAATATGAGGCCCAGTTAGGCTTTCGTAAATTTCTCTCCTTCGTGATTAGATGTGCGTTTGAGTGCCTAGGTAATGGTGAAGTATGGAACGGGTCCGGTTATGTACGATCTCTCGGTGTATGTCGTTTATGAGGTTTTAGAGATGGGAACTTGGTGCCCAAATTGTACCAACTAAGACTGAATAATATCAATTACCAAAATAGAGATATGTAAATTGTAAAACATATTTCGAGGAATCAATAAGAGATAATAATACCTCATTTATAACTTATCGAATATTCAGTAAACGGGAAAAATATCTATATTCAGTCTAAAAACACTATATTTACTCAGTCGATGATTTCACTGAATATTTAAATAATATAACTTAGGTTATGCCGATGAACTTAAGGTTGTAGTCAAAGTAACTGATATATTGCTAATAGATGAAGGTTATAATCCTTGTAAAGATCACGAATGTTACCGATATACATCTACGGTCCTGTAATATCTCACCATTGGTTGACTCGTTCATTGTTTCCTTATTCATCACAAATACCTCCACTGAGATAAATTCGTTGATCAAATCTTTAATAGATATTTACTATTCACATTACAGCCGCAGTATTTGTTAGAAAAGCAATCAATCCCCACCAAAATCATCCAGATATTACAATACCGGCACACATGAAAGAACCCCTCAGAGCAGCTGTACCTCTAAGAGGCATGCGTTATGCTTGTTTGTGACAATTTGGATCATCTTGGACCAAAGCATACGCAATTTATATCAATGAGGTGCACTTGAAAGGAGGCATAGACCATTGGTTAGTGTCCCTGCAGGAAGTGGCTGTCCTGGGGTAATGTATGGCTGTTGAGGTACAGGTGAGAGTGTGCAGGTGTGCTGAGTGATACCTTATCACCTGAGGCGTGCTCTGTGACTCCGCCGTTACCTGTAGGGAGTCTGATATATTGTTCATAAGAAAGTCCAGGTGAATGAAGCATACAAACATCCGCTGATCCTAATTTCCTTACTGCATATCATTACATACCTATGGCCGAATGTCTATGAAATACTACCCACTGCTAGGAGTACAGTATAAATAATGTTAGGGGGGCACTGCGCCCGTAGTAAATATTCGGGCGCACACAACTGTGACCATTGGGTCAAATGGTACATTTAATAAGTACATAAAAGGCGGGTTTTTTTTATATTTATGTATGTAATAATAAGAAAACGTAGTGACTGAGCCAGAAGGGATGCCATTCTCGGTTTTTTTACACCTGCGGCGTTGGGACGTATTTATGGTATAAAAAGACTTCGAACGGCCATCCCTTCGGGCTCAGTAACCACGTTTTCTCTTATTATTACATGTATATGCCTGTCCATGAACTTCTATGAAATATTGCTGAGTCTGACACATACATACAATGAAATACTACTTGGCATGACATATATACAATGTTTGGGTGCCCTGTTAGGTTCTGCAAAAAAAACCCTTTTCAGGTATATAATAATATATAATTATTAATAAATAAAGTTGCTGTGCCCGTAGTGATGGCATCGAGTTGTATTTACGGGAGAGAAGACCTCGAAAAGGCAACACTACTTGCTCAGTGACTACATTTCATAATATCCTTCTAAAGACTGACGCCAATAACGAGTTTGAAACTACTCTAGAGAAATTAATAATACTGTTGCAAAAATTTCAAATTGACTAAAGTAGTTTTCCCATTGATGTTCATAACACAATAAATCCAGCGATGAATTCGCAAGGTTTTCTCGGGGGGTGGGGATTATTGAATTGATTCCAATGTTGATCGGTGAACAAGAGAAGGATATCTAGTTTCTTTGACTCGAATAATCCTACATTTCGTATTTGTTCGTTTAGAAAAACCCACAATTCATTCAGAGAGGAATCTATATGGTCCATTCTGCGTCGCCTGTGTTTATGTTTTTGTTTGTCTTCTGAACAAATACACAAATTAACGAACAACTAGCCAATGCAAGACCTCAGTCATTTACAGAATAAATTCATGAATCGCTAGCAATTTAATTCAGTCGATTATAACGAATATTGTTAGTAGCTTGTAACCATATCAAAACAATGCCAATTCCTGGGCTTTAAAAATTATGGTGCTTCTTATCAGAACATGGTACATCTCTCTATATATCACGCGCTGGATTTAAACCGAGGAAACAGAGAGTAGGCATTGACAGGGACTGTTTGGGGGTTGGCAGTGGTCTTCAGCCCTGGGTAAATTGCATGGACGGGTCTCGTAGTACTTGGACTGGGGTGTGGTGGTGGGTGGAGGGGGAGTGAGGACAGAGAGACTGGCAGCTTGGCGTTCTGCCCACAGGAATGTTAAGAAGTTGGGCGTTAGTGGTATGATACAGACGACACGAGCACTATCCTCCCCGCCACCCTGGAGGGCTGGAGAACCCACAAACACCCACATACGCCTCCAGCAACACTTGACACCGTTTTGACTTGCATAAATCCTAAATGGAGTTTTTTTTCCGTATTTTTTTCGGCTCGTTCTTGGCGTCCAGTATATAAGAGGTTACAATCTCTGACTTGGGTTATTTTTTTCTCAAGGAAACTAGTGTCTTGAAGCTTGTAGACGGAATCTATGTCAAGGGAAAAGTTACATTTTCCTGGGTTTTTCAATATATACCTTCGGAGGATGCTTTTGACTGAGTTTCTAGTTAATTCAGGGTATCGCGTTTTTCAGGATAGGGTGGCTTTTGCTCGAATAATAACTTAAATCAGTATAACCTCGGTGGATGTAAACATATACATGGAAATGTATATAGAGTATGTGACGTTTTCACCTGCTGACAAAAACCTCACCAATCATGTGCACCCGCTACAAAATCGGTTGGTGGTAATCCTTTAGAATTTATCCATGGTAATAATTGTTGGCTCCAAAGCACACAATCTGTTTTCACCTGACGACCGATTATGTATTTTATGTGCAGCGGTTGTTTAACAAATATTTGTCCTGACAAGCTTAAATATTATGTGCATGTAGTGTTAACAGAAATCGGTCGCAGTGAGAAAAAACATTATTTTTCGATGAAAATGGAAATGTTACCGACAGAAAATATAGACTGTTTATGGAGTATTTTTTCCATACATTAAATGTGGTCATCAAACAAAATCAAATATATGTATGTACCAAGAGTATGTGTCGATTCACTAATATATTTCTCAATTCATTTGACTATATAAGATAGGTTCTCTGGGTTCTATATTGTAAATATGCTCTGATTCAACAAGTCAGGTAACATATTCCACAGTTGGCATTATTTTCAAGTCTAATAATTCGTGCCTTTCATTCAGATAAATTAAAAAGTCTGGAAATTGTTGCACTATTATCAGAACATTGGAGCGATCTATGAAATATTGTTTTGTTGCTTATATTCGCAATAACAACCACACATTACCTCATTGATAGGTCCCTAACTTTAATGTTATCACTGGAAAAACATTTGCCTTGGATCGAAAGAGTTCCTGAATATATGTATATAATCGTAAGAGTAACTTATTTCCATTTCTAAATTCGATACTAAATTTACATTCCTCTAGATTATTCGTATTTTGAATATTTCGTTATCGTAATTGAAAATCAACCGCTAATCCTTTGGTAAACTTAGGTCAATGAAGAACTTGTATAACTTTAAGCTCTCTACGTATGAGCGCTAGGGTAAACTTCTCATTATTTAGTCTACTCTTTAGGGGGGGAAAATCACTAAAAATTTGTTAAAAGTAAAAAAAAAGTCAATGATACATTGTGTGATGTTGGTGTACCACAGGTCCAAAGTCTGCTTTCCCCATACATAACCAAACTAGATTATGACAAAGCCACTAATATAAGATTAAATTTCCTATCCATTTCTTATATAGGTACACTTGTACACCTATATAATACAATCATTTCAATCACTCAGAGAAGTAAGTAGGTCGTATGTAACTTATAGTAGATTGCCTCATCTCGGTGCTATTCAATATTCTATTCCTTTATTCGATAACGTTCAGAACTACTCCAATGAACTACCATGCAATTTTCCATTCATACTTGTAACCAGTCAGTCAAATAGATCATGGAATAGCTACTTACAGGGTACAGGTAAATAAGAAAGTCCATGTAATGGACAAAACGTCGGTTGTAAAATAAGGCCAATCAATATTAAGATTACCTTGTTAGCCATGCTATTTATTGCTCTAAATACAACATAAATAGAAAATATTGATAACAATAAACTTTAACCTGCTTAAGTACTTAAGGTTTGATTCTTTCTTGATTTACCATTTTCTCTGTATTTTCTCATATTCATTCCCTATTTTAACCATCAATGAGGTGAGCTCTGTAAAAACTACCCCTATTTGTGTATATTTTGACATCACTTTTCCCGATAATTTTGAGTTTATTAGATCGTCGAATGAAGTTATTGGAAAAGGGACATATTTAATCAGATTTGTCATATCAGCATTGACAAAAATACACAAGGAGCGGATATTTCATCTACGAGACCTGCAGATCCCGTCTCATTTTGGTGTTTACTTCTTTTTAAATTAGGTTTTTTCTACCCAAACTTACTGTAACTCTTTCAGTTCAATAAATAGAGCAAAGCTCAATATTAAAAAAAAAAGAAAAAAGGTATGATTCGCTAGTACAGTGACTCCGATCTTCTATCATCCCTTGTGGCAGCCTGAATTCTCAATTCACTATCTTCTTTGTATTACATTCGTCACATTTCAGCTACATTGGATAACAAGTGAGTAACAAGTGGTTTAGGAACAAGTTCCAATTCGGAAAAGTAGTGCACAATATATATGTAACGTTATAGTAACAAATTATGGGATAACTGTTGAACAAATAAAGATGACAATAGGTAGTTTGACAAACGATGTTTTCCGTCGGGATCATTTACTTATTAATTTTTCCTACGGAATTACGCAGAACCAACACGCTAACACTCAGCTGAGGCTCGGAAACCCATCCGACGGCAGGATTTGATAAACTTTTACCGGGAAAGGAAAAGGGAAGCATCCATATCCATAACCTTTAAAGTGCACTCAAAATGAGAAGTGAATTTAGATTTTGATGTACCCCTCCCTGTTTATGACTAGGACCTCCTGGGTCTCCTATGATGGAGCTTCCCCTTCCTTCATAAATCTTCCCGTACTATACTCCAGACGGCATCTGGTATTGTGCATGGCTCCGACCATGTCAGAATCCAGCAAACCATTAAAAAACAACCGCCACACGAACCCGCATTCAATAGACGAACCCGCATGTAGTGGATGCCGCTGCTATTGTTTTCTTTTAATTTCCCTAATCGAGTCATCTAACCGCGTTGAATTGAACGTAGAAGTGAACAGATATTTGACTAAAGAGACCCCTGATCCCTCGTTACATTTTGTAGATTATTCTGTCAGATTTCTTATTTAGTATCCAGTATAAGGTCGATGCCCTCCTGAATGAATTGCGTAAACAGGATGGCACAGGTGATTAATAGAAATGTGTCAATATGTATGTTTTTGCAATAGTTTTCACACGTTTAAATGCGACATGTTCTCTTCGGAAGTATGTTCGGACGTTGATGGTTGAAAATCATGTATACTATATGAACCTCATTGCGTCAATAAACAACTTTAAAATTTAAAAAAAAAAAAAACCCTAGAATTTGGACTGACGCACTTATTTATACTGCATCGTAACCGTTGGTGGCCATGTGCGAGGTCATTGAACTTACTGAAATTATATACAAGGGACATTAACATACTTGATACTTATCATTATCCACGGTAGCCAAGCTTGCACAAGTGCATGATCTAAAAATACCCGTAGGTTCCAATACTATAATAAATTTTATGTTCTAGATTTCATTGGTGTTATTAGCATATTTTGAGGATATAAATAGCAGATTAACGTGCCAATCCCTGGTGAGATTACCAGTAACAGAAGGATTATTTCATGTCTACATTCCCTCAACAGGTGACTGGAATCAGAGGCATCGTCTTTCACCACACAAAAACGTCCCTGTTTTTTGGGGAATGTTTGGTATGTCTCAGACGTTAACGCGATACTCAAAGACATCTCAATTTAAAAGAATCCGTATAAAAGAACATTCCACCACAAATTGAAGTCTGTGCTGAGTTCAAACACCTGCTCTGAGCGTGTACAGAGAGGGTTGGAGCTCGCATTCCCCATGTGGGGGCCCAGCAGGACCCAGCCAGGTCACCCTAATCCTCCCCCACCCCCACCCGATTCTCACTGAACCACGTGACACGTATTGGCCAATCATCACCCTCCACTGCTCCTAAAGTCTCGCATTAACGACGTTTTACGACCACCTAGCGATCATGTGACCCGGAACGGACCAATCACAGCGCGGTATTCTTCCCGCGTATGGACCTGACTGGGAGAGTAAAATGTCGTCTGCTTGTGGAGTCACGCAGATCCAAACATGTCCGTTTTCACATTGTACTCACTGTAAATATTTACCGCGATGGACGCGTATGGTCCTATTTGGCTGGGTTATGTTTCGTGAAAATGTCCCTATTGTTTATTTCACCAAATGAAGTGTATTGTAAATCACTCCCATCTCCCCAGAAAGCAGATTGCATGTGGGAAATCTCCCTCCCCGAGTAGCGGTTAGGGAGGCGTTTCCAGAAGATACGAAGCAGACTCTTGAGCGTCCATGGAATTGTTTACTAAGATATTAATCGGGTCGTTCCGCGAAATCCTGGAAGGAATTCCCGGAAGGGTCTGGTAATAAACATACGTGGGGCGTTTTGTCGGCGCAGAACGGCAAGGAAAATGTAAGTGGATTGAAACTACTGTACCCAGGTCTATCCACAGATAACAGTGCGTGTTTGCGTACGGAGAGTGATGCATTCTCACAGAGAGGTGCATGCATGTGCTTGGAGACTGTATCCAATGTCAACATGCACGGTTAAAGACAAGAGAACGTGGAACATGGTAAGTGTGTGGGTTTGAGAGGAAAGGGCTGGGGTGGGGGATATTTACGGGTTGGTGACGTGTTCCAGTTGGGTTCTCCCCCTCATGCATGCATGCTCATTAACGCATGCCTGGGTCACGTGTCTCCAATGCACGGGTTTGGTTGGTAGCGGCGAGGCGGGCGGCGGGCGGCGGGCGGCGGGTAGCGGCGGGTAGCGGCGGGCGGCGGGCGGCAGGAGGAGTGGAGAGGGGGGTCGGGAACCACAGAGAAGGAAGCCAACTCAGATAAGGACCCACAAAGTCAGATCAGCTCAAAAAAATCCCCAGCCCTTGGGAGCAGGACCCCCAGTGGAACCGTGGAAGAAGGAGCACCGGAGAAGACACACAACATGCGGTGTGAGACACAGGTAGGAGCGGGGGGGCGGTGAGGGGTGGCGAGGGGTGGTGGGAGGGGGCGGGGTGCAGGTGCAGTGCCTGGTGCATCTTGAGGTGTATGCGGTGCATCTGTCTTACATTCACGGTGCATCTGTTTGTATTCCACTCGCTTTTGGTGTTAAGTATCGGTCATTTGTTGTGTTAATCATATTTGATTTAGTTGGTCTTGTTTGTTTTGATTTCTCGATAAGGTAAACAACCATCGGAAGCCATGCCACTTGCTTCCAATGACTCGAAAGGTGAACGAGAACACTTTTATCGATCGGCCTCTTTTGGTGTATCATTCGGACATAATATCCAATCTAATTCAGATTCCACACACAATTACTACAAATAGAAATTTATATATTTGGTATAATCATATTCACTTTATTCCGAACGAAGATATGATTTTAATGTTCGAGTTCGTATATTTGATATTATATGATTACGAAACTAACACAGAAACGCCTGTTTCTGTGGGTCCCCATTGGCTTCGGTAAGACAAACCAAAAAAGTAACGAAAATATCATTTTTAGGTCGGTAAAATTTAAAACAAAGACTCGGAATAGACGAGTGAAGGTCAGATATCGACCTCAGGCCCTCCAGTGTGAGTCCTTCTGTCCAGTATCTAGGTCAGGGAGGGCCGGTTCTTCCCGCCCTGGAGTTGGCCCGGCTCCTATGGGCGCCGCCATCTTGGATGGAAATCGGTCACGGGGCTCGGGGCGTTTCTAACCGCCACTTCATAACTGCAGCTTCTTCCTTCCCACACACACCCCTACACTTATATCCGCATCATGTACCCACACCCTCTTTTATCTAGATCTTTTTCGGGGGATTTATCTGAGATTTTTGTTCTCAAATATGGATATATGGTGGTGCATTTTTCTTGTGTTTATGGAGATGTTTTTCTGTTTCGTTTCCTTGAAGGCAGGGAGGTTTTCATCCTAGTGCTCGACCTGGTTCTCGCGGAATTTCCATCCATCAACCTAGATATGGCGCGAGGCAGGTTGTCACAAGTCTAGCACGTACATAACAGACAAGCCTTCTGCCTATCATAACATGCTTGGCTAACTCTGTATATACATGACACTGACTTATATACCTGGAGTCCCCTTTTCGTTAGCTTTGTTTACAACAAATGATCTATGTGTCATTATATCCCTTTTCAAAATAAACCTAAATAGTTTAAAGGCAGGCCAATATACATACAAAAAAATAATATATATATCATTACTTCTAATAGAATGAATTGATTCTGAAAACTATTTATCATATCTTACATCTGTAATAGACCAGGCGATACACTTATAAAACATACTGGCATATTGTCAATTATTTTGATATGCAATATAAAGCTATCAGCATTCATACAAATATGTAAATGATGATAATTCTCTCCCTTTTACTACAGCACCACTAGGTCCCTTAATCCATGTAAGAATAGTTAGGGAGTCATAGCTATATCGAGGATGGAGTGAATACTGTGCCATCGTTTTAACCAACGTCAAATGTCTCAGTATTAACAAAAATATGAAATTCTTATTCCAAAATGCAAATCAAATAAATGTAATGCTGGCTTCCCTTTAACTAATTTACTAATATTTACGGTATAATACCCAATACCTGGTGCACTTTTAACGCAAGAAAATGCCATTTTCGCTCTGCCTTGTTATGGCCCCACACAGTCAAATTATGCATTCACCCCTGCCAAAGTCTCCTGAGTAGCTATAAAGTATTCACAGAGAAACCAGACACTATGTGGTGAATAAAACACCCCTAATTAATGCAGAAATATACCAGAATTCAATGCAAACATCTGCTGGGAGCTAACTACCTGCCAGGTCACTGAACTCAGCTGTCCAATCAGAAATGGGGAGACGTCCATTTATGTATCACGTGACTGAATGTGTGACTTCACGAGAGCAGGCACTATATGTATTGTAAAGGTCTGATATTGAATCCGTGTCGGAAGACATGCACGAAATATACAGGTCTAATTGAACAAATTTGGTGTTAAACTACCCAAACAAACAAACGAAATATACCACAACAAGAGTGTAAAGTGAGAGCTGGTGATACATTATTCCACACTTTAACCATGTACCAGAAATATATGTCGTTATATGCATTTGGTATTACTGTGGTACAAAAGGAAAATTTATTGTCTGTATCCTAGATTGGAGAGAAATTCGTAATGCATCAATGTTTGTACATTTTCATATAGAAGTATGTTGGGTTTTTTTTTTTTTGGGTGGTTTTTTTATTTTCACAAGGCTACAATCTGCAAAGCAGGTTTTCGTTGTAGTCAGTTACACATGAACAACGGTTGTGATTACATGTACAATATTCCGATAAATTACTTTAAATAGGATGAGCATAGCTGCTATAGCTACATTGGTATGTTGATACAGTGATGTGATGAGATGGGAGAATGAGACGTAGCATGTTTCAGCTAGTCTGTATTTTTAGGGAGAAAATAACACAGTCCATTATATCGTTGAACAATGGTTTCTAAAAGGCATTTCGTTAAAACTAATCGGTTTTTAATTCCCACACATAATATATATACCCACACATGATATATACATACACACATACATATACACAGACACCAACAATATTTATTTTGTAATCAATTCTTTTTGTCATCCTACAGGCACATTGATAACATAGAGTAGTCATATCCAGAGCAAGTTTCACAGCTTAGCAATAATACAACTAACATCCCTCCCAATCTACACTACTAAATAATGGTATAACGAATTGCAAGACACACTCTCGGCTGTACACTGACGATATACTCCGCCTATATAATCTAATTTAGCCGCACTCCTGATGCCCTATCTTATATGTTAGCGAGAGACAAGTGCTTTCCCTATAGACCAATAACAGCAGTGCCGCTGTTGGGCAGGCCATATATAGTCCAAACGTGCAATCGATTGTTGGGGATTGAATGTGGGCGAGACATCTCCAGTCAGGTCAACGGTGACTGACCTTGGAATGATCAGGGAAATGTGGCCCTCGCTCGGTGCGTTTCAGGGTAGGGCGAGGATACCCGAGGAAACCCATAAGTCATGATGGTGGTGGTGGGAGACTGGCCAAACAACACCGGGGCCGCTGGTGCTAGGTGCTAGTAGCGGCAGTGAAGGCACTGCGGAGACCGTCTCCGGCACGGCTCCAGGCCGTCCTAACCTCCCGGCGCCCACCCGCCTCCGTCCCGTCACACAGGATCTCGAATCCCCGGTCTCAGGCCAGGTGTATGTCGGTGAACAATTCGTGGCCGATTTCGATTAATTTCTGGTGGCGATCGTCGCGCGAGTTGCCGAGTGTCCTCCCCTCGATGGACCCCCTCCCCCTGACGCCATCTTGCCGTCGACGCAAGGCTCACCCCGGTTCACCGACCGACGCCCCTCCCGAGGTATCTGTGTACGTTTTTTTTGTTCTTCTCTCAATCCGAATTTCCTCGATTCCTGCCTCTATGTATGCACGCTGACTAGGTCTCTGTGTTTCTGCTATTATCTGAATGTAATCTATTGCTGTGACGGTTGTGTTGTTCAGGGGGCATTGGGTGCAGTGTGGGAGGGAGCCCCGCACGCGCACACACAAAAACACGTTATGCCCATGCTTCATAAGTTAACAAACCTGTCGGGCGATATTAAGGGGATAGTGTGAAGCAGATAGCCTTATCGCCATGGCAAAAACTAGGTAGCCTCCCCTCAGCCGTTATAAAAGTCACTCCCGTTCATATGCGACAACACAGCATGCATCTACTGTCGTGTATATCACCGTGTTAAGGCTGGGTGTCTCAATACACATCCATAAAACAAGCAACACTTTTTAAAGAATAATCCATCCCAGGGGTGGCTTAGATTTATTTCTGTTGCACTTGATAATCTCATAGAAAAGGCATAGCATGTATAGGTAGTATAAGGATTGGCCCTTCTACCAGCATCTTATACCTTAGTTTCTCCGCTTTCCCTTGTTTCAGGTTCATGAGTATTGTTTTTGCAGTATTTCTCCTGATTCAGAATATTCTCAAGTCGGTTATAATTCAGTAGTGTATTTATTGGAATAGAAATAATTCAGAATAATACAGAACGAGGAGAGGCCTCTAGACTACCAGAGAGAGGGTTTCTCTCTGGGAGAGGTCATTTAAAGGCGGAAGATTCGTATGCTTAATCTTAAAGAAGGCATTGATGGTCCTATTATTTTACTATGTTTCTGTTTCACTACAACCGGGGGATATATATCTATAGTGTGGAGATACCCTCAGAGACAAAACACAACGAATAAAACAGTTATTTCTCGACAATATATCGTAATATAGCGCTATGTTCACATGTCTTAGGCTCGGCGTCCACTGAGCTCCAAATCGTCTAAGATATGTCTTAAGGGGGTCTTCCACTGGACCGACGGTAGCCGATTCCGTAGCCAGACAATCGCCGATTATTATCTGATTCCCTAGAATTTCTTAAATCTTTGAAAATGGTCATTTATTAGACTATTATTATCAGAATTAAATGAATTACAATACGTGAGGTTCCTCTTAAGGGCCCAGGAACAATTGATCGGGTGAGAAATCGGCCTGGTGGGTTGTGCCCTTTACGATGTATCTAAAAACCGATTATGATGCACGCCGATGTTTGTGTAAGATAAAGAAGTTCCAGATCTCTATGATTTTTGATACTATGCAATTGGTATGTCTCCAATTTCTATCGTAGTCAGTGGAAGCCGGGCCTTACTTTAGCTGGGTTTGGGAAAATGAGTTAAGATGCTACATTGATGCATACGTGTATGTCTGTAGATCTTAATAAAAAATACCACTTAAAATGTAATATATACGAGTGTATGACGTTTTAAACACTTTAAGCAATGATGATTTGGTAGACTGACAGGGCCACTGATTTCCTCTTGCCATGAAAGAAACACACTTTGAAATGTATTTTTTATTCAATCTGGATAAAACAACCTCGACTTAAGTCACACCCTGTCCTGCAAAACATAGGATGGGAAATTTCCGCGGCAATACCAAAGACAATCCGTGCTGTGAAAAAGCTTCATTTTTTGGTATGTAATAAATCCTCAGCTTTGTCTAAAAGTTTTCCGAATTCAAGTGTGGAAGTGAGGGCAGGGACTTGTCTGTCTGTGTAACCACTCAGCTCGGCATGCCTGTGTCTGGCCTTGTCTGGCGGGATGCCTTCACAATGTCCACTAAAAGCAGGACTCTTGTAACCGTCCTCTTTTATCTGCTATCATTTAAATCTATTCCCTATCGCCTGGCGTTATAAATCACAAGGGTAAAAATATGTCTCCTTCCTCCCACCCACCCCTACCCCCACCCAGATTGAAATATGATGAAAGAAGGAGTTTTACGTAGACTGGTGTGGCTGTTGTACCCTGGAGAAAGGGCCCTGGAGCCACGACACAGACACAGAGTATAGATACTAACGGTGTATGTAAATGGCACCAGGTGGCGTAACATGAATAGCCGTTATGGCGATCCTACAACGCCGTAACTATTATGTTTTTGGAGGTTGCTCCTGTCATAACTCAACATACCCATCGTTAGAAATTCAACAGGTTTTTTTTAGTTAGTTTTTATACAATGAGGCTCTGTGGGTTTTTTTCTATATGGGGTAGCCTCGCTCTATCTCTTGTACCGGATATAAGGAGTACATAGATAATAACTTACAGTTTACAGCCCGAGGAATTATGTTGACAAATATTTTACAGAAAATAATTACACACTATTTTTCATCCATTTTTTTTTCAGTATCGAAATGTTGTATAGGCTACCATACTATAGATACGAAAAGATGAAGTAACTTAGCGGTCCGTACATAGTGGAAACCCGTTGCCACGTATTGTCTATTTTGCTTATTGAAAGTGTAAACAATTAAATGCCATATCCCGTTGAGTATGACACGAAATAAATATTCAAATGGCAAATTTCGTTACCAAGCCACAATGCACGTTTCAGAAGTCAGTTTGAAAGGGATCCTAGATCAATATTGATCAATATTTACTCTTAAGTCGCAGACAATGACAAGATTCCCACACAGTCAGAGAAAAGTCTGGAACGTGGTTCAACAATGTGGCCTCTGTGTATTTCGATAGAATGGGGTGTTTGCATGTAAATGTTTGTGTGTGAGGAGTACACAAGGAGAGTCATTGACCTCTAAAGAGTTTATGTTTGTGGTTGGGGGTCGGGAACTGAGATGATAGAAAGAAAACATTCATGTTATAAGTATAACACATGAGGACCCTTCTGAAGGCAATCATCTGGATATATAGATGAATGTATATTTAGAAGATTAATATCTACCCATGCTATAACCTGGCTTTTCAATCAGTCAGGTACCAACCAAGCAAGAATGTGCAGTTGTAACCAATGATAGTTAAGGAATCAATTCTAACAATAAGGCCCGGCGTCCACCTACTACGATATGGCTCTGATATGGTCTATGATACACCTCCCGATATAAAGTCAAAATCGCGTCGGAGGGTCACCTAATATTGGGGCAGTTGACCACGTTTCTGCGATTAGACACTGATAAAAACCCCATGCTCTCCGATATTTGCTTTTTGTATCGGTGCTATATCGGGAGGTCTAAATTCCTATCGTAGCAGGTGGACGCCAGGCCTAAAGCTATGAAGGCACGTGCCATAGTGCTAAGTCTACAAAATATTCATGTATAAGAATATTGTAACGAAACTGAAGTCAATATATCATAAGTTAAAATCCGTATACACATGTAGAAATCTGGCAGTAAAACTGAAGTTAAGTTATATAATCATGTATAGAAATACTGTGTTGAAATTTAGTTTCACAGGAATAAGTTAGAGTCACAGCGATGGTCACAGGATCAATACATACCGAGTTTCAATACAGTGACCATGTTAGAATTCGAATGTCTACAAATCTGTGAAGATTCTGGTTTCTAACTATTCTCAACACATTGATCCATTAGCAGCAAACCGATCACAGGCTTTGAGAATTCAGATATTGTCAATAGACCACTCTGAATTATAAATGATTCAGTTGCTTATCACTATGGTCCATCGCTACTTGCAAAGAATATTTAATTCTATAAAGATATACCTCTAATGTAAAGATGGATGGGTGGGAGAAGTCTCTTCAATACAAACATAGGCAGTGAACTAGAAAAAAACCTCCTTAAATAATAGAAAACTGCGCACTAATGTGTCTCCTATCTCCCATATCTAGGAATCTGTTATTTCTCTTGGCGAAATTTGGAGTCAACATCAATCATATATACTTTTTATATCTTCAACCGTGGAAACAACTGGTCCATACTTATAAGGATATCGGGGGAGGTTTGAATTGGATTTGACTAATGTTATGAGATATGTTTAGGTGTGTTCGATGCCATTTGCATTTAGGACGAATCGGGATGTATTAATACATTGAATCAATGGTTTTTCTACGACTGGAAAATTGTCCAGAGACCAATTTAACCTAGACTACAATTTATAAACGGATTCTCCTTGCAGATATATGATACCATATTACAATTATAAGGGCAATATCATACAAAACTCCTGTAAAGGCTCTACAAATATAGACATGTATTCAAATAGTCATGGTCTACAGATGTGGAAACTTGTTATGTGAAAAATATATATGCGTAATTAATTTCTCTGCCATGCCTGTTATGATCATACCGTATCTTTGACCCTGAATTAGCTGAGCTCTACCACAGTAGATCTACTAAACCTGACTATCATTGAGGCCTAGAAAGCCCAACACTTGTTTTGACTCCGACATCCGGATTGTATCCATTTGCAGAGTTTTTTCTCTCGTTTCTGTTGCCCTACATAACTATTCGCCTAATTCAAGGACACACACATTCTGGATATTTCCCTCATTTTGATCTACTGTCAACGATCTCCGGTCTGATGTATCTGTTGCTTATCATCTCTATTGAATTCTCTCATATAGCAGAGCTCTCGTGTATTTGAGGGGAAAAGCAATAAATGCATATATAGGCATTACCTCCGTATTGATTAAATGAATTTTCAATTCTGAATGAGAAAGGACTTACACCTATACATGCTACATCATTTTTCTCTTGCACTAAATCCATTTATCATTTCCACCAAAAAGAAGGACTACAGATTTAATTTCTGTTTGTATTTTGCCAATGCCTAGGTGACCGTACTGTAGAGTAAAGGGAAAGTTCTACTCGTGAGGTTGTTAGAGTACCTTAAATACTAGAGTTGATATATTCTCCCCCGATGTATCAAAATGCCACATCTCCATTTGCATTTGTAGCAAAACGAACAGATCTTGATATAGTTCCATTCATCTTCTTTCCCTTTCTCTCTCCCTCTCTCTCTCTCTCTCTCTCTCTCTCTCTCTCTCTCTCTCTCTCTCTCTCTCTCTCTCTCTCTCACTTGTCACTTTCCCTCTCTCCGTCTTCCCGCCTATATCATTTTGACAGTCTGTGTCTCTCATATTGTTTCTCTCTCCCTTCTCTCTCCCCTCTCCTCTCTCTCTCTCTCTCTCTCTCTCTCTCTCTCTCTCTCTTCTCTCTCTCTCTCTCCCTGTCTGTCCCTAGCCTCTTTCTGTCTCTCCTTTCTTTCCGTCTATCCTTCTGACAGTCTCTGTATCTCTCAGTTTGTCGCTCTTTCTCTGCCTCCTTCCTCTCGGCCATACACACTAATCCCTATTCACATCCCTCTCATCTAGTCCCCAACTCGTCTGTGAAATCGTAATATTCCGTTAAGGGCATACTTTACTATGAAAGAACTCTAGGGAGGAGTTTTTAAAACTAAGAACAATGATCACTGTAAGACTATGATTAGGACCTACCTCAGTGATACCAAATAGGATATTCAAACCAGTCCGTATTCTAAACGGGTCTTCCAAAATCCAAGACTTATTCGGAAATCTTCATCTTATTATTTCTCCTTTCGAATGGCAAGATGTTTTATCATGGACGATCAATTTTATATAGCAACGGCCCGAACAAAGTTAAAAGTTATCGCCTTTTCAAAAATTCAAATTCATAACTTTTCAGTTATAGCCTCGTAAGACCGTCCTCCATAAAGCCTGACCACTTTAGGCAACGAAAATGCAACAAAGACGACATGATGGTTCAAATTTCGCATCGTTCATAGATTTAAAAACACTCCCAGTAGTAGGCTACGTGACGAGTCTCATGGATGTGGAGGATGGTGAAGGGAGCAGGGAGTGGAAAGTAGAAGTCACTGACTGAGGACTGCATGTAGAAAGGAGACCATGGACGACTGGCTGCTGGCAACGTCCAGTCTTTATTCTCTCACATCTCCACCACATATTCTCTACCTGGATTACCAGGAGATTACCAATGGGATACACACACAGCCACGCTGCTCCTCTCACCCTCACTGACATCTGGATAATCCATAATCTTCTGGCTTTTGTGCTTAATCATTCCCATTTCTTCCACCCCCAGCACCAGATGGGCATCTCTCTGCTTTATACTTCATCCCAAACATTTCTCTTATAACCTAGATTATCTACAAATCTGGATTTCAAGTCTATGTTATGGATATTATTAATTCAATCATTACTATCATTCCATATACATATACATATGTATATATATATATATATATATATATATATATATATACCACTTTTATACTTGGAGATTTCCCATAGTTTCCCTTTCACACATACTTGTACTTGACACGGGGGTGGAGGTTACACACCAGGAGGCCTGCAGTCATTCCCACCTGGAGGGAGCGACCTACAGACCGTGGAGGAAGCTGTACGCCGCCGGGAGGAGGCGGAGGGCCGCCGGCCGCTCGATAGAATACGTTTACCCTGTAGAACCGAGCGAGTGTTGGCGGCTCACCACTCAGTTCTCAGGGTCTATGTATCCTATCAATATCATCCAGACACACAGCTGTACGGCGGGCGGCGGGCGCCGGCCCACAAAGCACACAGAGTGTTGTGTGCTCGTACCACGGCTCTTTGTGTATACATGGAGGTGGGAATCGACGACTTGGACCTGCCCTCCCTTCAGCAACCTCTGCAGCCACGGCGTATACACGGAAAATAATCACCGTTTACTGTACTAAGTATCCCCAGTAATGTATGAGTGAAAAACAGCAATTGTGAATCCAAATAATAGGAAGCTGCATATATGCATTGTGAGTTGATATATTATATTGAAAGATAAGCCCTATGATCCTGTACGACAATTTCGAGAAAAGAAATGCTAACATATGACATATGAAGATGTACTCTTAAACTGGGAGCAACATGTATGTTAATCATTGATGAATGAACGTGGACATATGAATAGTACAATTAAAAGGTTTCGGGTATATTCAGTCTATGGGTAATTTTCTGTAACCCATTTGTAGCCAGTAAACTTGCCATTCATGGGACTGCCTTTCCACGATCCAAATATATCAAGGACCTGTGAGGTATTTCGGTCTCTGGTTAGTTGGTCACGCCTCTAAAACAATGTGACACTGGCCCTCTGCTCCTATCGAAATGTTACAGTGTTAGCACGTAGATGTTGAAGGGTTACTTTTTTGCTGCAAACTCCAAGTCTTTGTGACTACTGTAACCGTTAGGCAGAATATAGGAGCATATGGTCCACGCTCATGAACAACCACCATTGAGAATACTAAGTATCCCCAAAAAGGCGGGATGTGTAAAAAGGAGAACGCATAAATCTATCATTTAGGTATACTAGATAATGTACCTTTACTATTTGAATAAGACCACCTGCTTTCACTTACAGATATATGAGTATTCATCATCAAATCTAGAGATAAACTTGTATGAAACTTCACACATGATGGACAGGAGGGAATGTGGGATGTAGGGAAATGCATCAATTCGGTTTGAAATGATATGAGATGAGAGCTTGCAATGTTGTAGATGATAGGGATTGAATGGGTGTATTTAAAGATACACATACACATTGGGGTGGGTAGAAAGAGCAAGTTTTCCTGTTTGACACAGACTTCTATATAATTATACACCAGTTCGTGGCGCTCCTATCACCATAATAATTATCATATAATTGTTTCAACCTATAAATCGGCATGTATACATTCGTTCAAAAAAAGGTAGATTACTGGTCCGGTTTTCTTCGATTCTAAAACTAAAGTAATAGTTTCAGTTTTCGTTCTTTCTGATTCTCTGAACACAGTGTAATTACCAGGCAATTTCATAAATAATTAGAATATGTGCCGGTCTGGCAGTATAGGCTTGTCTATAGCAGGGAGAGAGGTGAATGGCGGGAGTGGCATGATTTATCTGCTTGCCATCCCAAGGCTCCAGACCAGGCTGCCGCAACCTAATTGTCCGCAATTATATCTAATCACCAACATCAAAAAGTGGCGTGAAGAGAAAGCGCGATGTCGACGACTGTAGTTGGCATTAACCATCCCCATCAGTCAGTTTTCTTATACTCTTCTCTATGTTGGGTATAGGCCCGTTTCCATTGGCCGACAAATATTGTTTAGACTTTTTGAGTTACACAGAAAGTCTGCGGTGGTGCCACTGACTGTGCGTCGGTATAGAAAAATCGCTGAGGGTAGTAGATTTCACTCAGTGACCAAGCTTTCACTCAGTGGTGGGTGGTGCCACATTGCATAATCTAAGCAGAAAAAGTCGTGGGGCATTTGACGACCTTGGTTGTTTCCATTGACCGATATTGAGTCCACAGTGCCAAAAGTCTGTCGGTGGTCCCTGACTGTAGATCGGTGACAGGAAATCGGCCAATGGAAACGGGCCTTATGGACTGGAGGGTAGGCAGGGTGAGTAGGTAGGCTTGTGTCATTCATTTAGTCCCAGCATGAAGTAAGGTTCTTCACTAGTGTCATTAATAAATCATCTATGGTGTCTGTTATGCAGATGAATATCAAGAACTACCTTTGTATGTCTCGCAGTTGTTATCTTTAGGATTTTTCTTGTATATAGCGGGATAAAAGCCTGTTATAGATACGACACTGCTTCTCCATTCACACGGGTATTTAGGGTCCATCGAGATATTGAATTCACAGTTTGATACATCGCAGAAATGTATTATAGTCCATTTCTAAAATAAATCCCCCAACGAAATATGTGTTAATATTAGAAAACACATGAATATTCCGGAACCACAACCTCATACGCCCGTTTCAATTAGTTATGGTTCACAACCCAAACGTCTTTGAGTATAAGGTCGGACTCGTCCGACTAGTGTCCATGGGTTCCGCATTCTACGCTACGCCCCATCAGAGGTAAATTCGTACCATGCGAAAACCTTTTTTTGATATATTTTAAATACAATTTCTGGCTTGTGCCAGAAAGTAAGAGCGATTTAAAAAAAACATCTTATCGTGGTCTTTGTGGTGTTCTCTTTATAGAAGACATTCTTACAAGACGACCATAGATGGATCACTCTAGATATATACTCCTATCTTTCAATACATATAATCAGCAAGTATTTTAGATTCATTTTATTATCTTCTCATACCAATATCGGATCGTTCTGCAAGAGATTTGTCCTCCTATATAAGTGGAAAGGCTTCAACAATGACATCACTTTTAAATAACGCAACTACAAGGATATCGTTTCCAGTATCACACATGTTAATCGCAATGGTAATCGTTGATTTAAAATCGTTCTTTGTTTTAAAAACCCATCCCAGTTCTTCCAAAGGGTACAAGATTACCATAGTAAGTATACTAGTATTCCCTTTAGGCCTGGCGTCCACCTACTACGATAGAAATTTAGATCTACCGATATGGCACCGATACAAAAAGCAAATATCGGAGACATATCGGGAAGGTGCAAAATCGTAGACATATGTCTAGACTCCACCACGCATTGTATGGAGTTTTTATCGGTATCTACTCGCAGAAACGTGGTCAACTGCTCCGATATTAGGTGACCTTCCTACCCGATTTTGATTTTCTATCCGGAGGTGCATCGTAGACCATATTGGAGCCATATCGTAGTAGGCGGACGCCGGGCCTATATCAGTTTGCGCTATCTCAGATCACCTGCAATGTCTAGACCCCAGTATACCCACGGTGAATATGTACCGTGACCGAAGAGGAAGTAACTCGTTAATTTTCGTTATTTTTCGTTATTTTACCTCCCAATATATCGGCGATGCATTGCCATCTCCGTAATTGGCAATTAATGTGTAACAAAAACACATGAAATAGATATAAGAGGGGAAAAAAGCCGTAAGTTGACAGAATTAATGAAGACATCAAAGGGGCAGAGTTCATTGTGGGTGCGACATGTTGATAACTCTATCAATAAGGAGAGGGTGACTAAGAAGGATGACGGAGGTCACACCGCTATCCAGTATGGCTGTCACACAGAAGGGTCCCATACTTCCTTCCAATGTCCGCGAATAAATATCACCCCGTGTGTGGATGCCACATTATGCTCAGGATGCAGATGTATCATTTATTATCGTTTTCTTCCTCTATGTGTTAAAAATACCGTGAGTTTTTAATATGGGGAATAAATTCCGATATGATTCGTTACCATTATGAAATAATTTGTATGGGTAGGCGAAACATGTATCGTGCAAACTGACCATAATGAAAAAAAAGGAAAAAATTTGAGAATTACCAAAAAGATTTGCGCATTTAACTGTAAAGGTAATTTTTTCATAAAATTGCTTGCGGTTAAGTGCGCTTGAATACGATTTGACACAATAAGTGTATAAATAAGCCACAGTGAGATAGCTAGATATAAACGACTCTTGTTTCTGGTAGAACAATATCAACAGGTTATCTTTGCTCCACTTACCCAGGCTAAATGCTGTTTAGACATTCAATTCATCTAATACATGATTATGTATATTGAACTAGCTTTGTTGAAGATTCCAATTTTAACATTTAGATATTGAATAAGTCCCTAGAAATTTCGATGTTGGAATATTTTTTTATATCATATCCGTTTCCATTGAGGGAACTGTAAATCTTGGTTCCATTGGCCGACGAAAACGGCGAAGATTGTTTGAGTTACCCTGAAAGTCAGTCAGTGATGCCACCGACTGTGTATTCGTTTCAATTCAGCGGTGACAGAGCATTGGATGCACTGTTTCTACTGTATTTTCTGGGTAAACACAGACTTAATTGGCGGCATTGCTACATAACCTATGCCAAATTAATGGCTGAGCATTCTTTGCAGGTCTCGTTTCCATACACCAATATTACGTCGTTATACCAAATAAATATGTCAATGCTTCCCGAATACAGTTCGGTGCCAAATAGTCGGCCGATGGAAACGGGCTTTATGCCTAACACCTCAGGCTCTGCGGATTGATTCTAAGGGCTACAGGGAAGTGAAGTTTAGGTCATTATCAACCACTGCTGAACGGTCGCACCCAACCCCAGGGGACTTACTGAACCCGGAGAACACACTCCCTGAGACCTCCAGGGGACATTCTGATATCAAAAATGTATCCCTGAGTCCTTTATTTGTATTACCAGAACCTTGTTGGGTGGGGGGAAAATCAGGTGCTACTGAAAACGAAATTCGGATAAAGTTTCTGATGATTTAAAGTTTACAAGCTTTATACCTTCTGTGAGATTAAGAAGTACAAATATAAGGAAGGAAATATCTCTTTAGAAACGCAAAGATCGGAACTCAAGATATCGAGCCATAGATAATATATCGGATAATAATTTTCTCTTATGTGAGTGTTATCTAAAATAATTTATATTTGCAGATGTGTAACTTGTTAAAGGCTAGAGTATTTGAATGATTTTAGGGGGCACGCTACATGTATTATAAATCATATCCAACGACTTGTATTACTATAATGTATGTTATGTGTATCTAACGGTTATTTCTACATGGAAAGATAATATATGGCTGCATTGGTGAAAGTCTTGTATATAATGATGGACGTTTATCATCTTACTAAAGGTTCCATGAAATTGTTTCTTTTTTAAATCTTAAATATGTAAATATAACAAAGACTGCATTTCTCATTGTGCTCTTGCTTGGAATATGACCGTGGCTAATACCTGGGGTGTAGTGTGAAGCAAAAGTTAAAGGTATCAATAGGCGTATAGAAAGCAGGCTCACTAATAGATGCTCCAATTCAATGCACATTAAGAAGAACCTGTATTGAGATCCGTCACCGCTGAAAATACGCCACAAGTCTTGGTTACGGTATAATCTCACGTGGCAAAGCATAGTGAGTTTCTGTAGCATATATCAAAATGAATGTCGTATTTTCAGTATCTACGGATCGAGTGCGTTTAAGATCTTATCTCATCCATATCACTGACCAATTAATTGGCTAAGATTTGTGACATCATCCCCCATTATGTACCTTGTTTCACAATACGCCACTAGCGTTAAGTATAAGTTCCCTAATAGACAAATCATATTTGATAAGAGTATGTCATGGCTATTTCCAATGAAATAAACCTAAACCGATTGTGAGGTAGTATATTTCTTGCATACATCATCGCCATTGATATCTTGATATATGGGGAAATTACCCAATCTTTTCCGAGAAACGGACATCTAATTTTTGTTTAGACGAGAACAATTTACACATTAACTATCTATCAGAAGGGGACCCTAAGTGCTCTAAATCATAATAGAACCTTGGAGACACTGGTACAAACCCAAACCCCGAATCCATAAATGGGTCTTCCTCTTCAAGGTGGACCACAATTACCCAATATTCTACAGGAATATATGATTACAAACACCAGCTTGTTTTTTAGAAGGAAACTCACGAGATAAAAATGACTTGGTCTGTAATCCACCGAGTTTGACTACTGAGTAATTCACGAAGTGTAGTTGCGTGAATTACGTAGCGGTCAAACGAGGTGGAGTGCGGACCAAGTTATTTTCATCGAGTGGGTTTCTGATTTCATCTCACCCCGTATAACATCATTACCAATGAAATAACTCACCCAATTAGCCATTGAGTATGGGGTACACTACCTTCACGGCTGTGGAGTATGAGTTCCTAACGTTAAGCCTATAGGGAACAATATAGGGGTGAGATAATACTGGGGAAGCGATGCTGTCAGGAAACGATGGGAATCGTGTATCGTGCAGATAGGTGATAGATCTTGGCAGTAAATGGTGAAGTGGTTAGGCTCACAGAGTGGATGATCATGGGTTGTGTCAATCAGTGTAATAGATGACAAAAGGGAGCTTGGATAATCATGATCATCCTGGGGGGAAATCAAATCACGATTACTCATTGGGAGGTGAGATATTAGGGGTGTCAACACCACAGCAAGTACATATTTAATACTGCTTCAGCTTAATCTATAGCATCCAGTCAATACTCCCAGGTCCCTGTGTCCCTTCCGTGATTAATTCTGTCACCCATCGATTAAGAAACTACGTCTCAAATAAGCTTAACAAGAAAAAACAAAAACGGGAAGGTTGAGAAAAAATCCGTTTCCGCATTCCCTGTGTTTGGGGTAGGGCTCATCGCAATGCCTCATGGGAAAAATCTGTATCAAAGAAAACGGGGAAAGCCAGAAGCAATGATGACCAGAATACAAATGGACAAAATGTTTTCATTCTCAAAGAAAATCACTCTCACCCACGCGTAAGAAGTAGCCAGAATAATCTGGCGACGTTGTTCCATGATTTGTTTCATCAACAGATTGACTTTGATGTATATGGTTTGAATACTATTATTGTTTTACGTCGGTGCCGGACATTTATCATTGCCATTCGCAATCTCCAGATGCTACAATTCGTTCACAGGGGTATGTTTTATTTACTATGGTGTACTGACGGTAGGAATGTTTATTGAAAGTAGACATGTAAGTGATCGGAATTGTGAAAATCATCAAATTCGATTCTAATTCGAGTAGATATTTCTCTGAATGTTACATGTGTATCCACGATTTCGTCCTCGGGTAAATATCCCTTCACAAATTGCAAAAGGAGATTCGTATTTAGAAGAGACTGAAGGAAGATATCCCGTAATCAAATGTTACTTCGATATTTTTGTGCAATGAATCGATTTCCGAATGAAAGAGATGTAAAATATCGACTCAAGGACTATGGGATTAAATTTAAGGTTGTCCTTGCAATATTATGCGCATCAGTGCAGAATTTTCAGTGATTTCCCATGTGTAGTTTCCTCGATGGACACATGTTTTTATTTCTGCAATTTGTGAAAGTATCATCAAGATATTGACAGCTTTTTGGCGGTCTAGTTTACACTGTGAAATAGGTATCATCTGAGAGGGAAAGAGACGTGATTCGTCTCAATTCAAGATGTTCAGAAACGTTCAGAATTGACGGTCAAAGTGATGTCGTTTTCTGATATTACTTATCCACGTCTTTCATAACGAACGTAACTTTGTATGTGTCACTAAGACAAGAAGAGAACACGGATGGATATTGTCCAGACTTGTCAGCTGTAAATACAACTAAGACGAATCCTGTGTAAACGCTGCCTCCCCGACATTCGTCAAAACAATACACAGATTACCAAACCAGAGATCCTTCTGAAAAATCATCTTCAACTGAAAACACATTTCAAAAGAACCTAAGATAAGGAAATATTCTAGAAAGTAGGCCAAGAGTTACAAGTCCGATATGAGGCTGTGTAAAAAAACCTGATCAGACAAAAAATGAAGTACAAAGTAGGCCGTGTCGAGTTAAGACGCGCGTTCTCATTGGTCCGTTCCCAAGCACTAGTGTCTCAAGTTTTCTGCAAGTGCATGGCGGGCGGGGTTGGTCGCTGACAGAGAGGGGGTGTTGGCAGACACGGGAGAACCACGAAGCACACCAGAGACCGGGGAATCTATCACGTGACCCCTCCTCTCCACCCGCCATCTTGGAAAGTACATCAGAACTTTGGTGAGTTTCAACAAGTTTTCTCCTGAATAATTCCCTAGTTAGACGCAGTTCACTGGTATTCAAAACTTTTTCTGAACTTCTTTAGAGTTTGTAAACTAATAATATGTGAGTATATTCAGCAGTAAAGTGGTGCATGATACTTAATTTTCGCAATTGTATGTAACATTGTTACTAATCATGAATACGAAATTATTACTGGGAGAGAGTAAGATAATGATTCGTCCATTTGGTTTACCTTTATCATAGGACACAGAAGCGCAGAGAAATTATCGAATTCCATATGAAATTTACGACTGATTTCTCGGACTGTTTTGGAGTGCTATAGTTATTCAAGGAGTATATTGCGCAGCACAAATTATACAAAATTTACTGTTTTTCGTCAATATTTGGTATAGACTTACGGCTTATTCGATTGTTTTTCTTTAGAAAGAAGTTAATTCAACTTTTAGTGTATTTATAAGTAATTAAATGATTTTAAACATCATTGTATGAAGAAAAAGAATCCTGGGAAACTGATGAAAATTATGATCATCAGCAATTGATTTTGAATCAAAAGTAATACTCTACAGAAGATGAGAAATTAGCCAAAAAAAACTCCACACCTAAAAAGAAACTGGGAGCATTTATTTGCACATTACAAAAGACATTGTGTCAGTTTCATTGATTTTTAGAACATATTTTCCCTTTGGTAAGTAATCTGGAATATATTGTTGTTTGGGGTTCTTTTAGTTCGATGTACAATAAGCCACACATCTGTTGATCTCACTTTCTATTTGATTTGTAACGGAAAATCCGAGGTCACCATCGAACGAAAAATAGTATTCATTTAGCTTGAATTCGATGTATAAATACAACACTGTAAATGTCCAAATTTTTCTATCGAATAGTTGGAAAATGCTGAATATTCCTAGAGCCAAAGTTTCTGTGCTCCAGGAACTTTTAATCTATTTATAATTGAACGAATATATATTGAGACCAGCAGCTTTGTCAAGTCATTCGCTCCGTCGAATGATTTCATTGCCAACGACCAAGAGTTAAATCCGTCTATTCATAATTTCATTAACAATAACAACAGCCTGGGTATTTATCGTTAGCACGGCATATAAACGACCTCTTATCTCTGCTCTTTTACAGATACCGCGACCAGGCACCATCCCCAGTATCATTCCGCAAGGTCAAGGTCATTCTACATCGTCCCCGCACGCGAAATCCAACAAACCTTTTAGTTTGTTTCCATTTATATTCTGATTAAATCGCGATTATATTGTGCGTGGTTGATATTTGATGCCTTGTCACAATGCAGGCCTTTCTGTGGCGGTAGCGGTGATATACACAAAGCTTCTCCGCACCACATTTACAGGTCGCTGTGGGCGTATTCAGGGAAAACGCCAGCCTCATCACTCCGCGCTGCTGTATCCCTACGCCGCGCCTCTGACGTCACCAATTCCGTATACTGTTAGGCGTAAAAGAGTGCCGATTGCATCATAAACGGAAGGTGCTGGTGGCTATTTGGACACCTCGCTGGTAACTGGAGGGTGTGTTGACAGAGCTTGAGCTGAGTTCCACATGAGCTGCTGGGGTTTTGATGCTTAAACACCAGGTGTGTTTTTTGCTCATTGGTGGACCTCAGCTTGGCAGGTCTCACCCCACACACCCGAATCCTGACCCAGCGGGTGTGAATACATTAACCAGCTCGGCCTATCACAGAGGGGCACCTCTCGTTTGGCGCCTGTATATATATACAGCCCCGCTTGGATTAAGAATAAGGGGATTAACATGCATACATGATCCGAACTGATCAGGGATTATCTCAGTAAATCCAGTCTCCAGTGAGGCATTTCTCAAAGTGAGGCTTCGGGGAGAGGTGTGATGAGTATGACGTCATATCCGGGTCCGCCGTGTGTATCACGTGACTGAGTTCAATAATTTTCATTGAATATTCATGAGTCTGGTATTGTGACAGTGGTAACAGTGACATCTGCCTCTAAAACCCACAAGTCACATAGGCTGAATATATTATGCTTGACTCACAAAACAAATGCAGCATTTTTCATTCCAGCACCTCCTCTAAATTCCAAGATAGAACTATGATAAGAAAATAAATAGATCCAAGTTTTCAGATATTTTGCCATATTCATAAGTATTTTGCAACAAACTCCTCCTTTAAATATTCACATGGTTATATATCTACGTTTCTCTTTTAAAGGCCACTAAGGACAATTGTCTTTGCCACTCTAATTTGCACCGCTGTACGTAAATTCAATATAAGGCCTGGGTGTCGCCATAAAGTGGGCACTAAAATGGCGTTTCGGACAATACATTTTAATTACGGTTGATTACGTGTCTCTAAATGGCCGTATATTATTTCTTCTAATCCAGAAAGACATAATTTATTCACAAAAACACAGATTATTTGTACAAAATTATGACACAAGACTTGGAATAATAAGTGGTCCTATTGAAGACAATTTAAAGTGTGGAAAATGTTGAAAGCACATAGAAATATCTATTAAATACGTAAACTTGTAACTGGTGCTTATTCACTGTAAGATGGAATTGTGATGTACGAAAATAACCTGTAAATTTTGGGCTTCTTGGAGCTGGTTAAATTCACCAAGTTTCATTCTGTTCATCACAAATATGTGAATAGCATCTACATGGTACCGCAAGGGATATTTTAATTTTGCTCTTTTCATAAGAAGTGAGTCTGATTCATAGTTTGCCTTTGTAAATATAGGATAATCTATTTGTTTGCTCCTATTTGATACGATTTTGTCTTTGGTTCTGGAAGATGCATTATAAACCTTGATAGAAACGACTAAAACAGACAAGTTTCAATGACTACATCCAGTCCTCCATATATATTTATGTATGTATCATATCCAGAATTAAAATTGTGACATCAATCTATATGTCTTCGTTTTTTTATTTTCCTTTTCCGTTAAAAAGTTCGTCTACTCTCTATCTGGCGGACAGACTTTTCCCATCCAACTTGACCCGTCCACTGAATTGAGTGCCATTGCCAATGGTGTTAGGACTTATTGCAGTATGTCTCTCTTTCATCACCTGCTACAACCTTCACGACCAAAACCGAGTATATTTTGATTGAAACTTTTCCGCAGTGATAGAATTTATTGCGCTTTATTTCGTTCCCTTTCTCCCGGCCGGTCCCCGGCGGCCCAACGTCGATCAGGTGCAAGTCCTCCTTTATTATCGCTCACTGTCAGAGTGCTAGTTACCGGCAGGAAGGTCCTCGTGTCCCCTCTCTCCTGACCAGCGAAATAACGCCGCAATAAAAAAACTTCCTGGTGGATTTAGATACCAATGCATCACAGGGTCCTTTGTTTCAAAGTGGAACCAAAATGGAGACCCATTGAAGCAGCGCTGGCCGCTGATTGGTTTAAGTCCTACCATGAACGCGCACAAAAGTTGGGAGGACGCTTGTGGAACGCCCGACCACAATTAACACACCTTTTTTTACCTCCACGTAAAACTCAGTCTTGATTAGAATGAACTGTCCCCGTTCTAATTTGTGCTCCGAAAAAAAAGTCTCATTATTTACTCGCCTATTCCAGGAAATAATTCCTTCATTTGCGGCGAATAAGCGGCTTTCAATGAACGCATTAACCCAGGTCCCCTGAGAGGTATTTTCCCCAATATTCGCCGGACATTATTTAATTTAGACAATATTCGTTGATTTGCTGGAAATAGAGAACTTATTCTCATCGGGGTGATACGAATTTATGGCCCTACATCATTCAAGGGGTGTAAATTTGCAGGCAATGCATCCTTCCCATCAATGTACAATAGGAATTCTCAGAAAATTGAGTTTCTTGTAAATGTGCCTCTTCCCATTACTCAGGCAATAGAGGAACATAATACCTACGTGTATGTACTCACCATAGCTCTTGTATTCATTCTCCTCTGGTTGGGTAGAAGGCAATTGAAGCTAGATTTGATCAGCTGTATGGATTAGGGTGTCTGTAGGGACGGAGTACGGAGAGGGTTGGCTTCGGTGGTGAGAAGGGAGGCAAGACACAGGTGGGGTGTTCTGAGGCGGGGCACGGGAGGAGGCAGGCGGCAGGGCCAGGTAGGTCCAGCCCCCCTCCTCCCCCCTCAACCCTGCCCCACCCCTACAGTAATATCCACTATATAATTCTACAGCCGGTCCCTTCCACCACCACCTCTACATCACCACACCATCTTTGATGATGAATTATATGATCATTCCCAGGCGAATTGCGAGGAGGATATGTCGAACGTCCATAGAAATATATAAATGATATCCTATATATATGTACTTGTATATTCAACCCTTTTTTGAATATTTCTACAAATATTTCCATACAATAAGGCGTTATAAGCCATGGTTTTATCACCATGTCGCCCTCATCTGTCTTAGACCATGACATGACACTTGGTCGGGTGCAGAGACAGCTTAATTGCATTATTTCGTGGACCTTTCCGGCCTTACTGAAGGCCTACAATTGGTTCAGTTTTGCTGGAGAGGTAACTATATGGAACTGGTATACATAGCCCACAGAAATATTGTCCACAAAACTGGCCATTGGAACTCAACAAATTCTACTCAAGTATTTTGTTGGTACTAGGCATAATCATTCAACAAATTCTACATAATTTCATTCATTTATCGATAAGCAAACTTATATATGGGATCTTCCTCATGGTTTGGTTGCTGGGAAATTGTAAAAAGTGTTAATGAATTGTTCAGGGTTGGAAAATATATATCAACGAATGAATTTCTGTTAATATCATGGAATATATACATAGCTAGTATGAGAGAAATATCTTCCTGACTTGTTAAGAACGTATTCAGATTCATTGATCAGTATCAATTATGTTCTACACTTTCCTTATGGTGACACTCTTTGGGATTCCATCGCTCGGGTATAGTGCATGCTGAGAGAAAAGCGAATGAAAACGAAATAATGCAAAGCCATACGAATAAGTTTCAAAGGAGACTAGTTTGCTCTTCCCTCTCACAAAACTGAATTTTCGGTATAGGAAATCTTAATTAGATAAATCTAGAAGCTATATTATGCGAACTGATTGAAACTTTACAACAAATATTGTTTTATTGTTCTCTCAACTGAAGAAATCCACAGGGCATGCAACAGATGTTAGAATAAGATGGCTCACTAAACTTGTGAAAGTTTTATTTCAATATTTCGTTTTTCCTTTCTATCTATATTGTACTTTTCCCAGTACAAACTAACATACCCCATTACTTTTAATAAACCTAAAGGGCATAATAATATGAGAAGATATGAAAAACTTCCCAAAGTTTTCTTTTTATACCAGATATAACCAACAACAACCAAAAAAACAACGAAAAAATACCCTCGGATCGGCCTTGCCACCTGAATAGTGTCCAGAGCAATAAGAAAACTCCAGACCATGGCCATCCTACATAACAAGTGTATTGTCGGCGAGAATAAAAACTGAGCTGGAGCTTGTAAAAACAATATAAACGGGGGCCATGGCCCGTAGCAGGGCTCAGGGCTAGCGGCGGGCGGCGGGAGGGACCCCCGTGTGGATGTGGTCCTGATGGGAGTTTGATTGGACACCGGAGAAGCGGTGGTCAACCCCCGGTGTCCGGTAGCCCCTGGAGGAAGCCCGGAGGATGGCTGGGCCGGGCTCGTTAATCCCATCCCCCTGCGCCAAAACAAAGGGCCCCTAATCCAGCCTGGATAGTAAAACGGGGGGCTAATGGTAGGAGGACCTTTATAGGAAGCTGTGGGCAGGTGTAAAACCGGCGGGGTCTGGTGCCGGGGCTCCTCTTCCCACCTGGATGGACCTGGGGTAGAGCCGCGCTATACTCACCTGTGGTATAGCATGTGGGACATACTGCCATGGTGTGCCGGTATGTGGCATAGGGATGTTCCCTATAACTAGCGTGTAGTATAGGGGAATTGCCATATATCCAGGTAGAGTACCCAGGTAGAGTATCCAAGCAGACTCCCCCACCCCTCCCTATATTTGTGCTGATGTAATAGTATAAAGCCTCATTTGATCAGGTGTGCAGCACAGTATCTCACATACCTACACAGGTGTGCTGCATAGGGATTCCCCATTATCCCAATTAACTGTGTAGATCATCGGGGCTTTCTCACCTGTATTCCAGCCATAGGGCCTAGCTTCTTGCTTAGGAGCACTACAGCCATGATGTGTGTACTGTAAGGCTCGGTGTGCACCTTCTGTGATAACAATTCAAGACCTCCCGATGTACTACAATGCTTAATGTAAAAAAAAAATCATAGATAATCAGGAACCTCTTTACATTACACAGACATCTAGACTACGAACATTGGGGTGCATCATGATTGGTTTTCTGGCACATTGTAAGGCCGATTGTAGACGATTTTAAGACACTGGGCCTAAATATGCGCCATTTCGCTATATGACTTAAGATTTACTGTTCTGTTCGTGTCGCGCAAACCGTTAGTTGGTAGGCCAAATTACAGTAATTCTAAACAAAAATAATTTTGGTTATATAATACATATTGTACAACCTACCATGCTTGTACAAGCTACAAAACTCGATGATAATTCATAGCTTGTACGGAACGAGACGTTTATCTGAGTTCCGTACTAACTGTAAATTATCATCTTGTTTTGTCGCTTGTACAGGTCGTTCTATATATCATTGTTGCTGGCTATATTAACCCTTTACATATATATGTATCCATTTGAGGCTAAGATTTGTACACATCTTTTACATACTTTCGTTTCATGAAGAATATCATAGCACCTCATATCAGTGGACAGTTCAGTCTGCAATTAAATCCCCGAGAATAAAGAGTAAAGTCCTCCATTTCACACTGAAGTAAACAGAATAAAAGAGAAAGAAACAATCAGGAATTGTGTTGTCCTAGATAGATATTGTATCTATGATTATTTTCAGCTGAGTGCTAGATATTGGACATGAGTATTCCCAGTTATCATAAAAGGCAGTTGTTATTTAACCAAAGGCCTCTAAACCCCATCTTTATCAGAAACATCAATCTCCTGGTGCAATATGACATGTTGGTGTCAGGTTGATGATACTATTGAGGAAACCCATGAAAGTTTAGGGTCTGTGCTCATATCCCATCGAGTTTGAATCACGTAGTAATTCACAAGGCGAAGCCGCGTGAATTGCTATGTGATTCAAATGAAATGGGATCGAGCTCTGACCCTAAACTTGAATGGGTTTCTGAATTTATCTCACCCTTAATATTGACTAATGGGCTAACATTTGTGACATTATCCCCCATTGGATATTTTTCCTAAATATCTAATGGGTGTTAGATATGAGTTTCCAATGTTAAGTCTATGGAGAAAAAATATCTGGGGTGAGATAAATGAGATATACCTGACGGAACCCAATCAGCACCTCCGGGTCTCGCAGATTATTCCCTGGGAGGATATCTTATATCAGCTCGTATTTATGGAGAATACTTGAATAACACTGGACAGGATTTCTCAGTCGGCACCACGGTATGTTGGTAGTGACAGGTGGGAATTGGACGCCTTGAGCCTTTTACCGGTTGAGCCTCCTGTCAGCGCGAAAACGTGGACGCCTTGAGCCTACCCTGTGGACGCCTTGAGCCTACCCTATTATAGTTCTGATTGGCAGGTTAGGGTTAGAAAAGGATTAGGTAAGGGTTAGGGTTGAGTATATATGACTATAAACCAGTATACGTGCACTTTTCAAAGTTTTTTTTACATCTAGATGCTCAAGGAAACCAGAATGGGGTAGGCTCAAGGCGTCCACAGGGTAGGCTCAAGACGTCCACAGAAAGGCTCAAGGCGTCCAGGGTTCAAATCGTCCCGGGCTCAAGGCGTCCATGAACCATGACAGGGAGGGGTGTCAGGACCTGTGGACTGAAGTCAGAGGCACCTCCCACTGTGTCCTATCATCAGTATCGTCTCACCTTCAGTCTCCCCGCTGGACTCTCTGTGTGTGACCTCCTCACCGTGTTAACCCTCTCTGTTCTATCTAAAATGATGATTCCACCAGACTAAGGTCTTATCGGAAGGTTTCAGCATGTATTGGAGAATACCATATGATATTTTTACATGCAAATGAACTCGTGTGATATATCACATTAACGCCTGAAACTATCAGAAAGAATTGGGCGCTTCCACCATCATCTATAGGCTTATACAATTTATTCTGATCCCATCCGATCTTAATTTCGGTAGGTTTTGGCATAGATCAGTCTATCTATTTCTTATATTGCAGTATATGCATCAAGCACACTATTCCATCTTAGTCCTGGCTTTCACCTATTAGGATAAACATGTGAGACCTCCCGATACATAATGTCAAAAATCATAGACGATCGGTAACTACTTAATCTTACAAAAAAGTCTGGACTAAGATCATCCACGTGCTTTGTAACAAGTTTCTAGGTACAATCGTAAGGCCTATCATAGATAATTTAGAGCTCAGTGGACATCGGTCCTATCTAATATTTTCAGAATGAAGAGATCTGTCGCTTGTTGGTACCAGTGCTTTATGGCTCACAAATCTGAATGGGTGCAGAAAATAAAATGTAGACTAGCTATTGGCTGTTGATATGAGTAGATATGTATCAGTCATCTTATAGCATAAGTTCGTTAAGGAAGATTATGAGTTGGTTGAGGATAGAAATAAAATCAATTTTAATTGACTTACCAAATGGGTTAGTTATATTGTATTATTCTCTCAAGATGTAAACTTATTTTTCTTTGATTGCCAAACCTTCTCTGAGGTCTACACCATTTATCACAATCTGTTAAATGATCAATCGTGAGGTGATACATTCAGATTGAAGGATCAAATATACAACAATACAAATATTAGCTTATAGTTATGAAAAGAGCTTTGCAAGTCGGTATAATTGACATATCTAGTAGTGTCACGTATGTATTAATATCATGCTGCTAGTTTGGCAATTGTCAAAGGTTCGTCATTCAACCTGCATGTCTATTTGTTTCAAGGAAGATTTTGAAATTCTTGTGTGCCAGCTACACTAAATCCACAAAAGAGTCTCACCACTCTGTATCATACTGAGTTTATATTGAGTTGTATTTGAAAGTGCTCTAAGGATAAAAAGTAAAACAAATACCGAATAGTACAACCAAACACAGGGGCTCATAGGTGATTTAAACTAAAAGTAGTTTGTGACAAAGTCTCGTAATAATAGAAACATCTTATATGTTATAATATGATCGATATATCTTCAATTGATCTCAAATAACGTTGATTTATATGCTGAATGTTTACGTCTAGACAGATCGTCCTCTATTTATATGTATATTTGTATACGTAGTTCGTGAAAACTACTGTATAAACTGCTTCCGATGGTATCGAATTGATTGATGCTGTTATATTTGTACTCCATATTCACAACCGACTCCTTTTCAAATCAACACAAAAATATAGGATACTTCATCAATAGAAAATGAATTTAAAAAAGGAAAATGTATGAATAAGGACACAGATGAGAAAGAGGATTAAAAGCTAAGAATAGGAGACACTTCTAAAAGATGATTCAGAAAGGTGTGAAACCAAGATAGCATCTCGCCTGATGGGATGTAGTTGGTGTCTGACTCCGTAACACCCCTTGTAAAACTAGCGGAGCCGGCCTCACGGCAGAACAGGGCAATCTCCTATCTCCCAGCCCTATCAACCCTGGAGGATTACCTGACAGCACTCTCCCAGCAGAATCTAAGCGTACCGGAACCTCAGCTGGGAGAGCGCTCACAGAGATATAGATGCTTCCTAACCCATGGGGCGTCACAGACAGATAAATGGCTGGAGGGCTCATTTTGCGGTGTGGGAAATAGCTGGGAAGGATAAAACAGATATGCTCTTTTCGTCGACATGTCATGTTCCTCCATTTTACGATTTATTTCGCCAATGCTTTCTACACCCATCGCTATAAAGCTCCATGATTCTACCAGGGAATCATTATTCCTTTCTTGGCGTTAATCTTCCTCACTTTCTTTGTTGATGTATTTAGAAGTAGTGAGTTTTGATTGAAAATGAGATTGAAATTCAAAAGTATATTTCATCAATACTAGATAAGTAGGAATGATGAACGAGGATGAATACAATTTATTCACATAATTTCCCAACTTATGATTCCGTTAGATTTTGCTAGGACTACATATTTACAAGACAATCATTAGCTGATATTGGTGATTGAAGTGGCGATAAATTGAAAGGAGATATTGTTTTTAACGTTTCTAGTTGGTAATTCCTGGTTATGCTTAGCCCCAAATGAACATTTTTAAACTTTAAGTACAAACTTGGTTTAGAATGACTGATAGTGTTAAAAAAATAGAGACCTACAGGAAGCCCTATTTGACAACAAACAGATGTGTCAGTTTTCCGGTTATTTTCGGGTTTTGCTATTGTACTAATGGTTGATCATATTAGAGATAAAGTGTCAAGATAATCGGGATTCAAAAATTTTCCGAATTTTATTTCTAAAAAAACTCACGACCATCTCTGAACAAATTTCTCATTCAAAAACAAGATTCAGAGATCAATCTAAGTTGCTGCATTTAATGCAAAAACATTTTCTTTAACTGCCACGAATATCATTTACATCTTTATCTTTTATATTCATTCATTCAAATTCTATTCTTAGGTTCAATCCGTGTCATTTAATTGACAAATTTATAAGTCACCTCACAGTGAGAATGATATATACAAGTTCTCTATTGTTATAGAGTACTTAATTCAATATATAGACTGTAAGTAAGACTGTGATCTTCCATATACGTGTTAGTGAAAGAAGGCAGGTTGAGGGAATATAGTTTCCTGTTCTTGATATCATTCTTCAGAATTCATACCTACGGTTGCGCTGTTTAAAACTCTGTGGAAGCATTGTTTCTTTTATAATTTTGTAGTTTTGTGATCTTATCTATAATCTGGAAAAATATGCCTAAATAAGTTTCAGTTTATGAGTTTAACACTTACTGGACAATCACTCTGATAGTTCTTTCAATTAAAATATACAAGGAGACCTAAATAAGAGAACAGTGATCTCCTGAGTCTCAGTTTACCAAAAGGCCTGGTCGTATCGTGTTACCGACTTGTATACTCCACCCACCACCCCACTACGTACCCTGTACACCCCCCTCCCCCACCCACATCAATACACTGGAGGAGGCCAGGTGACTGAGAGGTATCTGGGCCAGTGCCAACCACAGACTGTGAGGGTTCTGTCTCATCTAGACGTAGACCCCGCCTCAGAACAAACATTCATTATCTCACATGGATTGTGACCAGGCAGAGGGATGGGAGACTTGATGGGAGTCGAACAGACAGTTGTTGTTCTGTCAATATTTGTCTTGCAGACAGGGAGGTCGCATATCTCTTTGACCTGCTATTTTTAATGATAACAATACTGATGAATTTAGGAGGTGATAGTACCACTACGGAAGTGGCAAGTTTGATGCATTTGGGCATTTTTTTTACAGAACCGACGTTTCGACTATTACATAGTCTCTATCAATAATAATGATTCGCTTTTGGGATATCACTAAAACAATATTATTACAGCTTCGCAAATTTCCATTTCTAAAAACCAAATAGAGGAAGTGTCGTAGACCATTATTACAGTAAATATTTGTTCACAAGTTAGACAAATAAGGACTTGATATTAAATGAAATAGCTTGCTCCATTAAATAAAGGACGTATGCCCTACCCGTAGCCATATTATGATGATTCCCATGGCAAGTGTCTTTGAGTTGACAATATTGTGTAATTCCAAAACTATTGCTTTTATCTTATAAATTATCCGATCATGTGTAATTTGGTTTCGTTTAGACACTTCTTTTCCCTGTAAAAAAAGGAAAGAGGTGAATGATATGACTATCACATCGTATGGAGGTTACAGTTGCCATTCAGCAATGCATTTGAGATGTCAATCACTCCTGGTAGGTTGTGGACGCTGTCCAGAAACAATCATTTCAGTATCGAATATTTTTTTGCTCCGCTACCGACACCCACAGTGATTTACACCCGTCACAATGGGAGTATCCTCAAAAAGGGACAGGCGCCATGGGAAAGAATTTTTTACCCGATATATCGAAAACAATTATATATCATGTAATGTCTCCGAACAGAAAGTGTTTTAGGGCGATATGGTAGTTTCTCTTCCCTGTTGTTAAGGTGTTGTTTTTTTTTCTTTTTTTAAATCCATCACAGTTATACACTTAACGTGGAGTACTGTAATAGTTTAAGTAAGTAAGTAGGTATGTAACATTACAGTAGAATCATTTGAATATCAAATGTGTTATTCTCAAAGGCTATAACTTTCGTTCTTTCAACACTATTCGTTAATCGAAATGGCTGTTAAGCTCACATCACATTATGAAAGAGCTGGTATTTTTATTCTCAGCTTCACAATAAATGGTGTTACCATGTACGCATTTTTAGAAATTATAGAAAAGAAAATATTGGCGATATTTATCACAACAAAGACACCGGGATAATAGACACGCATCACGCATATAGAAACGAATTGTACCTTGCGAAATTCTTAAATCTAATGGGGATAAATAGAGGAGTATTTTACTGAAATAATACATTGATAATACCACCAGCATACACGAACACCTGAACATGATATATCTAATGGAGAGTCCAAAGTTGTAACTCCTTCACAATTATGTTGTGATCTTTTGATATTATTATATTCTCCAATGACTGCAATATAATAATCCATAGGAAACCACTTTGTTAATTCAGACTCTTACTATTTTGTTTACACTACTCTTGTTATGTGGGAAACCGATGTCACATCGAACATAATTTGATCAATTAAAATACGTCAAAAATAAATCAACGTAATGAATATAATATAAAGGTTAAACGCCTTATGATAGTCTCCCTAATGATCACACCTTATGCAGCACCCAGTGGGGGATTTATGTGAGGGTGCGGTCATGTCTTGATGTTCAGTGTGACCCTATGTTGATATATTTATTTATAGCATCACAGATATTAGCCACACATGGGCCCTTAGTCATAGACCTCTTCCTTAATAGAGTGTCTCTACCGTACATCTTTTATTTTCATCGTGTTTGAAAATTATTCGATCCACTGTAACTTTATTCCGTACTCTATCGCCAGTGTCTCTTTATTCTGAATATATTTGTTTTAAAAGATTTATTTTAAAAGATATTTGCTTTCAGTGTCAGGAACATTGATATCTTTTTGTGGGTTTGATAATATGATTCTTAGATGGAAAGGACAAAGTATATTGTGGGGAATAGGCCTACGTTTACAATGAATATATTGGAAAGAGTCATTTGTTTATTATTGTGTTAATTTCTATATTTCCCTACAGTTTGATGAAAACATTGTTCTCGAAATTAGTTTAGGAATTATACCGTTCGTTGGAATATTCAGATAAAAGGATTCGGAAGTTACAGGGAAATGATAACTAAAATAGAAATAATATGATATTTAAACAGGAACTTCAGAGAGTATCTACTGAATTACATATTATTTAATTTCTCTGCTCATGTCCTACTTTGTTAGCTGATAGAAACAACTTTGCACTGTCAGGTGAATTATATTTATTTCACCCCTGGTATTATAATACCACTGGTATTATTTCCCCATGAGATAAACATAGGAATCGACGCTCTTTCGAGTAGCGTAACCAAATGGGTACGAGGTCACAAATCATTCTTTCCTTTTGATAGTTCAATTATATCATTTATAAGAATGTATAGGTGGAATAAAATCTTCACCTCATGATATTCATATATGGCGTGTTAGTAAATCTTGGTCACTCTCATCGGTTTCTTCTTTATCCTATCCCACATGTAAATATCCAAAGACTTAGCATGGTGTCACTGTATGCCATGGATATGCAATAAAATACTTATACTCCATGTATAATATATGAAGTTAAAAGCACATGACAGGATAGGGTAAACTCTAAACGTCACTCAAGTTCATCTATTTGTTTACACGGTGTTCGGTGTAGTCCACTATAGATATTATTCAGCTCTGCTTCATTCCGTGAAGAAAACTCACGCCATTTGCACAATCCTTTCGAATTTCTTAACGCTTCTTGACAGTATCAACCAAGCTTAATAACGCCCTCCAAATCAATGTGCAACACTTATAAATACATGTATATACTGGGTATATATATTAAAATGACACGTAGTTTGTAGAATAAATACAAACGCAGGAAATCCTCAGGTCAGGGAAGAAATACTTTCTTATGTGAATATTTATTAAAAGAGGAAATGGGTGGGTTGGGGGAGGGTTCTAGTTTTTGTGCCAGGTGTTTAGAGTTTCAATCCAGTTTAGAACCTAGAGTGTTCGTCGGTGTCTAACCCCCGGCACCCCTCGCCCGACCCCCGACCAGCCACCCAGTCACACGTTTCCTCCAGTGACCCGAGGCGAAATTCGATACCTGACCTGGATAACTTGACATGTGGTTAGATAAAAAAATGTCACTCAACTCACGTTCTGCTTAGAGGGTGATATGAAAACCATATCGACCTCTAGACTACATGTTGTACTACCCCCTTTCTTCAGATCCCATCAGGAGGTAAGTTGAGTTTTAACTCTGGTGTGGGGTGACAATATATGGGGTATTTAGATATAAAAACCCTGGAGGAAATTTTACCCCCTTTCTATATACACTTCGGTTCTCCATGGTCAGGTTATCTCTGGATAGCATGCAGATCCTGTGTGGTAGGTGTGTGTGGGCTTCACAAGAACTAACAAGCCGGGAGTAATATCCGTGGATTCTCCACTAACTCCTCACCACCATATTCAGGAGTCTCCACGGTTAGTTTATTTAAGCACCAGAGGGTCATTCCCCGACCCACATAGGAACCTACCTCATACATATATATATACCATCATCTAATCTAGGGAATCATTAGCATCAACAACATTGTATCTATTCGAAACGGATACTCTTTGTAACGGATTTATTCCATTGTGGTCTAGTTCCACAAACTTTGACGAGATATATGTGATCAAGTATACGTAGCGATGTATCTTATTTATTTTGAGTTAGGGTGAGTGTAATTTGACGAACAGTGTTGTGGGTAGGACTATATATTCAATTTAATGCGGGGTAAAAATGGGTTGAAACAACGACTGTTATTCAGTGTCTCTTGCCGGGCAGCGGCCATGACAGTTAGTCCAACATGGCGGCCATTCTATGCAGCGTCTCAGGCGCGTCCGTTGGGAACTTTGGTTAATCGTCAGTTTATGATGAAATCACCTGAGGCTGCCTTAAATCTGAACTGCCATTAGACTAATCTGAGACCCTTCCTAACGAAACAGTCACAGTTCAATTGACTTCACTAATGTATCTATCGAACTCGTTACTAGTTACTATAAATTGTGGGAAATGTTTGTTGACAGTTGAACTAAGTACACCATGAGTCTTCTCGATATCTTACTGTAATGTAGGGAATGCCTCTATCATCGCACATATATGACGGACCGATTTAATAAATTAGTTATTTGATTCCATCATTTTATAATCTTATATATCTGAGAGATACAGAGCTAAATTTGTTCCTTACTCAATATTTCGTATTAACAATCGTATATATTTACTTCTGTAAGAAACGATTTTTTATATTCTCAAAAAGAAATTAGCTTTTGATATTTGTCAAATGATGGCCATTTAGCCCCTAGAATCATTGTCTATGAAATAAATCACGACCTTCACATAATAACAGAAAAAAATAGTAGAAGCAAGGACCGCAGCTCCATCAATTTAGAGTATCAAAACAAATCATTTGATGTGATATCTAGAATATTTTTGTCAGGCTCAGCAACTGTTGGTTCACAGCACAGCTCATCATTTTAAAATAACCCCACCTCCTAATTGAATAAAAAATGGAAAGACATTGGGTCGTTATTTTCCCTTGGCACTCTCCATGTTGTAGAACGGTATGATTCCGAAGTAACAATAACTTCAATATTTATCATTGTTATATGTATCTGCCACTGATGGCTTGGTAATTGTCTCATCCCTATGACGTGACCACAATCATTCATCCCACAAAATTATATCCACCCGTCAGATTCTGTCAGGGAAATTCAGAATGCATTAAACTACCCCTCAACTTCCTCTCACCCTCTCAACAAGACTCTATCAACTACGGATCTATTTTTTAAAATCCTCTGCAATTGATGTTTGATTTATTCACCATCTACATTTCTTGTGTTTTTTAAGCTTTTTTTTTTTAATTCATGTAACCTGAGTCTTTGGCGGCATGCCAACACATGGTGCCCAACATGGTTGATTCATTAGCTGGAGACAGATGTTGCAACAAGTGGTGTCCTCTAGACACACTGAGACCGATCTAGGCTGAAACACAGAGGTGTAGTTACCATGGCAACGGACAAAAGTTGTAACAGTTTGAGCCCAGGTCACTGCTTGTTTCCATGGTAACGGGCGTCCCTTGCGCGTCTGCGTTCTGTAAACGTCGGGTGTGTGTGTGTGTGTGTGTGTGTGTGTGTGTGTGTGTGTGTGTGTGTGTGTGTGTGTGTGTGTGTGTGTGTGTGTGTGTGTGTGTGTAGAGAAGGGGGGGGGGTGATTCCAGCTCACATGGGTGTCAGGTCCCTCAACTTCCTCTCACCCTCTCAACAAGACTCTATCACCAACCAGTAGCTGTCAGCCAACTCAGCTCTCCCCCCATCAGTCTCAAACAATACTCCACATTTAAATAAGGAGAGTGCCTAACGTGTTATCCTTTCGTCATGGGGGTATCTTTTTTTTTTTTTTTTAGAAAGATCTGATTGTCTCGAGGGGAAAGCAGACTTGATGGCTGCTTTCAAAGTGTCTCTCAGGCTACTCCCTTGTGTCTAAACACTTTGACGTGGACATAAGGTGTTGGCTTCCACTTGACAACTTAACCCTGGCTAGTTGCAGAACAACATATTTTCATAATGGGCCCTTATATTTATTCACATCCCCAATACTTCAGCTATGAAAGTGAATAAAGTTACTTTAATATGTTTGTTGGGTATTTTCGATCTGCATAAATAGAACAATATCTTTTTCTTGAATCAAAAACACACATTATTACCCAGAATGGGAATTCTGGAAACTCTTATAATTTATATTTTGTTTGATTTAAGCTCTCAACATGCTATTCTATTCTTATTATAGAGCGGTTGATGGTTCCAACATATTGATGGACTTATCCATTCTGCTGTCTCAACAATACATAGAACATATTTTCAGTTGGATTTATTTGGGGGAAAACTTAATGCGCTAAACGAAATGCATTGGATTTTTCTCTGTTTTTTAAGTCGTTGTTTTCAAATACAATCGGATGCCACAGTAGTAACAGTTTCCATGACACAGCTTAGCATTCAATTCATCCATTCAATCGTCATTCATCATTGAACACATCTAAGCGTTTGTAACTTTTAGATATAATGTGGAAGATCTAACTTCGTGTTCGAACTGTTTGAAAGAAAACTTTTAAAAATGTATTTTGTATATTTGATGCCAGTGTGCAATTTTTGTATGGCACACTAATTTTTTTTCGTTTACTTAAAAAAAATATTCTATATTGTGTGGTATTTTGGGTGGTTTCTATGTCTATATTACTTTCAATTCGAACTATCGAACATTTTGATAGCTGACTAGAAATAACGTAAAGAGTTCATGAAACAAAATTTGTTGAATGTCCATTTCACCATGGTGTGAGCCTTGAAAGATAAACACTTGTGGGATTCCAGCTCTGCAGAGAGCCATACAGAGTGAGCCACAGCGGAACGACTCAGGCGTGAAGAGTGTGAACGTGACCAGTGGAGCGTAGCCAACCAGTCACGGTCCACTGGGCATATGGGCGAATCTGACTACGTGGTGTCCGTGGTGTAGAAGCTAAGTCCGCAGCGATTAAACTCCCCAAGTGAAGGTGGGGGACTCAGTAGTGGTAACAGATGTGCAGGTATGGGGCAGACAGTAAAGGAGGGGGAGCGGGGGTAGTACAGGGTGCAGATACGCTCTGATTATAGACACCTCCATTGTTCTGTTGCTACACTGGCCACCAACGCCCATCCATCAAACCCCAACCCTTCACACATGAACTCGCCCCCAACCTGACTCTGACCAATCAGATTCCAGGTGTGGAGTCACGTGGTTTGTCACGTGTGAATAATTAGTCACCGGTGTCCCTTTCTCACCTGACAGCTTCTGTATCTGATTGGTGCTTATCCCCGCCGCTAGGTTGAGCTGTGGATGATCTATAAGGGACACTGATAAGATAAGGAGATTGAAGACAACAGGTGTGACTGGTAGACACTACCAGAGCTATCATTCACCTGTCTCTATTCATTCAACCCTTCACAGGTGAGGTTCAGGTAGCATTTGGCAAACCTACCTCCGGGGAACAACATTGCCCCATACCGCAGTCTCTAACATAGCAATCAGTCACCACTGATGACCATTTTCTCAGAGACTGATTCCTTATCTATGAGCCGACTGTGTTGTTTAAAGTTTTAGGATTTTGTTTATTTATTAATTCATTTCTGGGTTTTCATTAATTTTGTTTATATGAACTTCTACAATATTTTATCTATTATTACAAATGGTTGCCTTGGGTGTTGTAATAATCTCCCATCACTATTTCATAAATGAGGTTAATGCTGGTAATGGAATTGAATGCTACTGTGAGATAAGAGTACGATATGGAATGATTAAATAAAAATCTTTAAATTCAGTAAATATTTTCTGGCAATTCACTATTGGCGTATATCCATCGAACTTCTGGATTCATCCTTTATCAGTTATATGAGGTATTTAGATGTGGACTTTGCTTAGGTTGATTTATTACCAAAATATTAATATAAATAAAAACACTATATCAATCACATTTATACATCGTCCACTTGATGTTTTTTTACGTCACACATATAGCTAATCATTTCGGGTTTTGCTTCATTGTACCTGATACGATATGGCGAGTGTGAATTCATGAGTGGCACCAATCTCTAAGATAGAAGATGATGAGTGTTTGATCTATGTTCCCATTCACCAACGAGTTTGGAGCACGCATAAATTTGATCAAGGCAATAGCCGAGTTAATATTCCGAAGCGCACCAAACGAGATGACAATTGGGGACATAGACCAAACAGAAATATGTTTCTGATTTTACCTTAGCCTGGACAAGTTTTCTATTTATTGCCCATTGAGAATGAGTTACCATACTCACAAGCCTGTTGGGTATGAGTTCGTAATGTTAAGCCTATGGACGTTACACCAGTCAACGATAATAGTACATGCCTGAATTACCGGAGTGTTTCCTGTCAAATAAAAACCCATCATCTATTACTCCTGTAATCAACCTTGATTCCGCTTTAATGAATGAGGATTGTTAATTGATACTATAACACTCATACCTTATTAAGCTCATTAAAATATAACTATACTCATCAATAACAAAGATGACCTAGAAACTAATTTGGAACAGACATGTATATATTTTTTTATTGGGAGCCAAATACTGCAAGATATTCCCATAGCAGGATGATGTGTGCATGTCTGAAGTTATAAGGCTAGTCAGAGATTAGTGTCATGCATGATTACAACCATACAAGGTGGTAGAAGTAATAGGGTATTAAGATAGTTTCCATCTCTTTTGACTATGTTCTCAATGACTAAATAAATATATCATATACCAATGACTGAATGTCTATGAAATACTACCCACTGCTAGGGGTGCAGTATAAATAATGTTTGTTTGTTTTTTAGAATGTTATTTAGGTCTATATAATGATAAGTAAACATAATGACTGAGCCCATTGAAATGCCGTTCCCTGCCTATTCTAACATAAAGGTCCCTCTACCTACAGTGTCAGGACGTATTTTATTTCACAAAAGACCTTGAATGACTATCCTTACATTCTCAGTTATTATATTTTCTCTTACTGAATGTATTTTGATTGGATTAGGTTCGAGCTGTATCATGTGACAGACAGTGCCATGCCACAGCCAAGCCAACGAGCTGAAGATTACAGACAAACGGTGCCTAATGATAGGTCTGGTTCAGTTACCGAGACCCTATCCTGGTGCGTGTATGGCCAGCAGCGCTTGTAGCATTGTTTAAGATAACGCTTCTTAGTTTTGTAGATAACGCCCGTTTACACAGATGTGAGGCACAACGAGTGGGAGGTGTGGGGAGGTGTGGGGGACTCGTTTAGACATCAAAGACACCAGGTGAGGTGTGGGTGTGAGCACAGCGGGTGTGAGACCACATGAGAGCCTCTCACCTGAGGGTGTGACGACAGATGGACGGTGTGTTTTGACACCTGACAGATGTGGGTTTTTTCACCTGACAGTCCTCGATGTGGTGTTTGTGGTCTCGGACCCTGTCACTTACCTAAACACCTTGTGGCCAGTTGCCAGCCTGTCAGCATATGTTGCCGTCACTGTGAGGTTCTAATATAGACAACTTGTATAGAACTTAAAACTAATTATGGATGTTTGATATACATCAGAAATTTCTTTCTCTATAAATTGTGTTCAGTGCTGAACTATCATTAAAAATACGTTTCTATTACCTAACATTATATAGGCGGAAACATATATAGAAAAAATACATTATATGATGATAAAAATAACACGAAAGAGAAAATACAACACAAACAACATTGAAAAGATGGTCTTGGCGGTAAGAGTTTGGGATGAAATGGTTATTATTGATATTTAACAACACTGATGTAATTGTCACAACTGAGGGATATGAGGGTAGAGTGTTACCTTGACGTTTAGTTTGACTCTCCTTGCTCTCTTCAGTGTGCCTGGCAGATCTTGAGTTCAATCTTCAAGGCTCCAGGATGATATCTAACACATATATGTGTGTATATTAATATGATAACTCCAATGCCATGCATTGCTCAGTCTGCTAAAATCTGTGCTTATTTGGGGTGGTCGAGAGAGAAAGAATATGAATGCATTGAAAATAATCAGTTTCTTTCTGAATTTCGTCTTTCAAATTAGCAATGCTAATATTGCCACTTAGTATCTATCTAAACACTCTTTCAATCTTCCCTAAATGCCTTTGGCACGGTACTATGCTGCAGTGTCTAACCCTCTAGGGCTCTGTGTGTCTGGTTGACGGGTCCCTGTCTGTCCACTGACTAGATTGATGAAATATTTGAGATTTGAGGAGTTGACTTTGATATTTCGCTGGTGACACCACATGGGACTTAACTAGGTTAAGTTGATGATGATTTCTGGGTTGGTTGAGGGGCTGGTACGCCATGGGCCTGGCTGGTGGTTAGATTATGAGGAATACCTTACGCCATGAATAATTCCTCAGGGTAGATGGGACGTAGTACCCGCCTTGACCGCCAGGGCACGCCCCTCCCAAACCCCACAGGCACTCCCCCACTCAGGGGATTATAAAAACATCATAGGACATTTTGAATTATTGAACACTTGTGCTACATTTCATTGAACTGATTTATGTCATAAAGCAACAACGTTAAACCATGTAGAAATAGCAATAGACTTTCCCTCAAGAACACTCATTACAAGGAAACATGTCTCTCATGTTGTAATATTTTGCTCAGTTTTTTTTTATTCTCCTTTTATCAAAAATAAGATAGAATAAAAACAGCAGTCCCAGTGAAGTACAATTGAAGAATTTGCAGATTATTTACAATTTATTCTGAATGAAATCTTAATCTGTGGACTATATTGTGACAGAACTCTATGGCCTGTAAGTGTTAGGTTTGCATTGTTTAAAACGCTGGAAAACGCTTCAGGTCGTAAGTTCTAATTAAACTTTGACTCATGAGCTTCCATTTGCCCCTCCCCTTTATAAAGACATCCGCCATCTTTCCGACCAGGGCACCTGCAGACTGAAGCCAAACCGTGACCGTTTCCTGCCGGGAATAGAGGAGAAGCAGTCACCACCTCCGACAGTTTCTCCCGTCAAACCGGTAGTGAAACGGATCTCGTAGAAGAATCCTTTTTTGTTTTTTTATTCGATGACTGTGGCTGATTAGAGGAGAGGGGTTGGTAATTATCACCTGGCTTGAAGTCAATGTTTTTAAAAAGGCACTGACGTTCACCCGCTACCTGCCCCCGACGAATTCCTCTCACTCTCCAAGCATAGGTGGTAGCTAGCACCTGCTCTTTTTAAATCGGGATTTGTACACGATCTTCTACACCGTGTTATTGTATACATCTGATCCTGAGACTCACACAGACACAAAGGTAAGTGCTGATTTTGTATTATTTGCATATAGAAGGTATGCTGACCGCTATGTGGGAGGTGTGTGTGGGGTGTGTAGGCCCGGTGTGGTTTTTTGGTCTGTACGTGGGGTGGGTCGGGTGTGCTGGACATGCATGGAGAATGGTGGAAACACGTGCAAACTGCGCGCGTGCACGTGTAGATACCCATGCTTCTTCTTTGTGTATAACGACAGTATCTCCCCATCCATATCTCAGTCTTCACCACACCCTCTCCTCCTGTACAGGTTGCTTGCCTCTCCAACCCACCATGGAGTGCCCCAACACCCTCCCCAGTCCCTCATCTCCTATAACTTTTTCTTTCCCTCTTATTTTCCTTCTATTTCCTCGCCTACCTTTTTTCCACTTTCCTGGTTCTTTTACTGCTTCCTCAGAAGATAGTTCTCGTTGAGACAGTCATCGGGGAAATCGGGCGGGCCGGATAGTGCCATCCCGGGTTCTTATTACTGTCGGAGGGAAGTCGGACCGGTCCGGAGGAATCTCCCCCGCCTCCGGAGCGCAAACCTCCGTGAAATCTAATTGCAATATTTCATGGACCCTATTACAGCCTAGGTTTATAATATCTAGACTGTAAGGTATTGTAGCGGTGAATGATGTTCGGGAACAGACATGTGAGCTGGGTATATCTGACAGTCAGAAGTTCTATAAGCCTGAAACAACTGGCACTGAAGTAACAACAGACATCTTTGTCATCCATCCTTGATGTGTCCCCGCTAAACTTGAAACGAATTTTACCTCACTTTGAAATATTTCCATTTAACTAGGTTGAAAATATTTTGGATAGTAATCCAATATTCTCATACATTTGGAGGGGAAAGGGTGAAGAGATAAACAGCTTATTATTGTTTGAGAAACCAGAAAACAGCTTATTATAGCTTGAACATCATGTACAGTACTGTGTAGGTACAGCCCTAACCAACGATGAATATTTTGCAATCTATGATACCATCAATGAACCAACTTTGTATTCCTTAGTTCCCCCAATAATAATTCTTTACAAAAAGAATTTTCTGGATCTCCTTTCCTTTTTTCAAACTAAGTATGTATGGGCATGGAAATACCCCAAGAAAGAATATCCTTCTTAGTTTTAATAACAGCATTCGCGACGTCTTTGGATAGGTCAAGTTCAGATATGCGAACTGCTTTTTAGGAAACATATTCACACATTCTGATGTATTGTTTCGTATCAAAAACCCAAGGCTTATATCGATGTTTTTTTCGGTGTAAATATGGAAAGTCTGTCTCGTTTACTCAACTTTTAGCGAGTTGGAACTATCAGGACTAATAATATTGTGGAGAAAAAGTTAAACGAAAAATCTGGTTCTGATTTTCTCTCAATGAACACCAAGAGGCAAGCTTTGAAATATACATATTAGGATGTGTATTTAGTGCAAACTCTGAAGTTTAAAACCAATGAATTATAGAAAATTGTAACAGATACATATTAGGACAAGTAAACTATCCATGCAGTAGTAATTCAAAGCAGAACAACGTTCAAGTAAATATATGCAGGTTCATTTTTTGTTAGCATAGAACATGCTTAGTCACACTAAACACATCTAAACTTATTGGCACATGGTGGAACTGATAATGAAGGTAGATTAGCTTTATTTAGAGATTTAATGTACCGTGGAATTGATGTTTACTTTTTGTAGCAAATACCTTCCAGTAAGGAAATAAAGCTGTTATCCAAAAGGCCTGGCTTCCATTGAGCTCCAAATTATCTACGATAGGCCTTAAGATATACCTAAACCCAACGAGTATAGGAAAGTTTCTGTATAACTCGTTGCTAAAACCTGATTACGAAGCACCATGATGTTCTTAGTCTAGACGTGTGTGTAAGATAAAGACGTTCGCGATTGGCTAACATTTTTTGTAGTGCATCGGGAGGTTTTAGATTGTTATCGTTGTATGTGGACTCCCGGTCTAATGCAGCAATACAGTGATCTCACATAGAACGATGTGTTGTGTTACAATAACATGAACAATAACTGCATGTTCGTATAGAAACTACTTCCACAAATACCCCAACGTATCGTTCAACAGGGAATACCGCCATAGCTCCTACTATCTCGACAGGGCAAATTAAAGATATCATAAACAGTATGCTATAGATCCATTCAGTCAGATGGTACCCGTCTTCCCTACCAAATAATAAAGGTTAACGTAAGAAAAGTAACAATTGCCCAACAATATTATCTAAGTACAGGATAAGGCGGTCTACGATTCCAACTAATAAGTCCACTTAACCTCTGACTATCTTCTCTGGCACCAATAAATACATAAATATTATATGAATTTTAAGACTTTAAAAGGAAAGATATAATGTCGCTGCGTATTCCAGGAATCAGGAATATTGAAAGGCACGACAGAGAAAGTCTGCTACAGAAATTACCGAGTGATAAGTATTGATTCTGCAGTAGGTCGGCGAGTGTAAAACGCTATGTTGTCCACGTGTGGCTCCCAGGCCGCCGAGAGAAGCCAGAAAAGATGCTGCCACAATCTCTATACCCGATACCTTTAATAGAGACGCCCCTCTCGTGTGAATCCTTGTAGGAATTTATCAACTGCTTTAGTGGGTTTATATAAAGCTCGAAATGGGGCTGATATACTTATACGAAAGACAAGAGAATACATACAAATTTTTCCCAATTTAAAAACGTTTACTCTAAGGCCATATTGTGCAAGATTTCAGTTGGTCTTCGTTGAATATAATATGCTGACTGCTGAAAGGAAGTAAAACCGTGTACCCCCTGCGCTCCCAATACACGCCGATAGGCATCACGATTGACTTCCCGATTCAATTTTAAGAAAGATGATTCCTTGGCATTAGATCAGTATTTCTAATTGTAGTGTATCGGACGGTCTATCGTGGTGAATCTGTGGCAGTGGGTGCACAGTTTTACAATGATAACAACATGCTAGGCACATTCGTTATGGCGGGAAAAAAACATACACCAACATGGTACATTATATAATACCCTTTGTAGCATGGCTCAACAAAACTATAAGTAATTAGTCAACTAGTGTTGATATATCTACCTCCAATGAAATAAGTGAACTATCTTTATTATTTGAACCCTCGTTATATAGAGATGAATCTGAGAAAGAGTGTGCTTTCTGGAGCATTTCGATCTAATCAACCTTGAAGATATTTCCATTTACTTGATGGTCCATCCAGCAAATAGACAGATAGTGGAGTGTACCGGAGGGAAGTTGACTGCAATGTGTCAGTAGCCTGTGTCAACGTTGCCAGCACACAGCAAAGGCTGCCCCAGTAGGCGGCGCAATCAGGAAAAGCATTTATAACTCTCTGTAGGCGGTCACTACTGTACAACGTGATTTACATTTCGTTCTTGGAGTATTTGCCAGGATGGGTATCAAGGGAGAGACTATTATAGAACCAGCAAACTGAGCAATCTGATCGCGGAGAAATGAAGTGTGTGGGAGTCCGCTGTGACACAGCAGTACAAGGCACATATATCCCCGCCATCAATCTGTATGAATTATCGTATTGAAGAAGAGGGCTAGCCTAGGGTAGAGATGGGTATTATCTCTGAAAGGTGCATATTTAGATTGTGCAACAAAGAAATGGAATTACAGGAACCCATGTAAAATTATATACGTTTTGTATGAGGTCTACCCGAGGGTAGAAATGGGTATTATTCCTGAACCGTGGATATTCATATTGCGTAACAAAGAAATGGAATTACAGGAACCCATGTAAAGCTATATACGTTTTGTATGGGGTCTAACCTAGGATAGAATGGGTATTATTCCTGAAACGTGCATATGTAGTTTGTGCAACAAAGAAATGGAATTGCAAGAACCCAAATAAAGCTGTATACGTCTTGTATAAGCTATATGGTATTGGGAAATCCTAGATGAAAATTAAGGACGATATACAAATATACAGAAGCATGAATATCAAGCCAGTGTAAAACGAGGTACTGGCTTTTACACCAGTACCCTATAGTACAATACAAATGCAGTAGAAAATACCGGTTTCCATGCTATATATATTCATAGTAAATATATATAAATTTGCAGTTAGGAGTGCAGGTTGTGTGGTAAAGATGTCAAACTATGTCTTCTCATTTTTTTTTGTATACAGGCCTCCTACTTTCAATGAAATACACATACAAAAAGTAGTTTAAAAAAAATTCCTATATGTATTTCTATCCCCGTTATGTTACCATTCTCTTTATAATGGTATGGCTCTTTTACTACAACTAATTTTTTTATAAGAGGAAATTACATTCGTTCCCTGAAGAAATAAATATGTCCGTTTGTAAAATTAGAATAAAATGGAATAAGTATTTAATGGACTTTGTATTGTGGGAATATCTAAGGAGAATGTTCTCTATAACCAAGAATTGGCTTCGCTTGGCGTATGACAAAGACAAATAATGCTGGGTTGTTTGCATATTTCCTTCGCCACCTATACACGATCTAGCTTATGCTCTACTGTCAGGGGTCTATCGCCGGCGGGGGTGCACGGGGCACTGGAGGAGGCACCTCCCGGCAGCAGCCGGCGGGACCCCCGGCCTTCCCCGCCGTCAACTCCGGGCGCGCCCGGGAGCGCTGCTCCAGTGTCCACACACCACACCACCCCTGCTCCCGTGTACATCCTCCTCCAGCTTACTCTAACCCCTCCACACACCACGCCTTGCATGTTCCGCCTCCCTCCCCTCCAGGGGGGACCCAGGAGAGGGAGGGTTCTTCTCAGTAGGCTACGCTTACCCTGGAGAACCGAGCGAGTGTTTTAGCCGAGCTGGTTTTCCTCCACCACTCGTTTCTCAGGGTGGGCGTATTCTGCCGCTCGCTACTAGGCTAGGACCGCTGCTACCGCCGTGGAGGAGGAGGAGGACGGCCCCGGAGAGACCCCGGCCCCGGCCCGCCCGCCTCCGGGTCCCGGGAACGGCCCCCGGTGCCCCGCCTGACTCCAACCCCATCATAACAACGCATCCCCACAGGAGCACATAGAATAATCCTTCTACTAGTATGCCTATAGATAATACCCAGCTCCAACCCAATTCCTATCTGGTATGATATATATACACTGTATATTTGTTATATACATTATATATTTGTTGTATACATTGTGTATTTGTTATATACATTGTATATTTCTTATGTACATTATGGATCTGACATATATATTGTAAATTTTATATATATTGTATTTATCTTTTATATACCTCATAAATTTGTTATAAACATTGTATATTTGTTTAACATACATTGCATATGTCATATATACATTGTATATTGGTTATATACATTGTATTGGGTGTCCCTAAAGAAAAATCCGATAGCATGTTACAAAGTTCCCCCATCTCCCACTAACATTGCTTGTGTGAGGTCTCTTCTTTCAAGTCCACATTCAGCTTTATTGTGATCCGGAAAAAGTGCTTATTTTGCTATTGAAAATATTAGAGGGTCTTTGAACAATACATTGAATATGGCAATATGCATTTGACGGTGTAATAAGCGTAACGTATCTAGAGAATATGTTTTCTTACGTATGTAGCAATGTGTGCTCTATATCTTATATAAACATTATAAAAAAAGGTATCGCTATATTTGCTTCAGGTCTAACGCAATGAGACAAAGTAAAATGCAAAAGAAAATTATACAGATATCGTTATGTTTTAAACAAATGTGTTCTTAAGTCATATAGTGAGAAATTATTCAATGATTAGATCAAATCTACACACATTCTTTGCATATTCCCGAGATAAGTTTATTGATCCTTGCCTATCTCCAATGCGGAACCACTTTATGCTGTTTCAAACTGAATGAATATTCCACTTATGGAAACAAATCGGACAGAGACAATGTTATGCATTGAATCCAATAGACCGGAGAAGAAAAAGAATATTACCTCAACTTAAAGCTATGGAAATTGAAAGCACATTTCAATTTGTTAACTGAGTTAAGTTTATAACATTGCAAACGGCATATCTCGTTTTGAAGCTGACGTTTTTCCACATTGTTTTATGGTTTTCTGATGGCCTCCAAAAGAGATCTCATGAAGCTGGCGGAATTGGCGCGAAAAACCATTTGTCGTCTGCTATTGAAATTGACGAGATTCTGTCGACACCAATCGAACTCGGCGCCACTTTCTCGGATACATCTTGGTCTGTGTGTATAGCGACTGTATGCGTCAATAACTCGGCCCAAAGCAGGGTCCAAGTGACCAGATTAATCCCATTTGCGCTCCCGGGGAGGTGTCAATGTACCCGCAAAGAGAAACAAAATGGCGGTCGGAGGGAGAGAGGGCCGGGCTGGCGGGAACCGGTGCTCGGGGAGCCGGCTCCCGTGCTCAAAAATCATCCGCCATAAACCGGCATCATATGTCCGTTTTGATGGTGGCGTTGTCAAAAGGGTGTCCTAGGAGATGTATTAAGGAGCTGGGGCATACAATATTCATCTTTACCGGTGGTACAGGGCATAAATCGGGGTCTATATGAGGACGGGAGGGAAGGGTGGAGGTACGGGGCACACAAGGCCGACAATGTGCCAACGGCCAGCGGAATTCCAATTGATCAAATGGTAGCAGACGACATCCTCCCGTAATCCCATCATCATGCGTTCTGAACGCTGCACAGCTATTCTGTCAAAGTCGTCTGCTGAGATGGATGACGTCATAACTTTTGATCTTTAAAGAAAATCGATTTATTGCTGAACTTTTGCATCCCGTTTTATATACCTGAGGTAGTGTACATCACAGGGTAGTATTGGATGGGAAACTTTTGTCTGATATTATTCTTTTTAGGATTTAAAAAGTAAATAAAGCATATTAACTTTTGGCTTCGTTAGATTTAGATTCGTGACGATATGCAACACCTAGAGGATGAGACATACCTTCAACGAAACACAATAGAAACATTATTCAATCTCTGTGAATCAAAACCAAATAAAATCTAGAATATCCCAAAATAATTTTTTCCCCATTTCATAGAATTGCCACAATGAACTATTGCATCTTATATTGTAAATCAAAAATACAAGTGTATATAAATTTATATATCTAAATTCGTCTCAAAATATGATTCCATAGCATATACATGTATATTCTAATGACGACCACATTATCAAACAAAGTTTAGTTATTCTTAGATGAATATCGTAAAAATCAAATGCTTGACATATATAATAAGCACAGCTATAGTAACATGTATCCACGTCTAAACTGAAGGCCCTCACTATACCTAAACGAGGTTGAATTTAGGTGTCTAAATAAATAAACGAAAACCTGAACAAAAAAATATCATAATAAAACAAAAAAACTGACTCTAGCATGTGGCCTATACTATACCGCCAGTAGTATATTGAGGAGAAGGGAATATGTGTTGGGCAGCTGGTAGAAATACAGAAAGCCCACATGGAGTATACGAACGGGAATATACGCTGTAGGCATGGCAAGGGCAACTAAAAGCTGCGATCGCTGTCAAGGCCTGACGTTTATTTCTCACCTTGAGCCGTCGGCAGCGAGTAGCACGGTGATTTGACATTTAACCTGCACTTTGGAGCAACTCCTCTCGTTGGCATGGAATAAAACAACGGTTTGCCAGTGTAAACAGCCCGTAAAACAACCCTAATTCTCCCCTCGCTAAAAAACATCACCACGATGATGTATCTGCGTTTTGACCCGCCGGTTTAACTGGTTAAATGGTCGGCTTCACGCGCCTCCACTGATTGACAGGACATGGACGACCCACTGGCATATTTCAAGCCTTTATGTTTGTTTTATGTTTTTTTATTATTTAAAAATCAAACAGGTAGAATGGGGGTTATTAATGGGTCGTTAGAAGCATGCTGAAGGCTGCCATCTCCCAGGCCAGCCAGGTCCTATATTATACGATAATGCCGACCCGATGGTAACAAGGTACGAAAAAAGAGAGAAAAAAAGGAATAACATCATAAATCAACGCCCATGCAATGTCCAGGGTAGCCTTAACAGGCTTGTCTGCAGCCTGTCTATCCAAGTACAGCCATATTTATATACCGTTGTATTTGTCTGCCTCTTTCTCTGTTTGTCTGCCTGCCAGTCTCTCTATATTTCTCTCTCTCTCTCTCTCTCTCTCTCTCTCTCTCTCTCTCTCTCTCTCTCTCTCTCTCTATATATATATATATATATATATATATATATATATATATATATATAGATATAATATATAGTATATATATATATATATATATATATAAATATCCTCTCTCTCTATATATAGATATAATATATAGTATATATATATATATATATATATATATATATATATATATATATCCTCTCTCTCTCTCTCTCTCTCTCTCTTTCTCTATTTATCTGGCTCTCTCCCTCTCCCCATAGGTCTACCACAAACATTTTTGTAAATACGTCTATAAATACGCACCTTTTCTGCCTCTAGATAAGTAACTGCATGTATCCCTATCTCGTAGTTTTTATCTCTATCTACCTGGATCCACTTTTATCAAAATCAAATATGATCCTTTATCAATGCAAGTATGATAAATTCGTTACAGCACAAGTGCATTAGTTAGCGTCCATTGATAACTGAAATAGTTCTGCTTGTGTCGAGTAAACTCTAGAAATAACGGATGGGAATTTAGGGAAAAAACATCCCGCTATAATTTGTTCACTGGTCTTTGCGTAAGTTATCATTGTTGATTTTGTTTGTTTCGTTTTTAAATTACACAGAAGGCTAAATGGTAGCAACAACACAAGACTAGCCGGAATGCAAAACTTTCCCGTTACCTTTTGGAGTATTTAAAATATTATTTGGATTGTTTTATGGAGAGTTTCTACTTATTCAAGAGTTGATTCATGAACGGCAAGTCTTTCATACCTGTTTATAAGACTATATAGGTATGGGTAAATTTAAGTGGCCTGGAATGATCATACGTTTGAGATACTAATTGAAATTTGATTTTTAAATTGGAATTAGGTAAGTCTATCAAAATTCAAGATGGGTAACGTAAAATAAGAATAACCTCTTGGATCGTGTCAACGTTTATTGTGTTTAAAGATGTTTGTTCATTTCATTTAAATATTCTGGAGAAGACCGAGGGTGTATTTTATATACACGCATATCTATAAATACTGAAATGGTATCAATTATTCCGCTTACACTGTTGTAAAAATGATGGATGCTAAAACAAAACAAAATTCAAAAGAAATTATGTTGTTTAAGTGATCACAGAATGAAAGTCTCACATATTCTATTTCTCTGTTAGTCTGCCTCTCTCTCTTATATTTTTTTATTCAGAAGGAATAGCTACTGCTCTCTCTCTCTCTCTCTCTCTCTCTCTCTCTCTCTCTCTCTCTCTCTCTCTCTCTCTCTCTCTCTCTCTCCCTCTCTCTCTCTCTCCCTCTCTCTCCCTCTCTCCTTTTTATATTTTGTATTCAGAAGGAATAGCTGCTGCTCTCTCTCTCTCTCTCTCTCTCTCTCTCTCTCTCTCTCTCTCTCTCTCTCTCTCTCTTTTTCCTAGGAAGCTAAATGTATTCTGGTGGGGTCTACTTTATTTTGCTCATGAACTCATCGCGCCATGTCTAATTATCAAATACCATAATTGCTAAGGTAATTAGATAATCGCCGGAGCTGGCACAGATATGCAGGCTAGAGAGGAGTATGAGTCACCTGTGTCTAGGTGCACACATGTTAATTCACAGATTATATTCTATCTCAGCCCATGTATTATTCATAATGTGTTCAACGAAAATAGAAGTTATCCCACTCTAAGCTTGTTTCCATTAGCCGACGAAAATGGTGCAGATTTTTCGAGTTCCTTTAAAGGCCCGTTTTTTTAAAGACGAAAATTGTATAGATTTTTTTAGTTCTCTTTATAGCCCATTTCCATTTTGCGTCAACAGTGCTAAAGGTCCGTCGGTGGTCCCTGACTGTAGATCGGTGATGGCCAATGGAAATGAGCTATTAGGAGAACGCAAAAAATCTACACCGTTTGCGTCGGCCAATGGACTGTACGTCGGTATAAGACAAATCGGTAGTGGTGCAGCGCATTCACTGTTCCTAGTTTATTTTCTGGGTACAAACAGATTTAATTGGCATTATTACATAATCTATTCAAAGTCAATCTGTGAGCATTCTCTACAGGTCTCTTTTCTATTCGGCAATTGGTTGTCAGTGTAGCCCAAAAAAATCTATCAGGGGTTTCCGACTGCAGATCAGTGCAAAATAGTGCCATTTTTGTGCACAAGTGTATTCTAGAAGTTAGATATTTATCTAATAGCTGAGCATTGTCCTATTTGGGTATAATGATTTGTACATTATTAACCAAGAAATTAGAAGGAGTCCATCCAAAGAAAACGAAAGTAGAATATGTCCTTGTTGGAAGTTCATCGGTATATTTCATGCTACATGTTTTTTTCTCCCTAATGCCAGTTTCTTGCCAATATATAGTAATAGGTATAATTGCTATCCCTGCCCAACATCCTGCATGCACTTTTGAGGCAAAGCCAATTCCTCGAGTCGCCTATATAATAATGAGGAATGCCTATTTCCAAGTGGGTTCCTTGAGCCAATTTGTTTTACTATGATCATCCGTTGAAATAACGACTCAGACATTAACTGCCTATTTATATTTTTCCCTTACATACATATACATGTACATGTATGTGTGCATGGCCGACGAAAGACTGTTTATCGAAAACACATCTGTGTATTGAATCTTCGATTTCTGAGGGTGTTTTCACCATATTTCCTTCCAGTTTTTTTTAAAGGTTTTCTTAACCAAGCTAATGCAGCTTCAGTTTCGTTAAAAATAAGATGGATTGCAAGTGAACATATCTGTGGCAATGGATGACATTTCTCAGTGCGTTCATTGTATGGGTGGGTGATGAGTGATTAGCTACTGTGCATTCATCCGGCCTGCGTCGTGAGGGTGGGTGGTTGGGTGGGTGGGTGGGTGGGTGGGTGCAGGTGAGGGCAGAGGAATGTCAGTGGGAGGGGTGTGAGCGTAGGGGTTTGGAGCAAGAGGGTGGGGGTTTTACCTGCGGTGGGGTACTACTTGAAAGGGGAGGAGCATAGGGATAAGGGTGGGCAGGATGGTAAGGTGGAGGCTCAAACGGGTAGGAGACCGTGGTCTTGGACGGCTGGGCAGTCATCCCTCTCATAAGATCTCACATTCTCTAAGTGGTATTCTGTACTCTCACTACGCTCTATAGGAGAAGAATTCTTAACGAACTAGGCTTAGAGCCTTGAGAATCCACTGACCTGCCTCCCTGCATCAATGTAACCCAAAGATTCCTATCATTTCAATGATGCCACCTGGCGGGAATACAGTGTGCCAGTGGATTCTCAAGGCTCTAAGCCTAGTCCGTTAAGAATTCTTTTTTCCATAGAGCGTAGTGAGAAGCTTGTACAGAATACCACTTAGACACTGTGAGATCTTATGAGAGGGATGGGGCAGTGCCCCCAGATGGAAAATGATGACGAATCTCTGGTCAGTCGGCACCGGGCACCAACCTCTCCACCACCCCAGCCACCAGAGGGCTCTGCGCCTCCTCCAGGGACCGGCTTCACTTCCTCCATGGTAAGTTACCAAGGTCACTCCGGGGCAGAGGTCAAGGACGATTCCAGCATGGATTTATCCTGCTTTTGTTCTGTCAGCCTCTGTTCCGGAAGGCATTTCTAGCCTCCCCCTCAGGGGAGTTCTTGGATTGAGTTTGTTGGGGGTTGGGGGATTAAGTACTGACCAATGGTTTGAATGTAGATAAGAAGATTTATCCAACTGAACGGGATCTAGTTGTGTTTTCATCTGTTTGTCTTGATGTTAGAACTTAACTTTTGAACGAGATATTTATTGGGTCACTTTGAGAGCTCAGATTTGTTCTATCTATTTGTTTCAAGTTCCTGTCTGAGTTTCATAAATATTTCAAATCAATATGGAAACGAGAAAAGTCGGTAAATTACTTCTACATAGCCATTTCATGCCTTTGATACATAGTTTGTTGCATAAATCAAATATATGTCCTGGTACCATGCTCTTTGATACAACACAACTAAAATCCGTTTTGATACCAAAAAGGAGGATTAACGAAATAGGCTAAAATTATATTTGCCATCGATGAAAGTTCCCAGTATACAACATCTGATGTATACATGTATATAAAGGGACGAATTCGTTAATTTTTTAATCGAATACATTCAACAGAATCGAGATATTTAGCGCCACCAAGGTATCATCTCAATACTAGATACAGGACGTACAACAGTTGCTTGTATTATTAACCTATTCCTATAGATATCACCTGCGATTTTAAAAACATATCTTCAGAATTTCTTTAAAAAAGCTCATTTCCAATGGAGTCTCAGTGAAATAACCTTCAATAACTAATAATCCTTATCAAACATAACCTAATCGAACTCTATCGAAACTTTATCGAAATCTAGTTAGAAGGTTATAGCATTATGATAACAGTCATATGAACAGATTACGATTATAAGGAATTCTGTATACATGTACCTTTAGTTTAGAGAGGATGAGTGTTACTTTCTAGTATTGGAACAGTTCATTGACTATTTCTTATACCTTTTATTCTAAGTCTGGGTGACTGTAGTAAGTTTCGTCACCATTATTGGTTGAGGTTTCGTGTTGATTTGGTATATATTGAACGGTATTTCGATCTGTGATAAATGTCATTCTTCACTTGGATTAATTTAGCATCATATAGTGGATGTCAAACCATCGAATGAATATTCAGTGGTCAAATAGTCAATGGTTGAATACTCACACACGTCACATTCACAGATGCACTTTTCGCAAAACCAATGATATAATTGAAGGTTCGCTCAAAAAGAAATCCTGTAAGATTATTTGGATCACAGAGAATGTATTTGGTGTCTTCCAAAGTATTTTTCTTTTCTTAATTACAGAATATTTGTGTCATTTTCCGTTTATCTTTTATTCACATCTGAGAGAAGCGCGATGCATCTTAATTTGTTCCAGCCTCAAAATATCTACGATTTATCAAAGTCTAAATGTGCCTGTGTAGAAATTAGATGGTTGGTTAAAATATTTCAGAACACATCGAAACAAAACAAAAACAAAAGCTTAAAGGCTAAAAGGAGAACGAAGGCATTTTTTGAATGCAAGTTCTATTCAAAGGCAATACACAAATACAGTAATTACAAAGAACAACCTGACCATGGTGTACAATCTACAAAACGAGATGGGGAACAGATTACTTTGTAAATTTATGGCACGAGGACCTTGGCTGAGTTTCGTGAATAACACCAATTCCCAACGAGTTTTGTAGCATGTACAAGCATGATGGGTTGTTCTTTAGTCATTATATATCCAGATTTATCAAAATATTATCATATTTTGGGATAGAGTGCAGTCCGGAATTTATGCTGTATAAGGAACACTAGTACATAATTATTAAATGTATTGCACGGGTATATGAAAAAATCCTGATTGTGATTTGACTCGTTAAGTGGACCAGTGAGGTCAGGAATTATCAGTTTCATTGGGCTAAAATTGTACAATGTATTTATATTTGTATATTTATTCTAGCCTGACAATAGACGAAAAGTTAAGCTATATGTACATTACTATGGTAATAAATTTCATAATTTAATTCGCAATTAAATTATATCTCTTGCGATTTTATTTTTATGTGTCATCCATTGTGATTATACATCAATATTCTATTCTATTTTTATTATATTCCAGATGCATACCTCCACGTCAGTCATACCCGGCATCTCCAAAGATATACCAATCATTTTCTGTCCATGTAAATTGACAGTTTTATCTCTACATATGGGTTCCTATATTTGAGCATGTGATACATGCAGAATATAATGTATAGTGTGGACAGAGAATGATTGAAATTCCTCCTCATCTCTAGGCAGGTGATTGGTCGTTGTGTAAGATCCTTTTAATAGCTTTTTATCAGTGATTTATCCTGGGGTTAAGTAGCGAGTGAGCATACATCACACCTCTTAGCTTTACCTATTAGACACAGTCTAAGGCTGTCAAAATACATTATTCCTAAAACACACCATGTTCCGCAGCCAAAAATTTGCACGCCTATTTAAAGCAGAAAAATAGTAGACAAATAATTAAATGCTGAGGGGGAAGAATAGGGCATTCTTTATGGTGGTATATATCAGAGGTTGCTACAATGAGGTGGTCTGTAGCCCACCCTTCACCCTACCAGCTCTACCTGGCGTTATATATGGTAGTTACCCACCACGACGCCAGGGGGCCTGAGAGGCAAATGGCGGATGCCTTTAATGTATTCCTACGCCTCTCGCGCACCTTTACAGCGGTGCTTTGGTATTGGTGTCACGGGAAAAAGTAGTCCATCTTGTATGCCAGGCCATGTGGAAACCATTATGTAATTGGAAAATCGGTTGAATCATTTCTCCCGGATTGGAATTAAAAGGAAATTGAGGGGATTTAAGATTGTGAATGGATATAGTGTTGTACCTGAGCTCTCATGCTCGGACAGGTGCACGTTTAGAAATGCATGCATGAAAAACACATTGATGAGTTCACTTTCAATGGTAGAATACTCCTTAAAAACAGTTTATCCGAGGTGATAAATAACAGGTCAACTACACATGCAAAAATGAAATATTCAGTTGACAGAGATGGAATAGCATCGTTTAAAGAATATTGACAATATTTAACACTGAATACAAAACACAATGTATGAATAGTGGTACACAAAAAATACCGAATCCATGCGCTGTTGTTGTTTGGGTTTTTTGGATGAATTAATTCGAACATTTTTTTTCATTTTTTTAAAAATGTAATGCATTTTTTAATGAAATCCCTCCACCACCATCATTACAATGGGCTGTAAATGACTTGACAATGTTGGCGACACACATTTGAATAGGGATCCAGTAAATCATACAAACCCGCCTTCCCTGCCCCCAGCTTACAAGCTGGTCTAGTGGAAGGTCATCAAAAATGGCTCGTTATCGCTTACACGATTGCAGTTTTATTACCGTTAAATTGATTAGCCTACCCTCACATTTCCACCAACACGAACGCCCGACGAAGGCCTGCATGCAGCCATATAAAGCGCCTCGTTGGTCATTTTTTTAATTTCTAGAGCTAACTAGTTGCATGTGAGGCCACCGGCATGCTTGGTCTGTTAAAACATTCATTTGGCGTCGTTCGATTCTGGCAGGTGACTGACGTATAATTGTCTAATGTTCAGTTGCTCCGTGACCCAAGCAGTTGCATGACAACGGAAATAGGTCACTCACGAACTCATTTCAACCCATTTGACCTCGAACAACCCAAGTAGATATTGATTGATTATAAACCACACATATCTCTAATATCGTAAATATTAAAAGGGGGGAAACAATCACAAACCACATGTCAAAAATGAAAATAAATAACAGAAAAAGAAAACGCTGGAGAAGAAGCAATTCAGGTACCACAACATCAAACCACAATATAAACACAAATAGAAACGTATTTGTTGGAGTCTGCTGTAGGATCAGTAGATGTGGGATTGTCAATGGAGACAGGCTTTGGCAGATACCTCAATTAATTACTACACTGGGAACCTGTGCCTTTTACGTGCATGGAGGGAGGCATGAATCAGTCTATGTATGACGCCGGGACCCACATATATGCCACATATATGCCCCTATTATCGCTAATGGGTATTTGCATTAGTTAGCGCCAAGACCGACAAAGCCCCTATTGTGACACGGGAATATAAAACCTTACCGTGGCCCCTATCTCCCATTTCTCTCTAGTCATGGACACAGATATCACTTGATTTACACCTACGTGAAAACAATTTATCAACTTATAGAGTTTCTCCCGATATATCAGATAGAGCACTCAAAAAAAAGTTTCCTATGATAGCGGTCCCCAGGTTGTCCCTTTATGTAGGGGATAGTTTGAAAAGTTTGCTCGCGAAGGAAAAATAAACAAAGAGGAGGCACTCAGCACCAATCTTAGCTCATAGCACCACTTACCTTCAGTAGAATCGTCTCGGGCGCGGGCAAAACACGTCAGGGACAGGGAGGGAAAAAAGAGAATTCTTTCAAATGCGTCCTTCATTGGTTTCATTATGAGTGCAGAGGGAATGGTGGAAGATGGGGGGTGGGGGGGTGGGGGTGACAGGCCATACGTCCTAGAGGCGAGGCGGGGCTAAGGCTTGGGGACCGAGGAGGGCTGGAGTGAGGCGGTGTTGTGGATGGGGCGGGGGGGGGGGGTCATCTCCCCCCCCCCCCGCCCCGTCTCCTAAAGCCGGCTCCGGGCGGGCTTTAAACGCCCCCTCGCCGACTTAAAGCTGCCCGGGGAGGCCGATACATCTCCGTCTAATTCCGTCGCCTGGCAGCGCCCCGGCCTCACCTGGCGCGCAGGCGGCCGACCCTTCATCATACCAGCCCCGGTCCCGAGCTGGGGGGGGGGGGAAGCAATTCTACAGGTACCACCCCCCCCCTCCCCCCCCCCCCCCCCGCCACGGGGCCTACATCACCATCAGCGCCCGGCACTGACCCTCGTGTCCACCGGCCGCCTCCCACCTGTCCTCCGCCGGGACATTGCCTCCCCGGCCCCCTCCGCCAACGACAATGAGGATTTACACCAATAACCCCCCCCCCCCTTTTTTTGTTTTTGTTTTACCCTTCCCAAACACTCCCCAAAATCTCCACCCGAAAAAAAAACTAATACAACCAATGCTCTCCCTATGCTATGTATTCCAGATTTGGCGCTAATTTGAATGATATCGTTTCGGACTGTTTAGATATATATATATTATTTTATGGTGGATTTTCTTTCTTTTTCCCCCTTATTTTTATTCTCTTTTTTGTTTGTTTTTATATATTGGGGGCGGTAAAAGTTTCTCGCCCGGCTCCGCAGTCCGGGCCGTGCTAATGAGAATGTGTGAAGGTGTGTTTAAACAAGGGTCGCTCGGGCCACGAGCGGGCGACGCCTGTGTGGCAAAATAAAACATGTTAGGATGGCAGGCCGGATTGCATTGTCAATATAGCGCCCGGTGACCGTATACACAGATGGATAGGCCCCACACCTCCTGGGACCCCTCTTAGTGTGCGCCCACTCACAGACACGGGCATTCTAGTTTTATTGATAATGACTTCAGAACTGATGTTTGTTTAAATAAAAGATACACTCAGATATTGGGAGGAAATGACGCGCTGTGACTAATAATAAAGGATGTGTGAATGTTGTATTACAGTGCAAATATATGTCTTATCATATGCAGGTAAACACATAAAGACATATTGGGCTGCTTTGTAGCATTGTGCATGTATATGGGAATATAAGCAGATGATTCGTGTGTGCCATCTTACTCTGAGATGGAAAATCTCTGCCACAAAAGTTACCAAGTCTCCTGACTTCGCATCTACCTCACTTTGAATGTAGATTCGTTTGTCTTCTTTCTTATATCGTTGGCGTTCTCGAAACAAATATGAATGTTTCAGAAAGATGATGTCATTGGAAGCGTATTTTGTTATCTTTTATATCTTATTGAAGTAAATCTATTGATTAGAATATATGTAAGTAATGTTTGTATTTGTATATAAATGAATTCAATCTATGGGACATCTCAATATGACGACAAATGATTAATTATCATCTAAATCGGTAGCATGCAGAAGCTAAACATTATTGAATAAAAAGGAAAATGAATAACCTGTTTCATTTTTTTTTCTATTTTTATTCAGTGCATGTTTCGTTTTTGCTTGTTACCATAGCTACTGTACAGGTGCGTTGGTGTATATAAAAATGTGAATTGATTGATTTGGCTATTCCCGTTTAGCATCACATACGTGTATACTGTCAACAGTAGATCTGACTCAGATCTAGGTATAGACAGTGAACCATGTGTAGTGAGTTAAGTTGTGCGTTATAATCCTCTCCCACCACCCCCCCCCCCCTCCACCCCACACACAAGCTCATCTACGGGTATCTGGGTCACTGATATATGATACTTGAACCTTGTTCGTTAGATTAATGCCGAACTAAGAAGAAAATACCCACAACACACTTACCTTTGCCTAAAAAGCCACGGAAGAATTTACCTGTCGGAGAGGTGTTGTTTGCCTTCTACACGATGGTGAATAAAATTGAAGACTACCTTAGGACCCTGCTTGAAGCCTTGGTTACTTGAACCCCACAAGGATGATCCAACTGAAGAAATAGACCCGCCCCATAAGAACACCAGTGAACTATATAAACCTTGCATACATGCATGCAGAGGCTAGAAGTTTTCTAATCACCATCCCTTTTCCAGTTCCTACCACAGATGTTCCATCAATGTTGAATTGTTCATTTATTTCTGTATAAAAACGGTTAATCATTGTTGATTGTAGTCACCAATCTATACTCTTGTATTCTCACAATTATATCGATGGATTGAAGGACCCATAATGTACCTAAATACACTGAATGTATCTTATGTTAACCCTGAGCAAGAACAACCCAAGCTGTTTTCTCGGTTCACAATAAAAACTCATACAAATCCATTTCACTGTTTCTGGTTATACTGTTTACCTAAATACGTTACATAAAAGAAAAATACATATCAAGGCCGACGCTCAGCTTCTATAATAGAAATTTAAGGCCTCCCAATGCACTACAGTGCAATATATAATGTTAAAAATTATGGACGATCAGAAACCTCTTTATCTTACACAGACATCTAGACTAGAAACCTTGGCGTGCATCATAATCGGTTTTAGGTGCATCGTAAGGCCTATCGTATTCTGTTAGCTCAGTAGCCACCAGGCCTAAAAGTCCCACTATATTTCATAGAACTAAGCAATATCTTCATCTGATACAGTTGTATCATGTAATATAGATTAGTTTCATATTTGCATGACAGATCAAATGTACTATACTACATTATGATAGCATGAAAGCATGACACTTAATGAATAAGTTAACCTATCCTCATTCTCTATAGTTCATTTGGACATAGTCCAAATATAGCAGTGTAACAGATACAAAGAAGATGTTTATATTGTCATATTTTTCACTGATTTCTATTCATTAACAGTGGACTATTATAGCAACCCCCTTTTTCTGATAGAGTTCAATCCAAAGTGACGATTTCACATTTCTTTATTCTATAAGTATATAAGGGACTGAACATCGCGCTAGATATAGTGTAAAACCGGCCACCCTTTAAAGGAGTAGTTTCTGTTGAAATATCCCTGCCCTTTCAATGTGGAATACAATGATAGTCCTTCTGTAACTGCCTTTCCCATGATTTAGTATATATGTGTAATTAGTATTATTATTATCATCATTACTATATACATAGAGCAGTGTCACCTATATAGATATGATATGTATATCTATATACTGCCACCTCCTACTCATGGTATATATTATTTCGTAAAGCACGAGGTCATATTTGGGACATTTCGTTACGTGACTAGGTTACAATTTTGTAGTTTTAAGGTATACAATAATATAAAAACAGGCTTACTATCTTTGTACATAAAAAGATTACTTGCTACTATGGTCGATCAGTTATCCCTCTGCCTGTGGCACAGAGATACATGTGATGAACAATTTACCCTGTATTTTGACGTACAGAGACAGTAAGCCAGTTGTCGTATATGTTTACATTTAAAAAAAGAATATGTAGTGAGGAAAGGGTGTCACCTCGCCAAAGTGAGTTAACATACAACTCCGGATAAAAGTAGAGGCGAATGGGCGACAAATCACCTTAAAAGTTAACTGTTAACTCTAGGTATGATATGACTTGCAAATATTTTAGCGGGTTTGCTCCACTTATAACTCTCTAAAAAAGCAACCCCGATTTTTGTGTGTGTGCTGAATTGGCAGGTTATTGTCCATATTGTAGTAACTAAAGATCAGCCAATCTTTGAGTATCCCGATGTATAGCTGAGTCACTTTCGTAGCAGACAATATTCAATCTCAATACAATTCTCCGCTTAATATGATGGTTAGAGAAACACTGGCCGAGGTTTGACGTATACTGGCCGTAGAGGGCTGGGCTGGCCACTGGACTGGCTACTTTCTGCTGACGTCTCAGTTCTGACCGCCTTGATACATTCTCTTTATTCTGTTATTGTCTCTTGATACCAACAAGCGTGCATAGAAGTGCAGCTCTATATTCTGCCTAATCAGCGATTATCTGGCCAGTTCAATACTGCATTTTCTGCTTCTCGTCTACGGTTCAAGGAATCTCATCTCAAGAATGCCGAGCAATTTTCCGACTTGTTCCTTCCTTAACTGAGGTGCACATCTGTGGTGGTTTGTCTCCTACACATACATATGTTTCTTGCATCGTAAAAGATGGAGAAACACAAGAATATTTACCATTCGATCTTTTTTTCAGTATTTTGACGCCTCTTCTGAAAATATTCCCTAAAAACACTCAAAATATATAGATACGGTTAAGAAAGGAAGCACCCCTTTAAGTATTTGAAAAACTAAATCTCTAAATTAAAAAAGTTCCCTCATTTTTCGGGGAGCATACTTTCTCCAACAGGCGTATTTTTCTTTTTAGTATAACTGCCTCAACTCTATTTCGTACACATTAGAGTTTCTATTAATATCTGGTCAATTTGGACACGTTCGCTTCATGTCTCCAGTCACTAGCATATGGCTGCAATCATTGATTCATCATGAACTGACTCATATTCCAACTTATATCCTTGTCTATAAATAGAGACTGGACCGGTCGTTTGTATCTCATTCAGTCCTCTCATAGGTCTAGTCAGTTTGTGTTTGATAGAATGGGTCCTAAGTACGGTGTACTAAGTTTCTCTGGATACCCTCTAAAAACACGATCAATTCCGAAACGAGGAAAATTAAGGCTCCTGAATATGACCACCAGTCAGGCCATGGTAAAATTATTTGTAGTAAATAGTGATTCTGATGATTCTCAACAATTTTCCCAACGTTTTCGCTACAATTCAAATCCTAATTGACTAAAATATTTCTCACGCAAAACCCTTTTAGCCTTTACTACGTTACTCCATGAAGATGCCAGTTGTGCTTAGAAAATTATTCAACGTTTTGTCAAAAGATATATCATTAGACTTCTCAATATGAGAATTTCAATACTGCTAGACCGACTTCATCTTGTTACTTCCCCCATCTGGTCTAGCTTCTCAGATTCTCAAGAGACTTGTAGTAAAGATAGGTAGGACCATATCTCCGTAGGTGATCTGTCATCAAAATCTGTTTCGAATTAAAGATATGGAAATTACTAAATGAACTCCCATTTAGTGTCAGGAATTAAGGTCAGGATTTTATGTTTAGAGAGGGTTTGTTTTCATCTTTGTGGATACAGAACTCGTAGAGTAAATGTGTACATATGAATGATCATTGTTTATTGAACACAGTTGTGTGTACGTTTTTTCCCTGAAACATGACAAGGGAGAATAGATATGATATAGATAGATATATATAGAACAGGGCTATCTCACGGAGTAGGGTATCGTATAATCAGTCTGTACTTGGTACCCTCTGACCCCTTGACGTCAGGGTTCCCAACCCTCCTGTGTGCGTCAGATTTCTGCAACCCGAGAAAACCAGTCTGACAGGCACAAAGGTCGACTTGTACCCTTCCCCCCTGCGGAGGGTGGCGAGGGGTGTTCCCTATACTCCTCCTGCTAAAGCCATCTCTTTCTACCCCCAGGACTACCACTACACTGAGCTCGACACCCTATCTACTCCAGGCCTCCCTGTGTGCTATTGACTTTGATCCCGGGGGTTCCTCCAGGGTTTGCCTTAAGCCTTCAGAATCTGGGTCAGCGGGAGCAAGAATGGCAAGCATGTAAAATATTTGGCCTAGATGTGTGAAGGGAGGGAAATCAGAGCAAGGACACAGTGTCATCTGAAAGGACATTTCTGATTGGTTCTCAGCGGGTCACGTGGGGGGATAAACGCTGGCGCTTGCCATCACCCCCCCCCTCCTCCTCCTCCTGCTCCCCCCTGCTTCCAGCGGCCTAATTTTGGCCCCCTGATTCTGATGAAAAAAATATCCGTACGTACTCTGTGTACGAAAATCTGTGTAATTTTGAAGCCACGCTTTTTTTAACGGGGCTCCTGTGCTGTTTCGTGCGTTCAGCAACAAGGTCTAAGGTAGGTGAGTTTGAGATATTCTGTTGTTGTGGCGAAAGGGGTGCATCCAGCAGGATTGCTGCTTCTTAGTCAGTGAATGCTTTGTTTACCATTTTATAATGCTCGTTCGTGTAGCGCCAATCTACTCTCCACTGCCAGTGCTTCTAGGATGCTACTCGCTACATATATTTCTTCGCCGTGCTTATTTTCCTTCAGAGATAAGCATGACATTTCACAGAGAAGATGAAGGATTGATGGTTTCTGAGGGAGAGGGAGTAGAGGGGGTAAGAAGGCCAGGGAGTCTGGCAGGGGTTTGTGGGTTTGGGCTGATGAACGACAAAAAACAAGGTGGCCATGCAAGATGTGCCAATTGATAAAATCTTAACTCTATCTTCCATTTCAGAATTTACTACTGAAATGGAATATGTGTGCTGGTTAAACTATTTTCACAAACAGCTTTATTCTGTTGAGCATCTAGATTCTTTGAATATTGTTTTAGACTCATTTACTCTACCCCTATGTTAAAAGGGAGAAATTTAAAAAAGCCTGTTTTACTAAGTGAGAAAGTCTGAAAAATGAAAAATAGATATGAACCAAAAACGATCTGTTTTGCTTCAATTTTTCTCCACCTTGCACCAACATTGAGTCTGTTATCAACACAATTGATAAAATTTCACATGTGTAGGCTACTAAATGAATGACAAAAATTGTAAGGGGAGATCAGATATATTTATTTCATAAAAAATATATTGATTGTGTTGACCACAGAAGGATGATTTTTTTCTAGATCAACAGAAATGATACGCCTACTCTTTTCATTTTAAAGAGTTGACATAAAGGTGTGCATTTCTCCATTATCTCTAAACACAATCAGAGAAGAATTGTCTAAAAATACTAGCAAGCTAAACTCATTTCTGATATGAAAATCGGATACAAGTTATTTTCAAAGGATGTATACAGTTTTGTATTCATTCGATATATACCTACACAGGGTTGACAAAGAGAAATAAATAGGAAATTTCGGAAATATAGCTTATTTGCGACACCTAATCGAAAATAAAAGGAGTATGGTACACAATTTACAAAGGAATCGCCATGCTTTCAAGCATCCTGACCTATATCGTTTCATGAAAATATATCAGCTTTAAGAGAATATTCAGTATAAAAAGATAAAAGTTTGAGTTGACTTTGTTGGGAATTGTCTGACGTATTAATACATGGATTGAGGCTAAAAAAATCTGATCTTTTGGGTCAAGAAAACTCGATTTAGAAAACAATATTCTCAGATTTTAAGGTTGGGTAGGGACTGGTCAGTAAATGCTAACCTTATACACCATGTGCCACTTTAGATTATATGTAGTTGGTATCATGTACATCGCCAAATATTGATCTAAATCTACATGCACTGTGCACTTCTTGATAACATGGGATGAATGAATACCTATACACATCTCCGTGTCGAATGATACTTATTGTGTGAGATTCTGATGGGAACTGGTCCTGGGAGTTTACACAACGTTTGTTATTTACGTATCTGACCAATTTCTACCACGACGTTGAAAAAGAGAATGGATTTTCTTTGAACGACGTATTGATCGTCGAATATAAAGTTAACCAACTAAGGAGAAAGAACCTCCTTTCAAAGAGGCCAGAACGAAGTAAACAACGAAAGGTTCGATGGATTTTCGTCCGTCCCTAATTTGCTTTACTTAGAGAAAACCAGACTATACTCTTAACTATAATTCATCGTTGCCACTTCATAGTTTCTTCTTAACAACAAGAGAACACAATTCAGATGACGGAACCTAACAGGATTAAAAACAACGAGAATACATGAAGGCGTCCCTATTGGAAATAGAAGAAAATTCCTATGGAAAAGAGTCTAACTATCCATGAATCCATAAACCCAATGGCACATTTTTTTATATTTCGTAGATATACAATCTGCCATTGCAGGTTTTCATTGTACTTCATAAAATACAAATACGATAGAACATACATGTATTTCCTCCAGCTAAAAAGCTGGGGAGTAGAACATCATTATAGCTGTTAACTAGATGAAACATTTCACATCCAGAAAGGAGTCAGATGCCTTAATAATGAGTACAATTAAGTAGTGATGATCATCTTTAGAAGAATATTTCAGGATAGGAATTCTAGTTGGTTTTCTCGCGTAGCTGGATGTGTTTTGGAGGCATGTAAATGGCATTTGGCACAGATCTAGGTTGACAGAAATTGCCCTCTTTCCCCTATGCGCTGCACGGTGTGTGTCCACAGGAGGTATGTTGGCCCTGGGACTATACACCTCACACCAGCCATCCAGGGAGCTGGCACTACGCCAATATACAGACACACACGACCTACAGTCTCCTCCCCGAGAGTCAGCAACGAGTTGTAAGATTAGATGGGGTGTAAAACTGTAATGGAGTAAGGTAATGTGAAGTTATGATGTAGATGTAAAGTGATATAGAAGAGGGGTGTAAAGTCACATCGGCAGTAGTGGTAGTGTAAAGGAACACAATTTTGTAGAATCGTAGAATATACAAAAAGGGTGTAAAACAGAAGATAGATAGATGATAAGTGAATATAGAAGGGAGTGATATTGAGATGATTTGATTATATACATGACCAGGATGTGCACATGTTAGGTGCAGGAAGCTGGGGTATAAGTTGAATGTACACAGTGTAAACTGATTACGATTACTAGGTAGGGGGTGTTCGTAATAGTATTCAGGGATCTTCTTAATACCTGGCCACGTGTTATAGGGAGAGTCTGCTGTACCTATATAGAAGGCAGTCAGTGACATGGATTTGAGTGACTGACCAATAAGATGTGTGCCCAACGAGATTGTGTGTTGAAGATGATGACATGAAGTATAAGGTGGAAGTTGAAATAAAGAAATCAGTTAAGTACTGGATGCGATCTGGAGTGTGTTCTTCTTACCCTGAGTAACCGCTGTGCAGAAATATTCATTAACAAACCAAGCATCAGTTTTTGTTAATCAACGTGGAAAGTATATCGTAGAATATGTCAATGTCAAAAATGAAGATTATCTGAACGAAAATACACCATGAGATGTTGTCGTTTTGGGACGCATACTAAATGATAATTGGTTGTGTAGTGTCATACTCTCCACACATATTGTTCATTGATATTTATTCTTCATGACTTCGCGTTGATATAGAAAATATAGAAATCTATTAATTGATCTAAAGCCAAGTAGTATGAGAAATTCGGTAAAATAACCCTAAATCTGTATTATAACATTGAGAAATGCATCTATCGCTATTGGTATTCCCTATACTTGGTATCTGTGTCGACACACTAGATGCATATAGAGAAATATAACAGTGATATATATAAAGGGTCCCGAGAAAGTTATATTTTCAAATTAGCGACAGTAGGCCTACTCTAAGTGTGCACACTACTGTGTATACTTGAAATTCGATTATAAATTGGTTTTCAGAAATTATTAAAATCAATTTATCAAAATTGGGTATCCTACATTGAGAACAATCATGAATCTTAGTCGTCCATTTAGAGTATACATCTTAGAGTGTGCAGAATCATTCCCACATTTCGGGGTTATCGAGTCTCACCCTTTCATCATCCCAAACTTTGGTATAGAACTCCAGAAGTGTGATACATTGTCTGCAGGAGGATGGGCAGGGACCCATTACCGTAGATACAAGGCAAGACGGATCTGCCTGGCGGCGAGAAAAAGGCATTGGTTGGTGGCAAACGGTATACGGGGGCCGCCTCTCCCAGGGGGTGACAGTCCAACTGGCCGGCCCTGCCAGGCTCAACGACCCCCATTGTTTTAAGTATTCATGACTTGGTGTGCTGGGGTTGTGTTCTGATGGGCATTTGGTCGGAAGTGACCCCTGACCTTTGGCAGGAGGGCGATGTTGGTGTTACTCAACATGGCCGCCATCAGGCGTCTTCTCATGTCAATCTCCGTCACGCGAGTGGCCCGCAATTTGCTGCCCTCCACACGCACCACAACAGCACCCGCCGCACCTTCTTATGTTTCCTTATATATTTTTTTTATGTTTCCTTATATTTACATTGGGCCGGCACCGTTTCTCTCTCTCTCACTAAAGCCACCACCACCACCCTCTGCATCTTTCTCCTACATCCACAACGCTTGCTTCTGAGTGGATACTTATAGAACAACATTCCCATGAAGGAGATTAGTTCTATTCTTATTTAAACGAAAGTTGGGTGAAGTTCGAATATCCATCGGATTTGTTAAGTAACATAGAGGAACCCCATTCACAATTTGTCATTTTTAATTCTGACTACTTGAAATCTCACCAGCAAATACAAGAGGCACGTGCATCTTATATACCATTGTTATTGGCCTGACGATTTCTCCAGATATTGCTGATTCTAGTGATTACTGGGGATGTTATTTAAACTTATTTCCTTAAACGTACAAGAACAGGTACAGCATATCAATATCTGGATATAGTAATAAACACACAGGCACTTTATACTGAAGTTATAAGAGTAATATAGACCAGAAAGGTGACTGTATTTTCTAAGTCCTTATCATAGATTCACACTTCAGTAAATCAGATGCACATGTAGTTGTGCATCAAGGAATATGAAATAGTAACTGTCTCGTTATTTGTTGTTAATGGTGTCTACCTACGCGTAGTTTGATCAGTAAAAACAAATAAACTAGTTCACTCAGTGGTATTTAGTCCTCTTTGAAAATAACAGTGTCAGTGGACCCTTGAGTCATCCCTGAAATCTTACAAAATCAAGTGCAAAAGGAGTATCTAGATATAGAACTACAAACTTGTGTTATGTAGAAACTAAACGAAATTAATCGTTTTAGCCCGGCATATATTCATTTCCATCGAAATATCTTAGAAAGCTATTTGTAACAATTTGTAAAATACATATATGCTGACAATTGAAGAACATTGTAGTTTCCTATAGGATTGTAGTATCGATAAAATACTGGTATATGACTGTGGTGCCAATATTTCTCCTTTCTATATTTGGGCTTTACTATAAACTTCTCCAATTCTGTCCTATTTTGTTCATTCACAAGACTTATATCCATTACAGTGACACCCTAATAAATACGAATAAAGATCATAAAACTTTTATCTTTTTTCGACATAGAAACCGTGTGGTATAGCTATATACTATAGACAAGCTACGTACAAAAAAGTACGTTCGGTCTTTAGATGAAGCACAGGTCTAGAGCCTCAGCCCCTACTCCTACCTGAACCTCATTTCTACACTGACCTCAGCTACTTTCTCCTACATGCCCCTCTACTCCACTCTAGAACATCTTTATTCTTTATTTTCGTTTGAAAAACTCACTAACACTGAAGTCGAAGTCTGCCACCTCCCAGAAATTGTTACGCATGTACACTGTATTTTGAACTGTTGTTACATTTCCACAAACAATACCTGTTTTTCGAGAGTGGCAACTTATAATCTGCAAAATTACACTCCATGAATTAATTTGATGCATGAAATTGCTAGCGAAAGGTTCATTATATATCATATAGTATTTTATCCTGAATTAGCTAATAATATTCAAAAACCCTAACAAGACCACCTGATTTCTAATGTGGCGTTTCGATCTAACGATTCTGGCCACGGATTATAGCTTTCAGCACAATCCACAGACTATTTGCCACCTCGCATACACATAATTGTCAGGTGGAAACGGGGATAAAACTTTCCTTTCATTTTGATAGATCCTTCCCTCGGAAATGGTTTCATTTATTGGGGAAAAATGTTTAGCATGAGTTACTTTTGAGCTTTTCCCTGTACAAACCAGGCAACTAGATAAGCGTTTGCACCTGGCGATTTATGCTTACCAACAGAATTTTGTTAAAGTAGAACATGGCTCATCCAGCATTACTGCAAGCTGCTTAAACCTCCTGATGCACTACAATGCAGATTGCCCATATCGTAGTGCAGCTTCCGATGTATCTTTTTTTTATTTGGAGGTTATCGCGGTGCATTGGTGTGCATTGTATACCGCGTCAGGAATACCTGATCCTTAACAAGGATTTCACATTTCATTCCGACGATATAAATTTTCATCAGGAACCTCTACGATACGCTCCCATCGACAAAATCGTCGTATGTGGACACCCCTGGCATTACACCTCCCTTAAGACACCAACAGCCAACCTACCACCTCAGGCACCCTACCCGGCGTCTCCCAGAGCCTGAGGCCCGGAGTGTATGCAGGTTCAAGATCCACCAGCCCCCTGCCCTCCACCCACACACTTAAAACCTGCTCCAGGGCGAGGTACTGGAGGAGGAGGGGGAGGCGGCGGGCTCAGTGGGCGACGTGTGAATGAGGGCCGGCTACAGGGGGTCACTTAGCCCCCCACCCCGCAGGCTAATCCCCGACAAAGGGATCAGTGCAGGGCAGGCCTGCTCCAGGGTTGATGTATGGAGGTCCCGTCCCCCCTGGAGGTCCTTAGGCCCCCGTCTGTATGCCGGACAGGTAAGCCCGGGGCCCGGCCCGCCGACCCGCCCGGAGGCCAGCCCCGCCGTCGGCTCCCAATAAGACAAATTAAAGCGGCCCCGGAAATACCGGCCGCGGCCCCGGGAGACCAGGGGTCCGGAGAGGAGGGGGTAGGGGGGGGGGGGCTTCCCCCTGTCTCCCCCCTCCCCCCCACTCCTCCACGGTACAGCGCCGGACGTGGTTAACAAGACTCCCAAATAACGAATGTAGGCGTAAAATCTGCCCTCCCTGCCCGACGGCAGCGACGCACTGCGGGGAGTGATGGAGGCTCGACCGTGGAGTAGATCAATGTAGGGGTCAGGGCCGACCCCCCGACTGCACCCCCTACACCCCCTACACCCCCACACCTCCTTCTACTCCAGGGCGGTGAAGGCTCCTCCTACAAGTATGTCCCTCATCAACAACACCAGTGTGGAGCAACCCCCCCCCCCCCCCCCGCTCCACTCCCCCTCCCCCGCCGCCCGCAAAATAATCATCCTGGCCTTCGACACTTCCTCCACGAAAATTAACAAATACACGAATTAAACAAAGTGAAAATTTTAAACATACATATATACATACCCACCCCAGAGGGATTGAACGTTGGATCTACTTTAATTATTACAAAGGTTGGATGGTGAAAAATGCAATAGATCGTTGACATTTACAAATATATAATCATTTTAATCAATTATGGGATTTGTAGTAACGCGAATTTTAGTTTGGTGTGAATATAAGGCTCCTCCAGTGGGTGATGGATTCTTCTCCAGTCCCTGTGGCCACCGTCGCTATGGTAACAGCCCTTATCAATCTGGACTGGAAAGGGAGGGAGGGGGTGGAAGTGGGGGGTGATAGGGGGTACACAGATTTGACCATAAACTGGTTTCAGTATGAGAGACAAAAAATAATATAGTATTGATTTTGTTGCTGAACAGATAGAGGCTTGCATCTAATATGCACAAGCCTGCACCCAGTGCCACAACCAAACATCCCACATGTTTACAAAACTCCAGGCGCTAAATCCCATTAATTAAATGCTAATTAATCAATAAACCCAACACTCAACACCCAGTCATGTTGTCCAGGGAAAATCCTATTGCATTGCAACCAAAAACCCTATTCTTTCTATGCATAAACAGATAATACTTCTGTAGTGTCCCATGGGTGTCTCTTTCGCACTAGCATTCATTATGGATGAATTTGCTAAACTGAGAGGAAAAAGCAGGCCAGTGGGGAGGGTTGATTGTGTTGATATGCAGATGGGGTATGTCTGGCCGCTGCTTGCTGCACACCCTGGAGCTCTAACGGTTTTTAGTCTTTGTAGTATGCGAGTTTGACGCTAGAGGGCCTAGGCTGTTATCATACATAGGTCCCTCCTCCGACCATTGTGCAGCGCACCTGGTGGTCAAACGGCCAACTACTACCTGGCCATCCAGGTGGAGCGTCTGGCATGCATCCAGGGGAATGGTCGAGGATGAATAGGGGGTTTACCTGGATAAAAACGTGATTAAAATACACAGCGAATTTAATTTCGTTATCTTGTCGTATGAGTAGGAGTCCAATACGTATATAATTGTCCTACTGCACAAGATATTTAATTGATAATTAGATAATCGCGGTTCCCTTGGGCGAGGATAATTAAATAACTAGTTTTAACTGTTTCAGTATATATAACCATGCTAAAATAGTACATGGTCAAAGTCTGGAATATACATACAATGTATATAGACACATATACATGTACCCACAATATCAATATGATTTCCATTTGCATGGCCGTATTCTCCGAGTAGTTGACGCGCAGTAACATCCGAGCGAATGCAAGGATATTGCTTAGCTCAATTGTACCAACGACCATATACATGTACTCATTGGTTAAACTCAGTAGCGATATGTAGGCACCGTACGTTTTCTATGGAGGTTTCGTTTTAGGTGGATAATAGATTCCTGGGTGTATGGAAACTATACTATATAATAGATAACTTATCAATATCTAAACGAAGTGAAGGTAAGAGAGAGGTTGAGAGAGATAACAAGCAAATGAAGACTGAAGTAAAAAGAAATGTTAAGGATGACAACTTCCAGAAAGCATTCATATTCTTGAGGCAATTGAATTATCCTCCACAGACACATTGCCCGAAATAATCAGGGTTGCATCTACGAATTTCTTATTCTCTTCAGTCCTGTCTTATTTAAATTAGAAAAGAATGGCTATGTTTCAAAAGAATATTCTACCCATCATCATTTCGTCTAATACGGTTTTCGCTTTGAATCCGATGTCAGAACGAAAAACTTGCGCCCTTTCTCAGGATGCCAGTTTATAGTTAGGAATGGGACTTGTGGTCTACTTAGCGTACTCTACATAGCGCACATACACAGTCGTATACACGAGTCCCAGTATTCTACAACGATTCCACAGATGGAAACTTGTTAAACATATTATTTCATATACAGTGTGTACATATACTTAAAGTGCAATGACCAAGTTGGGATTACTTTTGCAGACTAATATCTTTCAAAAACTTCGTAAATTTGAGAAATGTTTTCGATACTGTTATTTTTTTGTTTGAAAGTGAAGAATAAAATCCAGAAACTTGACGAAATATGACGGAATTCTAAAAGGCATACATAAAGAAAGTGGTCAGTAAAGAGTAACTGGGGAAAGAACTATCATTCATATAAGTATTCGATTCGAAAAAGTATTGTTCCGTCCACAAAATTCTAAAAGGTTCAAATTAAAGCAGTTGAGTATTCCATATTATCAATCAAAAGACATGTATATCTATGTCTAACTCATGATGCGTCGTCCATATGAACGCCTTGGAGTCCCGCTAAATATTGTCTCTACCTGTGATAAATCATACCGATATATGTTTCCAAATCCAATTGAATCTATCGAAAATAAGTCTCCTTCAGCGATCAAAATAACTGTGGCGTCATTCCTGATCTGAAGCTGTTCGATTTGTTTAGAGCTGAGAAGGACATGTTGTACACAGGTGTGAGGAATGTTCACACCTCCCTTAACACCTCCCTTCACACCTCTAGTATATCCGGCTCTGTTATTGTTGACGCGAGGGGCCCTCTTCTCTGGTGGTCTCACATCGCAGGTCGACTTGAAATTCCCAGGCAGATCACGCGCATACTTACTCCACCCACACAAAAAAATCAAATTAAAAAAAAATCACATCCTCACTATTTGTCATCATGTCACGAAAAAAACAGAATCACATCCTCGCAATTTCTTCACTCTCAATTCCGAAGTCGCCACTTTCGATCTATATTTTCCGGTAAATTCCGAGAAGTTCATCGAATAATCGCAGTGGATTTCGTTGAGATAGTTTGCCAATTGGTGTCATGGTGAGAATAATGTTGGTAATCCTTGGTTCGTCGTGTGTTAATGCTGGGAGTGTGGCTGGGGAACTGGAGGCCAGCTTTGAGGTGTGGAGTGTGTATGAACGGGTCTAACTCTGCCGCCTCTTGTATTTGGCCCCTGGTCAGGCCCAGTTCTCTGCACATAAACCGTTTTTTTTTATATATCAGCCATGACCCAGAAACTAACAAGGTCAGACTTTACATCGAGTCAGCGATTAAGGTCCCTCTGTGGTTGCGAGCGCAGAAAATTAAGGAAACGGATGAGTAGTGGTTTTTATGAGTGCAGGATACTTTGATACGCTAGAGCTGGTCAGGGAGGAGGGAGGGGGGGTTGGGAGCACATGAGGAACCGATTTCTGAGCAGCTCACACATGGTTCCCATCTGTCTGCCCCAGAAGGTGAGCTGATATGATGTGCTATTAATAGCATCACCCCCTGCCTGCCCAGGGCTGCCACCATGCTACAATCACCCCCACCCACCCACCCAACCACCCACCCACCCCACCCGCCCTGCCTTCCACCATCCGTGCGATAATCAGCCAATCAGTGTCGACGTTGATCCCACACTTAGGGTGAATTACTGCACAGTTTTCCGCAATCTGCCATCGATTTTTTTCGGCATGAATTATGGACTCACGTGTCTAAAGTACTACAAAGTTAATATCTAATCGATTTATTGGATTTTAAGTGATGGTTCGATTACTTTCGATTAAAAAAGGTGATGAAAAAGGCATCAGGTAGTATTTTTAACATTTGACAGCCTCCTGGCAATGGCTTATTCAACATGGAGCATGAATTCTTGATATAGCAACGTTTTGGGGGAATTCGTTCCTGAACACTAGTAAAACAACTATCCAGAAAAAACAACGAGTCTGACTAAGCACAACCTTATTTAGTGTTTTTAAGTGCATGGTCGACTATTCTTATGCAAGGTTGATATTGTTCTTAAAGAAAAACTCAAGTTTCTTCCACCTCCGAATCCTGAAGAAATCAATTATATTTTGTTATGTCATATAAATAAATACACAACATCTTTAAAAGGACTATGAGGCATGAAAGCAGAATGCATTTTTCTTTAAAGATATATAGGCCTATGTCTATAATCTATAGAGGCAGAATACATATGGAGCACATTTCTTTCTGGTTATGGTGGAATAGGCAGACAATTTCTGAGACTGAATATTGCCAATACGTAGATAGATTTGTTTATCCTAACAAACAAATTAAAACTTTTTCTAAGAATATAGCTTTTTAGAAATGGATCTCATAGTTATCAGGAATACCAAGAAGAAAAAAAACACAAAGACAAAGCTAGCTCATATTATATTATTGCCCCCAAAACAGGTGGTTGTATATAGGTTTTAAGCCAAAGAGTTTTAAAGTGTTGTTGTATTGTTTGGATGGTTGGATGTTTTGTCCAGCTTTATATGTTTCCTTTGCTTTACACTAAGGACGAAAATGAATGATATTTAATTTGCATCAGCAATGAAGGTGAAGATAATTTGATTTATTGGCGATTGATGTTTTTTTATGATTTTAATGTGGGTATTTTTTCAAACCAGGTAAAAATACGAATGAGTATATCATAACGTAATCGAACAAACTACAGTGTCTACATTCTGAAAACAAAAGAACAAAGATCATTTACAAAAATGAAAGAAACGTGGTTAGAGTCAGAGACAGAGAATATTAGCTGTGTGTCCGTCACATACATCAGGGTAGAAATGACTAACGGCGGATAACGGATCTCCACCCAGTCCCCGTGAGACAGATCTGTACGTTCTGAACCTGGAGTATCAGGAAGCTGCCCACCGCTTCCAAGAACACCTCTCTCTGAATCACCTTAAAAGAGAAAAATGAATCAGAGCTCCCGATGAAAGAGGCCCCAGGACGGGACACAACAAGCGGCAGTGGGACGAGGACAAGGGCGGGTACGGTATCCAACACAGGCCCAACACCACCGACCGCCGACCGCCGACCGCCGACCCAGACAAAACACGCGACGAAAAAACCAACGTGTAAGTTCAAGTTTATCAATACCCCTTAGTCTGGTGTCAGAAACACACAGCCCAGGGCATTGTTAGAGTTTCAAGACTACTTCTCTTAGGAGGTCCCTCCACGGATGTTTTTTTTGTGTGTGTCTGTGTTGAGGTACTGCAAAGATTAGGTGGCGTTTTAGACGGTCAGGAATGTCTTTGATAGTGACTGATATTACATTGAGGTGTCCGTCACTATAGAATTATGTGTAAAGTTATCTTTTAGCCACCTTTCACACTTTTAAAAGGGGATCACAGGAGGGACTACATCCTACCGCCCGTTAATACGGTCGTGTGCGGGTAGGTGGCGTGGCAGCCTGTGGAAGCTTGTTCTTTGCCTTCTGCTGTTTAATCATACAGCAGATGGTACCTACGCACCACGCATAGTATCAAATAAGACCGGATTCCGAAGAAGATCAGTAGATATTATTTTAAAATGACCCCCAACAACCAGAAAACCACCTGTGGGTGATTAGGACACATTGACAACTACGACATTTGTTCTGCTTTCCCTGCACGCGGAATAGTCGCCCTATATACACCACCACCAGAATCCAGCCAATCAGCGCCCACTTTACGTCCACCGCTCGGCCCGCGCTCCAATTCTGCCGCCATCTTGTTAGCGCGATATAAGCCCCGCCCACTCGGCGTTGTCAAGGTAAAGTTAAGGTCGTAGCACGGCTATTGCCAACTGATGTTTGGTAATGAGGGCTGTTTGGGGGGCTTCTGCCTTTAGCATCCTCTGCAAATCTCCGATAAAGTGTCCCCGTAGTGGAGTGAGGGCTGTGGAATGAGCTGTCTCAGATGGTTGTGGCCTCCAAGAGGGTAGAAACAACAACGGGCTATGTCAGGGTTAGTGTGTACAACATCATGGCAGCTGACAGAGGATCCAATGTGACTCCTGGAGAATGACGGACAAGTCTGCCCCATGACAGCCCCTGTGAAGGGTACTGTCAGTGGCTTGACTTACGACACAGTCAGCAAATCAAAGCCCCATCCTCGTAGTTCACAATCTGTGCTGAACTCTGAACTGATCCCACAAACTCGTTTGATATTTGATAGACTGGGTGTCAATGATGACATCGCAATACTCAAAGGGGCATCTCTGATAAACGAAGTTACTGATAAGCACAGAAGAGGGGTGTTTGATCTTTGGCAGGTGATATGAGGGAAAGATGCAGGTTCAATTCTTAGCATTTGTAAAAACGTAAACTGAAAAAAAAAGAAGTTTAGAAATTGATCTTTTGCTTGTCACATTGTGATTGCAAGTTGAGTAGTCGAATGTGACGTATATTCGATAAATGCTAGCTTATTTCCACCGAGCTAGGTTAAGTTAGATATTACATTTTTTATTCTTCAATACATAATCTTTTTTATTCTTGGTGGTTTTTCCTTCACCGAACCCCCAACAGTGCCTCCCTTGATCTCATACATATATAAGAGTATAAATGGGGTTGGCAACGCCCCCTTAAACCCATAAATAAAGGGTTGGCGGGACCCGCTGTGCCCACCCCGAACCTCCACCCCTCCCAGCCACCGCCTACGCTCTGCGACGCCATTTTTCCGCTTTCAAATTTTCCCGCCACAACTCGTGAACGGCGGCACCGCAGACGACAATCGAGAAGGCGCCAGATTCCGCTAAACTCCACGGCAACGTGTATCGAGATGGCTTCGTGTTAATATCCCTGCTGCCGTCCGTATAGAACCACCTTCAAATATCACATTTTTATCGTAAGAATCTTAAAGAAAAATTAGGTAAAAAAAAAAGAAAATGAGGTCCTCGACTGCGGTCCCATCCTGGAGTGGCGTCATCACCAGCGCCAACAAGGTACGTCGGTCTCTTTTTTTTATAGGGCAGTTGTTGCTGTCTCTTTTTTTGTTTATATTTTTTTCTCTTTGCTTTTTCTGTGCACTGTATAGTAGGTCACCGTATAACAAGATTGAAGTAGGAAATCAGACCAGGAATTCAGTATCCGTGAACCACAGCACAGAGTGCATTCTCTGCATGGTCGGGTAAATATAGGCCTTCCATATTACGATGGTCATAACGGTAGACCGTGCCAGCGTGTTTTTATTTCCATATTGATTACGTGTGCGTCAATTATTACAAGAGTTGTCACTATAGAGTGTGATATCATGTGAAGTTTCCAGTTTCATTATTTGTGGGAGTTACCCATAAGAGCAAACAACTCCCCTGCATCGAATATCTGCACTTTGCTGTGATAGTTGACGACGGAATTTATTGGTGCATTTGCTTATCGATTCTCGAGCTTATTTGCCAGAGGTCAAGTCAGGATGAATTTTTTTAAGATTGAGAGTTATAAAAACGAGCTGAAAGTTGAAAAAAAATTTGTTTAAACGTTTTTCCGGTTAGTATGATATCATGTTAACAACCCGTTTACTACGTTTTGATGAGTCTATCGTTAGCTATTCATATGCAAGTATGTCATACAAAAACATCACCTATTATGGTAGAGTATGTTGTGTGTGTTTGTTACAACGCAAACCTGCGGGATATAATAGTTCTGTGGCAGTCTGTGTCTCCCAATTCATCATGAATAACAATCAATGGTGACAGGACTGCTACAAGATCTTAAAGTGATATATATATCAATAGCATAGCATTGAATGAATTGAAACATTAACATTCCTGTCGTATAGAAACCATTTAGTGGTTATTGATACTAGATAGAAGTGTCGATAATTCACACACACATGCTTAACTTACTGACCTAGTGAGAAACCGTTGTCATTTTTTTATGATTACCATTGTGTGAAAGTAGAGATAGATGAACACAAAACAAAGACTTATTCTCTTATTTCATGATATAGCAAGCGAGGTTATCTATGCATATAGCGAGGCATGAATATTCATAAAATTCAAAATGCAGAACGTCAAAAGTAAATCAGGGAAATGTGATCTGCCTTGGAAAATCCTCAATAGGATTCCCTCCTCATATTTAACCTAGCCCTCATACAAATCTTAATAGACTTAACATGGTATGACTGCATGTCACGACCATACCATAGAATATGTATATGCCACGTATGACATATGAATATTGCCTTTTTCTCACCCCTAGAATAAATGTAAATAGGTTTAACATTGGGAACTCGTTCTCCATTCCCCTACAAGTATTGCAGTCTGTTCTCCATGGTCTATATCCTGTGTGTTGTCCATTCTTTTAGTGTGTACAAGGGTGAGATAAATACAGGAAGCAACTCGTTTTGGTCAAAGAAGTCATTCTCCAACTCGTTTGAATGCTATGTGATATTCACTCAGCTGTCGCTTCGTTCCTATCACACTGCATCAAACTCGTGCAGAATGACGACTTTAAACAGAACTTGTTGGTCTCTTCTTTTTTACCGAATACAGCAGGTATAAATATTTACATGCGTGTGCTCATGTCGTTATAGCAATAGTCTTCAAGGGACGTCCCCTACTACTATATTCTAATCATATTGAGCTTTTAAAAGAGAATTGTTTATTTCTCCCCTTGTTTCGTCACTAGGGATTTTAGTAACATCCTTTTTGAAATGCATATAAAACATACATTTTATACCACAAACACTATACAAACGTTCCTTACAAGATCATAAACGTACAATTAGCTATATAATCTGGCATTCATATTTCTTGATGATGTTTCGTTATATTTTTTCATACATACCATACATCTACCTATTTTCCACTTGTTGGTCTAGTTCCTCAATTAACCCCATAGATAAGTAGGTAGAATGTATCTAATTATACAGTGTATGAAGAGTGTATAGGTGTGTCCCACAATTATCTGTTTCCCCCCTGTTAAATATAACTATGAATATAACCAGTAATCATCACGTGAGCACAGGTAAATCTACCGAGTACTTTCCTCTGTTGTCATTGATTTTTCTCAATCTTGACCCCAGATATAAACATGTGGACATATCCCTGTGATTGTAACAGAATGGTATCTGGTGCTGGTATGGAGCATCTTAGTGTATACATAGAGCTTTCTCTTGTTGTAGATAACGGTAGGAGTAGAATACTGCAGGATGGCAGTTTGATGGACTACTTTTACCCTGTAGAACCGAGCGAGTGTTTCCGTATCTCACCACTCAGTTCTCAGGGTCCATGTATTCCATCTCTCTCGACGTCACTCCCAAACACACAGTCTCTTCGTTTTTCGCCACCCCAGCCCCAAACACCACACAGCAACGCATCCCAAGCTCATAGGTCTTTTCTCGCTTTCTACCCCTGGTTTTTTGTCTGCTAGAATTCCAACCCCCTTAACCCCTATTCATGTTCCAACCTACACTTTAGCCCTCGTCCATGCATGGTGGCTGGGGTTTGTTTGACCTTTCGGGGGTTGTATATAATTACCAAGTTCAATGCGACATGTGCTTTGTGTTTCTTTGTCTATGCAGTGAAATTGTTGAAACAAATTATATCTAACAATCGCTAACTAAACGAATATAAAGGTTGTAGTACTGATTTGGTCTGTCTGCAAGCTTTGAACTAATGTTAATATGTTTTTTGTTGTATAAGTCCATGTTAACATCAGTTGGTCTAATTAATTTAATTTAGAGCGATTATCCTATCCAACTCGCTGTGAATTGCGATTATAGCTAAGTATGTGTGTAGTCTAGAATGTTCTATCTAGTTCACCCATTTAATTTGTTGACCCAGGGAGGTATTTCAAAAACTAAGAACGATAAAAGAATTGGTCTTTCTTGCATTTTCGTTACCTAAAGTGATCCGTCTTTATAGAGGACAGTCCTACAAGACGATCAGGAAGTGAGATTTCGATGAAAATGTTACTAATATCTAATATAGCTGTAGGTAAAACAGGGGTCTCTATCATACATAAAGCCGAGTAGATTTCAAAGCTTCACTCAGAATAGCCCCTATTGAGATTCACAAATAGATATATGATTGTTTAAATGTGAATGCTTTTTGAAGAAAGTTGTTTTCGTGTATGGACTGTTGTAAGTCAGGGAACCAACTGAGCTCCCAAGACATTACGACAAACATTCAGACACACTACAGCACAGAATTGTTCTACCTACCACCACAGCACTGATACAGTAATTTAGTTTTGTACTCTGACATTCTATTTGACCAAATTTGTCAACATTGTGGCAAGGCTATGATGCGGGAATTTCGATTCATAGCCATTTCATAGCCATGTCTAAAGTGACACAATATAGACCCGTTTCCATTGGCCGACGAAAGCGTGGTAGATTTTTTGTGTGTTCCTAATAGCCTTATTTCCATTGGTAAGCACTGATATAAGGCCCGTTTTCATCGGCCGACGAAAATGGCGGAGACATTTTGAGGTACACAGAAAGTCTGTCAGTGGTGCCACTGACTGTGCGTCGGTATAGAAAAATCGGTGAGGGTAATAGATTTCACTCAGCCACCAACCTTTCACTCAGTGGTAGGTGGTGCCACATTGCATAATCTAAGCAGAAAAAGTTGTGGGTCATTTCACGAGCTGCATTTTGGGTATTTTGGGCCAGCAGTGACCAATGGATTTGGGCCTATACAGTGAGGAACCACCGACGGACCTTAAACACTGCTGTGGAAAAACGGAAATAGGCTATTAGGGGAACTAAAAAAATGTACACCCTTTTCGTTAGCCAATGGAAACGGGCCTTATAGGAGATCACTCATGAGAGTAAATGTTTCAGTCGTGAAATTTTGTTTTGATAAAAAAAAAAAAGACTGAGCCATGTGAAAAGCAGTGGGTACGCGGTTTATGTATAAAGGTTCCGGTACCTGTGCCCCAAATACATAGGTCTTTTGGGCACCTTCGACGGATCTAGGTGTATGTGAAATAATGCATGCACAACAAGGTGGATCCTCAGCATACCAAGGTCAAGTGTGAGACTGCAAACAATTAAGAGGAGAAGAGACACTCATCCGTCCTCCAATGTTTGGTGGCGGATTTAAAACATGGCTCACCCGGGTTCCGACCCTGGAACACCACTTGTGCTGCTGTGAGACTTTAGTAGGTGACAGGAGATGAATTGGCAGTGTGTGAGTATCAAACAGTTGTATATACAACAACGGATACTCCCAATATTTTGTTAGGAACTGTCGCTTTCTGGGAATTATCCTTGTTGGCTGTTGGGTGTAAGACACCATCAGATGACATGCACAAACAGTGAGGGCAGTGAATTAAATATTCAGAAAAAGAGGTGGAGAAAGTGCAAATACACGTAAATGGGGAAAATCCAGGAAGCAATGCCTTGCAACCATTGATGTGTGATATCACATATACACATATATTATATATATGTATGTATGTATATAACGTACATATATGGTACACTGTGTAACGTATATATGTAGATCTATGATAACAATCACATACATAAATACAAATATGCATATGTATATTATAACACAAACGAAATTCTAATTCGAGGATTCGGTAAGGGTTTTCTTAAGAGGTGTATGGTGATGTTTTCTTTTTTAAGTATCAAGCATCTTCAATTTATCTCTGACGATTCGATCGAAACCTGCAGCCGCGCGAATGAAGAATGGCGACAGTGTAAGAGGTTGGCACAGTCGCAGGTCGACCGGCCTTTTATATTTGTAACTTGACCTGACGATAATTCAAAATCACATTAAAAGAAACGAGTGCCTGTAGTTTCCCCTCTTATCAAATTGAAAATCCTTGTCTCGCCTGAGAAATGGCAGAAGTGGGCTTTGTGAGGATTGGGAATCCAACCACCTGTTTCCTGCCCCCGCTTAGAATGGGGGCCTCAAAGGGTGCAGGTATTTCCCTGCTTACTTTTGGGGGCTGAACAAAGATAGACCTGCCCATGAATAAGTTCGTTGGTCCCTGTTCTATACAAATCGTCGCTCCTTCTAAACAAACTGAATGGAATTGCTATGGTGTATTTCTCAATGGAAGGTACATAAGTTTCTGGGAGGTATAGTATTTGGGAAGCGGCGTGTGGTCCTACCAGTTGTAGACTGGGGTGGTGTTTTGAGTGATATATATATATAGCGAAGATGTATATCATATTGCTTTTATTTGGAGATAAAAATACGATACTTTTCAATCTAGTCGAGCAGAATCATAAGTGGTCCATTCGGATATAAAATATCTTTGTTTTCTCCCTTTTTTTTCTCGATGTAATAATTTATAAAGTTGGTGGAAGATGAACGGTTAGCAATCAACTGCTGTCAAATTGAGCATGCTGAATTCATAACGGCCAAATTTACTACAATCAATTACACTCCCGCTCCCCAAAAAAACAAAAGAAACCCGCGCAGCAGTTTAATTCGATGCATGTAATAGCTTGACGCCGAATCCGTCATGTCTCCGTTCTTCCCTGGTTTATTTTCTGGCTGGTTTTATAACGGGCTTCTGCTCGGTCGTTACTACCTTATATAAGCCAAGCCAAGACTCCCAGTTTTCCAGGACGAATCCAATAAATTGGGCCCAGGAAAACAAGTAAGAAAAATCCCCGGAGTAACGGCGAGGAAGCTGTGATAAACAAGCGTCGTCGGTGGTTGGAGCTGCGGTGTTCCTAGTGTGTTGCTGGGCTTGCGTGGTGCCACCGTATTACGATTTGGTTGCCAGGGAAACTGTCGATAATATAGTCCAAATTGATAGATTCTGTATGCATTGGCGACAGTGGCGTGGGGGGAGGCTGCCAGAGGCCCCGGGCCCCGCTGGCCGGCAGCCGCGGCCGGGCGACGGGAGAAAATCAATGATGGGCCCGGTGTCGGGGCGGAGGGGGCTCCGCGAGTCGCGGTACCCAGACAACATGGCTGGCCTAGTGCCCAGTGGCACGCCCGAGCGGAAAAATACACCCCGACCCCACAGTCCAACGAAATCAGCCCCAGTGAGGGCCAGACATGTAAAATGGGGGGAGCTCTCTGGGACGTTCCTCGATGGATAACAGCGAGACGTCCGAAATGAAGGAGGGAGACGAGGGAATGTGTGCCTAGAAAGATGGCCCCTTCAGAGATAGGGAATTATTGAATCCTCTGCTGATAGTGGTCCGCTTTAGCGATGACACTGAGGAGTATTTTTATCCGGATGATATATTGAGGAACACATTGAGTATATTTGAATCACGTGATCAGAGATATCACGTTGTTTATAGCGTGATCTCGTGTGATCTCCGCATATATATATCTCTGTTAGTTCTGATATACATATATGTACATATATATTTATATATACACAAATATATGTACATGTATATACATATATGTGTACGTATTATCGTAAAACTGGATGAGGTTTAATCTTGGCCACCGTATTCCACGACTGAAGTTTGGCAAAGTGACTTCATGAGGCGAAGCCGAGTGAAGTCCGGAGCCAAAACTTCAGGAGTGGAATGCGGTGGCCAAGATTAAAACGAATCAGGTTTTGATTTTATCCTACCCTATCTCCTCGATTTTGGAATATTACGTGATAACAATGCTGTATGCCACTAGTGGCATATAAAACTCCGTATGCCAGTCAGCGTGGCATACGGAAACCCAATGTTAAGCCTATGGGATTTTATATTACGGGTAGGATAAATGTATGTACATATGTGTACATTTTACCTAAATATCTAATGGGCGTTAGATACGAGTTCCCAATGTTAAGTCTATGGAGAAAAAATATCTGGGGTGAGATAAATATATATATAAATCACAGTAATCGATTGTCTCATGGACAGACGGCTGTTGATGTAGTAATACACGAGGGATTAGAGTGGTTTAGAGAGCTGCCTGTCCACAAATCCATCATTTGTTGTTTTTATCATCTATCTCCTCGAGCAAATCAAACCCGGGAATTGAAATATTAAACGGCATTTCAATAGGGACTTCTTTTGCTCTATAGCATAAAGGGACAATTTTCTCCTATGCGATGGCTTTTAGGCCGTATGTACAATGGATTTGAATCCGTATACCATGGTTATGGTATCGGACAGTTTTTAAATGATGCTGAGTGCCAATATATTCTCAATCGATACTTTGTATACGATGGATAAAAAGACATACACACACAGGTATATACATGTATCTATATGTGATTGAATACCTAGATACCTCAGAGGATATATAATTGGCATTCGGATCGTTCATTTTGAAATGAGGACTGGCAAAAATGATATAGGATTTGTTTCAATTTGGATTTTGGTATTGTAGTATTGTTCCCAGGAGGAACTCGATTAACTGAATGATGAATCGCAAACATACTCTTTGGGAAAATCGAATACGTTTAAATTCTCCACTGTAATGAGATTTTACGTATACAGCGTACACGTATAATGTAAGATCAGCTTCGTTGATACAACGAAGTCGCATTCAAAGTACCTTCAAATACTTCCACTTGAGCTTATGATTTAGAACAGTTCACCTCAAGAAGGGAATAAACTATAAAGGACAAAATAAAAACCGAAAAAACAATATAGAGGCCCTCAGATATACTTTTGGTGGAAGAACTGCCCGAGAAACAAAAGGAATTAAAAAAAAAGATGTACACATCACAGACTAACCATCAACTGTGATTGGAATTGATGCCTGACCTTGGGAGGGGATTATTGATGGAGCTATTCATTCCAGTGGTTACTATCAAGGCAAGAATCTCCATATTCATAGTGTTGCTGAGAAGCCTTGGGACTTAAATCCCTCATACCAATAGGCAGGCATTCCCTCGCCCCTGCTCCCTCCAGGGTCTCGCCCTGGAGACAGCCTCCAGTGCATGGGGCATGTTCCTAAAAACACAACTCTCAAGAATATTCACTAAAAAAATACATGAATTTGAGTATTGTTGAGTTTATATTTTCTTAGCAAAGAACAAACGGGAAATGATAATTCTAGCATGTACTCCCAGGCATGTCATTGTGGAGATGAGTTTTTTTTATCCTCTCAAGAGAGACTGGTTTGAGGGTGGATAGAGAGATTTCTGATGGCAGGTCTTGGGAGTGGCTGTGTGGGTTAGTGAGGAGGAGGGATGTGGGTCGGCGGGGTAATAGGGACGGAGGCCTCTGAACCCCATCCACACCTCACAGGCGCTGCGTGTCAGCAGGAGTCGGGCATCGTCCGAGGGATTATCATCAGTTAAACCCGGAGTCCACGGAGCTAAGAATCTTCTATGATAAGCCTCACGATGCGCTCCCCGATGAAAAATCTAAATCGCGTCGGAAGGTCACAGCAGCTGATCACGTTTCTATGATTACCGTATGATGCTTGCCGACAGTCTACGATTTGTTCGAGATGAAAAAAGCTCAATTGTAAGGTGTCTACGGCATTCAATCATATTTAGTTTTCACAGACTACTGATGAAATTGGTTACATATTGTAGGGTGTCTATGATGCCAATATTCAGTGGATTCAGCTTCACTGATTCTTCACCGATGTTTGTCTACGATACAGACCTTCCCGGTGTGTCTATAGTGTTGGACATTCTGCATAGTAAGGTCTACATTTTGTTCGTAGTAGGTGGACGGTAATTACAGAATCTAATCATTGGCCCACTGTATGCGGCAGTGTAGGACAAGAATGAAAATAAGTTTATAAAAGTATGAAGAACTTTGTGAGGGAACCAATGCAAGTGTTCCAATTCTTATTGATTCCTCTGAGGCACTTGGTTTCTCCCTACATTCGATACCTTTCATTATATCCCCGAATGTTAAATGCTGCCTAGAGCACAAAAACATCAACACCCATTGCCTGGTCACTTGTTATTGCTCTTATAAGGGAGAAGTATGACAATATTAACCACATCTGTTATTTCTAGACTAATTTACCACGTCCTCGTCAAGGGACCGTTTATGCGGACATAAAACAAACCTTTCAGTATAAAAGGTCTCTGAATTATTTCAGATTCTAAATTATCACCGGGGAACAACAAATCAGCCACAGATTTGCAATCAGTATTGTCCACCCAGAGTAACTTCCTGTTTAGGATACAAACATACTTTTGGCAATATTTCTTTTTCTTTTATTATTGGTCATGCGAAGTCCAATTACGTTTCGATTCGTGGAAGCCAAGGGGAATTTAAGCAGCAAAAAGATTCAAAACAAATTTGCTCTGTTCAGTGGAACCCTTGATATTATCACATTTCCTGAGATGCAAAAAAGAAAACGACGACTACAATATAATGTCTTATGTACTGTAACAATTTAGAAATGTGATGTGGGGCATTTCAAGTCTACAGTGCTGTACTTGGGTACATATGCCTCAGGTATTGTAGCAATATTCTAGTGAGACGTATTATTTACTTTGTTGGGACGATCTCATATACGTCCCAAAGTTCTTTCTATGAAGCTATTCAACGAAAAGAGAAACGAGGGACGTAAGGACGCCCCAACAACGTAAATAGGATTCACTTATATTACATACCTAGAAATATCGATAATTGATTAAATATCTACCAAAGCATGGCGACGTTGAAAATGCTGTTTTATTCTTGTCATTTTAGATATGTAATGATAAGAAAACATAGTGACTGAGCCGTAGGGATGCCGTTCTCGGCCTTTTGTAACAAAAATACAACCCTCCGCCTCTAGCGTCGGAACATATTTTATGCAATACAAAATACCTCGAACAGGTATCCCTACGGGCTCAGTGAGAACGTTTTCTGATTTTCGGGCATATGTATATGATAGATACAAATGGATTCGATGTGGGCCCTCTCGAAAAACAGACTAAAGTGCCGTACAAATACAGGCTGCAGTGCTGTATAAAAGTACACATTACCCGATGCCTTATGTATTGTTACAATACATACAAATGATGCAATATGGGCCACTGACCGTGCAAATACAGATTTACATGCATATGCCTTATATATTGTGGCAGAAAATACAGACTTATCTACACATGCCTTATATGTTGTGGCAGTATCTATAGAATTATATACACATGTCTTATATATTGTGGCAGAAAATACAGACTTATTTACACATGCCTTATATATTGCTGCAGAAAATACAGACTTATATGCACATGCCTTACGTATCGTGGCAGTTATCTATAGACTTATATATATCTGCCTTATATATTGTGGCAGAAAATACAGACTTATGTACACATGCCTCATATATTGTGGCAGTAGCTATAGACTTATATACACATGCCTTATATATTGTGGCAGTAAATACAGACTTATGTACATATGCCTTATATGTTATGGCTGTAAGACTAACTTATGTACATATGCCTTATATTGGGGCAGTATGTACAAACGAATGCAATGTGGGGCATCTCAAATAAAGCCTACGCTGCTGTACAAAAGTGAGCAAGGCGGTGGGACTGAGGGCGGCAGGGAGCCCTGCAGCGGGCTGGGACTGACACGAGCGGCTGTTGAAAAAATAAATATGACATTATTCGTGGATTCATCAGCGGAGAGACAATAGTAGCGGCGGGCGCGGTGCCCTCCGAGATGGATGCCGGGGCCTGAGCGGAATGAAGGCGGGCCGTGAGCCGCTCCGAGCCGCTCCCCGCCCCGCCCCGGCCCCGCCCGCCCGGCCTCCGTAATCTCTATCTATTCTGGGAGGGGTAAGAAAGGTGTTTGTCTAAGCCGCCCCGGAGTGTAGTCAGTCCATGATTAATCCCTCCACCCCGCCCGCCCTAACGTGGTGCTGAGTCCGTCACAGTGCTATACGCCCATCTCACGGGAACCGCCTCGGCTTGGAGAGTGTGGCAGTGATAAAAGGATGAGAAAAAAAAAATCATAGTAATAATGATAAAAGAGAGGGTGGATGTATCACTCTCCAATCGCAATTGTTCTCCTATTTTTCTTCTTTTTTAATCAGCATGGTCCCGTTTGTTGATCAACAGTGGTTGCTGTGAAAGTGCCTTGCTCGGGTTGTCCCAATTGGAAGAATACCAATGTGACCTGAATTTATATTCCGTGCTTATCAGATTAAAGTCTGGCATTGGGATGCGGAGAAGGCAGCGATGGCTCTGCAATTTGCCTATCGACATCCCATTCACTTCCTTCTTGCTTCAAAAGTTTGTTCCCTTGGAATATCAATCAATTTACCTCCCTCATTCTATCATTGATTAAATACATCCCAATGAAATCCCGGAAAAATATATTGTTTCTATAAGAGTGGAGTGGCTTGAGGTTATTCTAGAAGGAAGAACGCGGTTATAAAAGATAATATTATAGGAACAAAGCGTAAGAGGAAAAAACTATTACTTCTGTGTCCAGACAGAACAGACTGTTGTCAAAGCGGATACCTTTAAAGAGGAATTATTTGGACACATAATATCTTTCTTGGCCAGCGTGAAACACCGCTGGTACCCATAAACACCTCAAGGCTACCGCTAAGGACGGTTATTGTGCCAGCCGAGAACCGGCGAAAGGAGGCTCCTTCCGGGGCCCACAACGAGATTTAGACGATTCCTTCATCATCACAGCCGACAGAAATATCTATTTTTTCCTGTATTCATCCATCTAGGCTGCTTGCAGAAACATAAATAAATGCGGGGTGCTGCAAATAAAAAGACGAATGGGCGACGCACTTGTCGACCCGGGGAGTGGGTGGGATAAGCCAGGAGGGGAATCTACATGTCTTATTTACATGGCTAGCCCGGTGTTCCTCCAGGGGGTGAAGGCGGGGGGGGGGGGTGCGGGGGCCGACCCTCCCCATGACCCCCTCTGCGACCTTTTTGGTCGATGTGTGTTGGACATTCGTGTAGACTGGTTACCAATGGGGTTATCACAATGGCCCGTTTCAATCATGTCGACGCGAGACGGGTATACCAGTGTGGCGAGCAAACGGAATTGAAAAAAAAAGTGATGCCCAAAACAAATGGACCCCAAAAAATAATATTACCAGAAAATTCCACAGATATACAAGATAAAGGAATATGTAGAATTGAGTGGTGCTATGGCGATGGTAGTATACAAGAAGAAGATGAGTGTTTCTTGCGAGGATTGGGGTGGGGGGGGGGGGGAGGGAGAAAGGGGTGGAGTGGGGAGAGGAGGAGGGGGGAGGAGGGGGAAAGGGGGTGGAGTGGAGAGAAGAGGTGGGGGTGGAGGAGGCAGAAGGGGGGTAGAGGGGGAAGAGGAGTGGGGTGGGGAGGAGGAGGCAGAAGAGGTGGGGGTGGAGGGGGGAGAGGAAGCGGGGGTGGAGAAAGTGGGAATCTGAGGATGGATGTGTTGGCGATGGGAGAGTCCATCACTCTCTATGGGCCTCCGGGCGCGCCCGGGCGGACCGGTCATATTGCGGAGGGCCCCGGCCGGGACCCCTCCGAGGCCGGTCCGGTGATGAGCACGGGGACAACGGCCGGGCCCCAACAAAAGCGCCCCATGCTTTATAAGTAGAGGGAGACCAGGAACAATCTCATTCTTCTAAGGTTTCTAATCAGATATTTGGCCATTCGTGCGTGGCACTGATTGATGTAGTACCGGTGGCGCCCTCTGGGGGGCGAGGACCGGGTCTAGTGACCACTTCCGGTTAGCCTTCCCCCTCCCGTCCCCCTCCCCTACACACACGCATCGACACTGCCCCCTCTCGACATACCCCAAATCTCCTTCCCCACTGATTTGTCCCTTCCTGTACATACATCATTGGCTTTCTCCAGGGCCTCCTATATTTGCTGTACGTACCTCACTACCTTCTACCCTTCTTGTAATCGCTGAATTTATACCTGAATTAAAACGTAATTACCGGAGAATAATATGGAACACCTCCCTGTACCCCCTCCCCCTCCCTGGACGTACGAGAAGCAGGGGATGATTGACAGAGCAACGATCGACGTACGTGTATAACGAAAGCGTAACGAAATTATAACGACATCGTTATGATTGTGCCCGCTCGCTGTCCCTCCTCATTGAGCGATTTATTAGGCGTCACTTTAACGGCCATGTAATATTTTCACTGCTTGTTATTTTTATTGGTCTGGTGTTTTATAACCCACCACCTTCTTCACCTACAAAGATAATCCGAGTGAGTGCACCACTAATATCGTAGGAGTAATGTTTATTTTATATAGATGTGTATCTGTATTGTACAGTGTTTCTGTTACCGTTGTGTAACGACATATGAATTATTTGCTTGTATAAATATATAACAGGGGCCTGATTTATAACACACAAACTACCACAGCGTACTACAACTCCCATGCACCTACCCCCTGCTGCTGCCTTGTGCTACTTATACCACCACCCCCACATAGCCCACTGCCGACATGATCGCCCCTGGTCATAGTCCGTGTCTAGCCCTGAGATTTCCACCTCTTATTTTTTTCTCCTGTGTGTCTAGACTGGCCTGGTTGTGTGGGGCTGCACCCGGCGCCATATGCACGCTAGGATAGAGGGGTGGAGCCAGGGTGGAGAGGGGCGTGGGAAGAGGGGTGGTGGAGGGGTGCAGAGGGCATCTGGATGGAGGTGGAAGATGGAGGTGGGGTGGAGGGGGTATTCAAGACGGGGAACGGGTGAGAAAACATCAGACGTCCTGACAGGAAGGACATCATCACCACACACACCTCGACCAACTTCACTCCTGCCCGCAAACCCAGGTAAGCACTCACTCTATCTCCCCTGCCTTTCTCCACTCACCCCCAACGCATACAACCCCACCCTTCTCAGTGTCCATGTCCAATTAATCCCAATGCTTTCCATGTTCTAACACCCCCTGTATATACATAATTCGTAGATTTGTGTCTAGATTCGTTCGTGTACTATTTATTCTCGATGGTGTATGATTTTACATGAGGCCGGTTCCTGAAATTGTGGTCGAATTATTTCGAATAAAAGTGTAGTTTCAAAATATATCTTTCCTCTATCTTCGCTGGACTGTAGGTGAATGGCAGCCGATTATGTTTCTAATGATTAGACCCAAATAGTTTTCCGCGTATGTTGCTTTGTAGAAATAAGTCTTCCTCTAGCGGAGAGGTTCTGATTTGAGACTGAGAGTGAAGACAGAGTGGTGACCTATTTCAGGAAGAGGCCTTAGGTTCCTATGCGTGATTTTACAAAGAGTTTTCTCTTTGGTGTATATATATGGATCTTCTTCCATATTCATGTGTGGAATTTTAACAACAGGAATGGGCATAGGGCTAGCTTTGACCTCTATCTAATAACATCAAGTATTTTGATTGCTCTTAATAAGATAAATTTACTGTAACCTCCTGCAGATAATGCCCGGTATATTACCTTTTTGTCAAAGAAAATACCTCCCAAAACAGTTTTTTACAATATAGAATAAAATGAAAAATAAAAATAAGTTCGTTTCGTCCTAATTGGTAGTAATTCACTTTCTTGGCAACCAAAATCTGTCCACAAAATTGCCAGCAATTTACTGTTGTCTCTAACGAAACCTCTGACAATGAAAGGCAATCCAATATGTATTGCCAAGTGACGGTTCCTCATGAATATGCATAGACTAGGTGACGGAAATATCACCAGAACAAGGGGTCAATATGCTAATTTCCTGTTGTGGAAGCGTGCGTTGCAGTAATGTGAAAATATTGTCTTGCGTATGGTAAGTGAATACTTCTCACTTACCATGAACGTGTTTGTGTCATTTGGCAAACTCATCAAAAGCTCGCATTGTTTATGAAACCATCGCCCAGATTAGATATATATGGATCTATGTTGGTTGTAGCTCTGCTTTATTGTTCGGAAACTCCGTTAAACCCATCAGAATACATTGTTTTATAATTCGTTGTTTTGTTTTGTTCTGGTAAATACTTGCCCTTCCTCTTTCGTTGGTATATGTAAGGAGCTTTGAACTCGCTTAGTATTGCCAACTTTGTAAAATAAAGTGCTAGATTTAACTGTATAAATCGTGGTGAAAGTTAAAAACCTCATATTCAAATTGATTGAAAAACATGTGGAATCAAAGATGAAGCCATATATTTTCAAAGATACGTGAAAGTATTGTAAAACACATCTGAAAGTGTTTATTTCTCAGTAAACACTTTCTTCATGATGGTTACTATTAAATGGGGAAGAATATAAATTTCTCCTACATCGGAATTCATGCTCCACAACTTAATTTCCTAATTTCTTGATATGATTTGATTTGTCTATCGACAATGGTTCATATACCATGAGCTTCTTACTTTAAATGACTCTTTTCGATTGGTTAAGCAAGACTTAATATTCACTCCACCTTTGGTTGGGGAAAATGTCTGTCGAGAGCAGAATAAATGGTACAGTATTGACAAAAATTCAAACTCTGAAACTAATGAAATGTATATGTACATCGTTGTACAACATTCTCGTTTAGCTGGGCGTTTGCAATATAAGTTTTTTTTTCGTTCAACCATTATCTCTCAGAAAAGCAAGTAAATATGTATTCAAAAATTATTTGTTGATGTTGTCATCATGTAAGGCAAGAACTCACTATCTTTGAAATGAATAAATTCCTCCTCTCTTGTTCAGGAGAAATTCTTTTTAGTCACATGAGTGGCTATGACAATACCCTTTCTACTCTTATGCCATACATGCTAACAAACTAAGGTAGATATCTGTGGTCTGCGATATCAACAAATCCGACCGTAAAAAATCATATCATTTCTTTCGAAAATATTCGTTCAAATAAATTTGTAATAACAGATATATAACTTCCAAAGACGAACGTCTTTTTGGAAAGACAAATCTATGTGTGCATCTTTCCTTGAATAGCTACCTGGGTATTTGTGAACTTTGAAATATAAACAACTATTCAAAATAAACCTTGTGGAGGAAGCAGTAGAGGTTTGTTTCGGAACCCGGTTTATTAGAACCCAAAATAGAAAGAGCACCATTTTAGTGTATCTTTGAAATAAAGGGGAAGGAAAACCCACCTGGTATGTACATAAATGAATTATATATTCCAAAAGCGCCAATAAACTTTTTTTTCTAACGGTGGAATATGAATGGTACCGATACTGCTCTAAATTCAGCAAAGGAAGCGATAGTTCACGAGTGTCTCAACGAATTTCCGTATATCCCCCGGGTTGGTACGTACGGCCGGTTGGTGCCTATTCGTTGCCTTGACGGGCACTGTCTCCTCCCGCCCTGTTTATGCTTCCTATTATTTCCCAAGTTCTTTAAAAGTTTTATTTTTGCGGACCACAGCATGGCGGGGATTTGACGGAGACGGAGTCCCCCTCTCATCCACCTGTCAGTGTCAGAATAAACGATGTCTCGATCTGTCGCCGTATGGCGGCCTGTGACAGTGGCGACTGACAGTGATCTACTGTCACTGCTGTCACATCTACCTCCTCCAGTGCCCGCTACTGTCAGGAGGACCATGACACTGAGTGATGCCCCCTGAGTCCCTCTAGGAAGATGATACATCAGTCTCTCTTGGTGACAATGCCAGTTTTATACACCCCTAGGTCTATACGCATCCATGGAAACCACCAGCCGACGTACGCGCCCGACTGCCGCCAGGGGGACACGCGCAGGGGATGCCGGGAGGAAGTCCCACCGGAAGCTCGTCGTTTCACGTCGGCGCAGGTTTAACTGGGTATAAAGTAGGTACTAAATATTTAATCTCCTTTTTTTTGTGTGTGTTATGTTTTTTTGGGGGGGTTTCTTTTTTTCGTTCGCCTGACAACCAAGCGGGGCGAGTAGAAGTCCACCGATGGCCCGACTGAAATGGGGATTTAAATGGGCCCTCGGCTGCCCCCCGATGGTCTTGTTCAGGGCTAAAGTTGTCTTTGTGTCCGGGAAAACACCCCAATTACGGCGAGGCAATTGGATAAGGGCCTGAGAAATGGCCGCGACCATTGGCTCAAAGTGTTTGCTAAGTTTTTCGATGTCTTCCTGACAAATTGAAAAAGTGAATTTTCCAATAGATCTCAAGACGCTATCGAGAACATACGCTGGATTGGTAGTTAGTTTCCCTTCATGTGTCATGGGTTTTATGCTTTAATCCGTTGAGTCTCCGAAGTACTTCCATCAAATCCGGAAAAAAACACGTGGTGTGACCGTTCACTTTCACTTCACACAAAAAAATCCCAAAGAAAATATGGCATTTCATAACTGACACAGAAAATTTATTTGGAAATGTTGGAACGATTTCCATCATACAAACACTTCTGATAAACTTACTGTTGGGCCAATATGGACGTTTTAGATGGAAATAGAACTTGACATATCTCTTACCTGGTGCCTCATTTATATCCATCCGGCCAAATCAAGATAGAACCTGTTGTTAGATTGTTTTGCACTCCATGGAACAGCGTTTACGATATTAGAAAGAACGGTCCACAGCCGGTTTTAAGGACACGTATGTTTGAACTTATCTATTTCGTTTATCTGTCAATGTTTAAGTGCCGTGGAGTGATTTCGAATTTCAAGTTTATGCATTGGATAATCTACCAGCTATATTTTTTTAACGGCGAGGGATTATTCAAAAATCCATACAAATATATATTTTCTACTCATATCCTGCTGTAGCATAGTGGAGGTGTGTATACCCCTTCCACCATAACAACACAAGTATCATTATATACCCATGCACGAATGACTCGCACTTACTGGCCAGTTGTACGGATTCCGTTCTGCATACTGTGAACGAATTAATAGTTCGTGTACTCAGCACCACGTGACTAAATCTAAAGTGGCGATTTTAATTATTTCCATGTATAAAATGACAACGCGAACTTAGTCAATATATCCGAATTACATCTGTTCACTTCCTTTTTGTTTTCGTTGAAATAATTCACCTCGTTTTTCGAACTTGGTAACATATTTCATTCAGGCACACTAACCATGTCTCCATACGTTCCTCGCTTTGGGTGTCATTTGCCGAAATCATCTGAAACCAATGTATTTCATCGAATACGGAAGAACACACATGATGAAGTGTGTCGTTAATATACGGCTCACAACTGATTCATTCGTTAGTTTCAATCTCCTGACTGTAGGAGATGGAGAAGTCTCAGAGCGATGTCTCTGTTGGTAATTCCACCTAAAATACGCTAATTACATTTGACTTGTATGCGCTGTTTCTTAAGAGATGCAAAACCTGAAGCCACGTCAATTTTTTTGCGTGAGGCAGGGTGGGGTAGGATCAAGGGGTGGTGTGCTGCCGCAGGCTTCCATCCCTCAGCAGTGACTTATAGGAAAAATATTCAAAGGGAACAGACCCTACCACTGTTGATACAAATAAAAAAAAAATCAGAAAACATATAGATATAAAATTTGATATATACACCATCCACACATAAACGAAAAGAATTGTGCTGAGATGAGAGACAACAAAATCCATCGTGCTAGAAACGTTTAAGAAGGAATAACACAGTGGGGATGGTGGTCGATGGTTGCCTAGGTCTGGTAATAATCGTGTCTGGCCATGGTGGGAGTTGATGCGGAGCTCACACACAGTACATTCTCTCAGCTCCAGGCGTTAGACTTCACGGTTACTGTGGCTGCGATCGAAAAACTACTATCGACACAACGAATTGTTTTGGCGGTGGTGCGGTGGTGAGGGAACATGAACGGGAGGCTGGGGTTGTCAGGAAGGCTCTACCACCACCGCCTCGTTCTCAACTATGCCCGCAGTGACGTCAGCGTCATGCATGGTTGGCCATGACGCCGGTAGAGGGTGCAGGTCACTCAGGCGGAAAAACGCAGTAAGAAATATGTCACCGAAAAAAAAAGTGTAAGAACAAAAATAATATAACCATAATTGAAATAATTCGTTATGAATTAAACGAAGATGAACGATCGAATGGTGTTTGAGAATGTGAGTTTGAATATATTGAGGATAAAGATTATTTACTTATATAGACATCTACCATATATTAATGTGTGCATATGGTACATTCCTTAATGATTGCCCAGTTATAAATATAGCCCTCTATCCCCAAAACTTAACTTAGAAATGGATTACACATGCATATGTGTCAGAGTTTCATCATCTACCGGAACGACACCCTTAAATAGTGGATTGTCGTAATAGCCAGAGCTTTCTATTGCATAATGTTTATTAATTTAAAAAAAAACATATACATGTACTTGTACCTCAGTAAATTCCTATCTAGTACGATACATGTGCAGTTTGGTATGAAATACATTCATCATAAGAACCTTATACATAATCTAACTTATAAATATATAGCAGTGTTCTTACAGCAGGGATTTTTTCATTCGTTAAATGTAAAATTGTTATATGCAACAATGAATTAACAGATTGCATAGAAAGATGCTTTAGATCTAGAGAGAGCTACAAGAGATGCATAACCACATTGCACGGTGCAATGATCCACTAAGATTTACGTTGATGAATTGGCTTATAACGGTCGTTGCCCGTATTCCCAACTAATGTTTCCTTCCCGATTCTCGATCGGCGACACATATTGGCCAAGGTTCTGGAGTCATTATCTAGACGTTTGTTTTAATCATGTCCCATATCCTGCTAATTAGGCTAATTACGGAACCGTTCCCCTCAGTTAGACGGTACTCATCACATGGCTTCCTCTGGATGACAAAAAATGCCCATCTAACCACTGTTTGTACAGACAGGTTTTAACACCCAACAAATACTCACAATCATAAATCTAAATGGATTTCGTTTATTAATGAATATTGTCCAGGATTTAGGTTAGCTCTAAGAGGGCATAGGCCTATATATAAATAATATATATATATATATATATATATATATATATATATATATATATATATATATATATATATATATACATGTATGTATATAGGTATGGCATATCGAATATATATATATAGGTATGGCATATCGAATATATATATATATATATATATATATATATATATATATATATATATATATATATATTACATATATTTCATAAAGGGCACGCAGTGTATTATAAAAAGGTCCTGGAGTATTAGAAAAAAGATATACACAGGATGTTAAAAAGGAGACACAAAGAAAATCTCTGTGGGAATTGCACCGGACATTTGCGTTACTAGTCATATCGGGGTAACACAGTCCACTGGAATCTCATTAAGGACGGGCTGAGTGTGGGGTGAGAGGGTACAGGGCGGGGGTAAGGAAGGCGCAATTTACCCGCCATACTTCAAGGGGCACCACACAGGGCTTTCTGTATCATACACGGAGCAGTTAGCAATTAACCTCTCCAGACCAGACCAGCAGCCTAAACAAATTATCTTCTGAGGATCTTTCCTATGTACGGTCAAGTGGTTCTGGTCTGTACACAATAACCCTTCCTGTTTTCCTCTCCAGGGGAGGCGGTGGGGTCCCTGTGAGAGGGGTGGGCTGGGGTTAGCTGAGTGGAAGCCCCAGCTATTGCATATCACACAGAGGCTGAATACAGAAGGCCCTTCTTGCCAGAGCTTCCCGGCAATGCCACCAGAGCGCACCACGGTCTGAGGGACTTCTTTTCCCTGCTGTCCTCTGTGGATGTATCCCTGCGCGCCATCAGCATCTTACCGCCATGTATCTCTCCGCCACCCTCGGGCATCCCCAGCGCTCACTCTCCTAGCATCTGTAATGAGGAGTCCTAGAGAATGGCTGCGATTGGAGAGTGTGTGGATGAGGTGGTGAACTGAGGACTCGTCAACATGTGCGCGTCTTAGCCTTGATGGCAGCTTGCATGAATATGCAGCCTCAGATGGCCGCCCGCCCTTCACACGCCATCACTCCAGTCCCCGCCCCCGTCATATCATCACCACCCTGCCTTCCCACATGTATCACCATACACCAGTATCCAGTAGATATCCAATAGATAGGGCCTACCACTATCTATGTCTCCAAACAGGGTCCTGCCACTATGTATATCTCCAAACACACCCACCCTATTCCTTTCATATATATTATCCCATCCATTGTTTTTCATGGAATAATGAAACAGTACCTTGATTTAGAGGTCATTTGCAATACCGATTTTTTGCTATGATTGAAAAATTTTTTCGTTTATGAACATACTAAGGGCATTTTGCATCTTTGCTGGTGGAATTACTTATAGTTACTTTTCTGTACAAATTGGATGCTTTGTGACCAATCAGACTTGACTGGGGGCCATTTATTGAACACTTGCAGATATGTAAATAATGGAACTACAACGACCAAGGTCCCACAAACAATAAAAGGCTGAATGAGAAAAGTCTTTTTTCTTAAGTTAACTTTTATCCCCTTTGCGTTATTTTTACTGAACTTATGGTGCATTTATGCTTTGATAGTTCTTATTGTGCATTTTTCGTGTATGATTTTCAAAGGCTTATGAGATCATGTCAAGTACACATGTACATGTATGTAACTTTGTGGAGGTTTATAGTACTGGGACTATTTTGAGCAAGGAAACTAGAGGAGATCTATTTAAAACTAAAGTTAAAGAGGAGTTATTAACAAGTTTATGTTCACAAGATCAATATTGCAATTTTATTAGAACAACTTAGTCACTATTCACATATGATCGTAACTGTTATTTATATGACCATGATATTTTGAATGAATTGTACTGTGTCTATTTATCTTTGTTGGTAAGAGCACCGCTTAGTTGATTACTTTTGTCTTTAAACTTATTGAATTAAATATCTAAAAAGTACCTTTTACTCTAAGTAAGTGGTATGCATTATGTGTGCGTGTTGCCCTGGGGCCCGTTTAATAATCTAGGCTTGTACAGGTAGAACCTTTTCTGTATGCCATAGAGACACAGAGACAATGTGGGTCAACTTTATCAAGCATTCATGAACGACCTCATGGACGGCTATGACTGTCCTAGCGAACAGACTTAAATATAATCATACGATAATCCTTGCACGAGGTACAGAAAAGGGTCTCCATGTACGATCGTAGATTATTGAACAGGCCCCTGCTGCCCCCCAGTCTCATGACAGGTCACCATCTCGTTACAGAATCATGAAGCCGAAGCCACAGTTCCTCGTCGCTAGCGTCGCGTCACCATGGCAACCGACAACGACGTCGCCGATGACGTCACACGTCACCATCAGTCGTCCTTCACCTCACGTGGCGCCCTCTACCGACACTTCCGGCACGGCCTCGTTTCCATATGCCAGCGGTCACGTGACCCTGTCAGATCGTACGTCACCGGAAGCGCCGGGCATTATGGGAGGGAGGAGGAGGGTGGGGAGGGGGTGGGGGTGGTTTACGCTGCCCCCGCCTGGTCGACACCCCCCTTACCGGGGCTCCATACCAACGACCTCTGCCGCCTCCAGGGTCACCTCCACGGCCTCAGTCAAGGTCAAGGTGGCTCTATAGGTCTCCTCCTGTGAGTCTCTGACCCCAGGAGGCTTTAGACCACCTCCTCCAGTAAAGACTCCACGGGCGGACTCTCAACTTTTACCTCTTCACCCCTCGCCTTAGATAAAAACAAAACTCATTCTATGCAACTCATCAAAGCATATCCGTTGTGTATAATAATATGCGTTCTCTCCAGTGATGAAGCCGGACGATTTATGTGTTTGAAAAAAAAAATAATGGAGAATGAATGCAATAGGAAATGGCAGTATAAAAAAAAGCAGGGTGTGTGTGTAGGAGAGGGGGGGGGGGGGGGTAAGCTAAGCGGTCGCTGGTTTAATTGCCCGCATTGGCATGTGGTGGCAGAGGGAGATGTAAATCAAGCCTGCCTCTCGTCCCGGTGGTTATGCTTTTATACAAAACGTGTGAAGCTGGCGAGGCCGTAGTTTTAAAGGCTTCCCTCTCTTTATGTCGTGTGAAATGAGTTGACTGTGGTAGGAAGCCTTAGCGCGGTGTTCCCGGCGGAAAGGTGACGACCAACTCACACCTACCTGGCAGCGCTCCCTCGTCCTCCACGCCTGGGCTTCCCCGCAGCGCCTGTGTTAAAAAACAGATCATAATCTGTTTATAAATGTTGTATTATTCAGTGTTTATTGTGACTCAGCACTTGGTATAGTATATGGCATGTGGTACTATTCTAGCGTATGCTACAGTTGTGTATGTATATGTAGGGCACGGGGGGTAAAATCACTCTCTGTTTCCGATGTAAACACAGCAGTGTGTGGCTTTCATTCATGTCTCATTTAGGCAGACGACATTTGTAGATTATGGCGGGCAATGGGAACGCAGACATATTAAGCACCTGTTGCTGGGATTTTATACAAAAACATGCAGGATTGATGTGTGGGAAATGTGGAGTTCCTGTTTACTGTCACGATGTGTTGTGAATCCACATTTCCTGTACGACTTAGGCATTGAGGCTTCACTTCTTATCGGCCATCTTGGATATTCACTTTCCTAGCCCGGTGGACTATCTAAGTATGTGATCTTATGAATCATAAAAAAATATCACAACTTTGATAACACCGGCCATATATAACCATAAACCGATGAGGTCAATCTATAACAGTATACACTTTTTTATATAAAGGGTAAATATTTGTATGAATATATAATTCTTGTTGGTTGTTAAATTAGACATACCTGTTGCTCTTGGCTTGTTAACAGTGTAGAAAATCTTCACTGATGCTGATGCCCTCCTTCCAACTTTCTTGTCCCTTAATGAGTGGATGATGTTTGGTGAATAGTTGATGGGGGTACGGGGGGGGGGGGGTGGTTGTCAGCTGGGATGTGTATGTCCACGGCTAAGGCGGAGCTAGGGTGAGGCAAGGCGGGGCGACCAAGCCACCCCCTCTCCGTCTCAACCCCAGTCACCGTGCACCACGCCAACCCCATGCGAATAACGAGAAACCAAAAATAATTCTTCATACAGTGTGTGAACTCCCCTCTGGACACACATAGTACACAGGAGGCTGACCTCTGCCATGAAATAAGTGGATTTATTACTCTAGAAACTCGTAATATTCGCCTGGTTACCTGCCCATCACCCCCACCCTTACCCCGTGGACAAACTCAACATGGAGGTATTGTACCATCTTCTCTATAATATATTTTTTGGTGATCTTTAATCGTGGTTGTCTTCATTTTATAGCAGAAATGGGGTTTATGATTGTGTTTTACATCAAATTTAGAATTTGTGTTGCAAAACCCACCTTGATGGCTCAGGTTTCGATTGGATGTGATTCTGAAGGATGTAGGTCAGAAATATTCAAATGTACGGTCCTAACGACCATGTGTTCTATACACGTATTGTACCACAAAAATCAGACATGTTATTCAACTACTATAAAAAAACACAATGCTACTTCTCACCCATCTGAGTATGTAAGAGTTCAAGGAAATTCGTTTGATACAAGTATATAACACTACTCGAATGCAAACGCCAACAAATTGTTGCCATTTCTCAAGAAAACAATTGACGTTCCTTCTCTGTAGCTGTTCACCAATTTGTCAAATATATATATTTTAGAAGCAGGGACGGTTGTCTGAGCCGGTGCCGGGATAAGGTAACCATTGTCAGCCCGGGGGACACGTCTTTAAGCATTCATGAGCAGCGCCATGGCCGTTCGTATTCGTTAAGTCCCCTATTATCGCTCATGTCAATTAACGACAACACAACGGCAACAAACGGCCGCCACTAACGACCGTTGTCTCACGTGACCTTGATATGTTGATCACGAGGCTCCCATGTATCCTTCCTTCCCAGAATCCTTTGTGGCAGGTCGATATTATTGATGTATCTCCAGGAATCGCTCGTTGAGTCACAGTGTCTTACTATGTGAGAGTATGTAGGGATCTTCATACTTCTCTGCATATTAAGGCAGTACCCACATGTTTATGGGTATGTAATGTGGTTTATTGTCTGTGATATAGATGTTCTCGTATATGATACAATCGAACTGTTATTGTAGTATTTATTGTAATAAATTCAGTAAACTTTAACGGAATATTTGGTTAGATTTTGTTTATATTTGGAGGAGGCCTCTGACAATACTCGCTGACGTGGTACCCCGCAGTGTACGATGTTTACATGAACTCACGTTTTTTTTTTAGCCTACCATGAGGGACTCATGTCGCTTCCTCCGTATGTTTAGTCAATCGTACAGAGCATGGATATTATTTCCTTAATGGAGTTGATTTAAAAACTGTTAAATCATATACACTTAGTCTTATGTAGCATTTTCAACTGACGACTGAATGTTCACCGATTGTGTGGTCACTGAAAAAGTCCGTCGTCAGTCGGTGGTACATGAGATGCACAGGCTTGATCCCATATCGCCGATTTCACTCCCGATGTGGTCAAAGTGTACTCCAGTTTCAGTCCTGCCATCAAAACTGGCCCATATTTGGCCCCTGCTTGGAGGCCATCGCCGCACTGAAATAGGGTACGCGTCCGTCACCACCAAAACTGGAGTAGATCTTGACCACTTCGGGAGTGAAATCGGCTATATTGAATCACACAATTAATCTTTGTGCAGAATCATCGATCCCAGAAAAAATCAGAGTTTTTATTGATGAGTGAGGAGGCCGATGACTGAGCCACAGTCAGAATCCTCGACCCGCCACCGACTATATGAACCTAGTTACAAGTGATCAGTGGGGTGCATAGTCATCAGGTGGTGTTAGATGGCGTAACGTGGGGATAGATAGTCGTCAGCCTCAAAGTTTATCCCCGTTTCTATCTGACGATTATGCGCCCTAAAAGTAGCCAATAGTCGGTGGCTGGTGCTAAAAGCCAGAATTGGTGGCCAGAATCGGCCGACAAACATTGTGTAGATTTTGTGTGTTCTCCTAATAGCCTATTTCCATTGGCCATCACCGATACACAGTCAGGAACCATTGACGGATATTAGCACTGCTGATGCCAAATGGAATTAGGCTATTAGGAGAACACAGAAAATCTACACAGTCTTTGTCGGCCAATGTAAAAGGGCCTATAGGGAGAGATTTTCGTTTGGAACGTAGTAGAATTGTGGAAGTGTCAGAAATATATCTCATAGAATATAAAATAACTAAATAGACAAGTAACGCTATGACAGTCACATTTCCTGTGTCGTATATGAACGGTCACTTCCTTTGAGTGTTCACTGAAACTGAAACCCTTGACAAGTCAACATCGTCTTGGTGAGGCACACCACATGCAAAGCCTTGGAAGGTATTGCAGGAGAGAAACTGCATATCAACCACAACTCCCTTACTGTTATACACGTCTAGCATTTATAAATTAATCTTTTAGAATGGATCCCAAATCTAGAAATAATCTATTCAATATTCCCCAAAACTTTATTCTATATTTTGTTCAGCGAGGTTTTACTGCCCTATTTCTCTGCTGAGTCCCCAATGTCCTTTACGGACATTGCTTTGCGCTCAGTGCTTCCTGCATCCTCGTATATGGGCTCGGAAATTCCGGGAAGTTGTTGAAAAGTTTTTCAATGGGTTTTGGCAGGGGAGAAATAGGGGCGGGATGCTGGGGGTGGGGGGAGAGGGGGAAGAAGACGTATTCGCCAGGTTGTGGTCGTGACTTTTCTATGTGCCCTCCCCGTGGGAACCGAAGGGCCATGTTTCAGCGGCCTCGCAGAGCTGGGGCCGTGTACGGGCGCCGTTGACATATACTAAATTCTCATTTAAAAGGTCCTGGGGTCAGCGTGCCTCGTAACGAAATGATCCGACAACGATTCATCATTTGTCTGCGACCCGGCGCCGACCAATAAAAGCACTGGCAAAGAAGGTTGAAGGTATTCGTTGTCCCCCAAACGTTCTCTCTTCATGCTTTGCTTTTCCCTGTCGCACGGGGTCTAAATATCGGAACGGGACGCACGAAATAGTCTGCTTTTCATAAAAACGACCTGGAGGAAGGTAAAACGACGCGGCGTGCACGGCGGAGGAGGCGGCGGCGGCGACGGGCGCACGGCCATGATTCTTGTTGGTGCATCTTGATGGGTACTTCGACAAAAGGCCTTACTAATGAGACGACCAGGCGCGCCCGCAGTTGCTGCATCATCAGGCTACAGGAGGGGCGGGCGGGGCGGGGATCCCTGCCCGCCCTGCCCGGCCCCTGTCCCCGGTACACCGGCTGAGGGCTCCCCGTCCCCCCGACCCCGAGGGAACCACCAACCCCCCCCCCCCCTCTCACCAAGTGACTCATCCAAAACTGCGAACGGCGGCAGGAGAGAAATTTCCCCAGCGCCCCCTCTGCCCCCCCCCCCTCTCTCTCTCTACAGCACGCCCCCTTTTCTTTATTCGCCTGACCTTTTCCAAGATGGCCGCCCCACTGGAGGTGGCCAGTGGTGCCTGTGCCTCCTGAGGGCACTGTACCCACACCTGTCTCCGAAGGACTGGCGCTGACACCAAATATGGAGGTACCGTACATATTCATGTCACTAGATTTTTTTTTACTGGCTCTCCTCTCACTCGCTCTCTCTGTCTCTCGACCCCCGTCTTTGGTTGTGTGTCAATTTTGTGAGGACATTCCAGCGGTCGTTTGGTTCTGCTTGCTCCCTCGTTTGGCCTGCCGTGGTGCCGATTGCCTATCTCTTTGTTTGTCCGTATGGTGCTTGGACTGTCGCTACTTGAACGGCTCATGGGTGTGCTTTTTGTAAGGGTTTCTCGTGCGCTGTATGGTGTTTGTCCGTGTTGTTCGTTCTCCACATGCCAGATCCCCACGCTCTGTACGAACACTCGTTCCCCATTCGAGATTCCGCTTCGATTTCTATCGAAAAGCGTGGGAAAAAATAGACACTGGTGGGAAATGAAGTACTGCAGGTTCTGTGAAGCGTGTGCCCCTCGTTGTGAACGTTGTTGTATTGAGTGTGAATCCAGTGGTGAGAGTGAAACTCAACTGCACGCATTTAGATGAATGTAGTTTATTTCCCTCATTGTCTAACCCTTCTGGAGAATTATCTCATGAAAAGAATTAGATGCAGGTTGAGATATTACTGGCGTATTGTTGATATAATACGTTGATCAATTGCATTTTCAAATAATCTTATTATTCTATTTAAAGAGAGGAATGGAAAAAGGCATCACCAACATAGAAAACCGCATGCATCAATATGTTTTTTTTCATTGTAAAAGTAGAATCCTCCGTGAGAAATAGATCCCTTAAAATTCAGTTAATTTCGTAAACATTAAGGGACAACTGCTTTTAATCTAGCGTTAATTCAATCCATGAGATCAACTTTAACAATATCAGTTCGTGTTTCGTTTCTTTTGTTGTTCTCTTTGGTGGTAAAACGTTACCATAACGAATCTTCAGAACGAACATAACTTCTTATTGTTCCTATTTGTATTTTACAGATTCACAATTTTCAAAAAATTATATCCATGCACAAGTCTATTTCCTCCATTAGAAAAGCCTTGCTTTGTGAAACAATACTCATCAATACAGACCATTTAGACATAAAACATTAATATGATTTGGTGATATCAACAGGTTCTAGTTCATACATGATGCAATGCATGTGTACACAATTGGCAGCTTTGTTTGTGTTTGGTTCCCCGTCATATCGTTCAGAGTGGGTGACTGGTAGACTCCTTGTCGTACTTACTCCATCCTTACTGTATAAGTTATTGAACAGATCCCTGGTCGGATGAATAACTTATATACACAAAAATACAAAGCACAAAGAGACCTCGTGCATGGGTTATCGTTTAATAATATATAACTTCATTCGCTAAGACAGTTCTATCGACCATAAGTTCATCCAAAAAGTCTTGAATAAAGTTGAACCACATCGTCCCTGAGTTTCCTTGGTGTACAAACAATGTCTTCATGCAGGCTCCGAGCCTAGATTATTCAACAGGCCCCTGCATGAGGCAGCGGAGACCAGTGTAACATACAACTGACTTCAAAGCCCAGTCTCGCCTTACTTCCCTCAGACCCGTGGAACACCAGGTCACAAACCGTACATCAAGGTTTCCTCCCGTGTTTGACCTTGATCTGACCTTGACCCACCCCGGCTCCAGGCATGCCCTGGAAGGGGGAGGTTTAGTAACAGATGTGGTTCACTCGGTGCAGACGTCCTACGGTCAAGTGGCCCATTTGATGACCCACTCCTTGTGGCCCACCTGCCCTCCTCGACCCCCCCCCCCCCCCATCCTCAGGCCTCTCTCCTGGCTTGTAGTCGACCTGAAACTAGGCCAGCGATTTTCTCATTTTGTTAACCAGACATGCATAATCACCTTAGATAAGTCAGTGTGACCAATTTGTGGTCGACTCCTCAGAACACCCTAGTTATAAAAAAAAAACCCAGTTAAATGCATGAACCTTTTCCCATGTTTCTGTCGAATTTCTATTGGTTTCTCCACCCGATTTATAATTTCCTGTTTGTTCGTCCATCTACCTAATACAACCTTATCGAAATTCAAGAAATTCTACTCCAGAATATTCTCAAATCACCATTAACTTGACCCTTTTTCCTATTCCAAAATTATTTCAGAAAAAAATTCTCACATAGAAGTGCCATGAGTTAAAAGATTAGATAAACATAAACAGCACCAAACCAGACATGTTTGGGATACATTGGACATTGTCTCATACACGAAATAGGCTAAATATAGATATATCGATATGGTCGCGTGTTTTCATCGTCTCAAGCTTCTCCATGGCGAAACGTGGACAGGTGCACTCGACGAACCACTTACTGGAGACTCCTCCGGACTGGCGCTGATAGAAATACAAGACACATTGTGTTTTCCCACGATTTAATAGTTTCCCTTTATACTCAAACAATTCCAGATAGATTTTTTCCCCAGAATAGATTGCTGATTAGTAGCACTTGTATTTTTGACAATAAGTTTGAAGATGATTTTCAAAATTCATGTCTGCTGGTCTATTTACATGTGTCCCCTTCTTATGTCTCAGATGATTTTGAAATGAGAAATAGAGAAATAACGAGGTGAAAGTGATATTTATAAGTACATTGCGTTTGAGTAGTTGGCAGCCACCAAGGGTCGGCTACCATTAAATGTATGGTCTTGCGGACTGGAGTGGTACAGTGAGAAAACTTACCGTGTTTAATCTGTGAATTGTTACGAACTTACCGACCAGCAAGTACTTGCCCCAACGCATCTTTTTTAATCTATGAGTGAGTAACAATTCATATTCTAAATTCTAAAAATGTTTTTACCTTTAATCGCCATTTGAAGTCTGAGCTGGGCACGCAGAGCTAGTTCGTATAACAACGTACGGCCCAGTAGTCCATACATGATTGTCAGTAGGGGTCAGTAAGTATAAGAACAATGTGCACAGTTGTATGATAAACAAAGAGAAAGTTTAGTTTTTTAAATCCCGCACAGTCACCTCGACCACTCCCTATATCCCTCGCCTCTATAACCTACATTTTAATCTATTGATATATGGATTTCGGGGGCAAATAAACTGCCACCCAAAATGGCATATGATGGCATGTAACATCCCTTCTGAAAAATGAAAATGATAAAGAAATCATGCCTTAATTTGGAAATAATCTGAAGATTTTAAGTTGTGTCCTATTTTCTTTTCTTTCTGTAGTGGTGTTTTTATGTGAATTTCTTTATGATTAAATCCACTTCCATTACCCCTAAAAGAGATCACAAGCATCGCTACCTACAAAGAGTGGTATCTCCCATTATGTTGCAGTTCATTTTCCATCTCATTTCTCCTTTCTTTTGTAAAATATTTCATTTCCTTCATTCCTCATTGCCCTCAGCCCATGTCCTGTGTGTGTTTTCCTCCTGTTAAATAACTGATAATAATGTAATGTACCTTAATGCTTGTCAAGACCTAACAGATAGGAAGATTGGGCTTTAGGATTACATGGATATGGAGAATTAGGTGGGAGATATTGAGTTCAAGTAAGTTAGATCTGTTTGTCTTTGAAATAGACAAAAAAATAATTTCATATAGTTATGATAGAGTTTGATACAGTTTAATGCTTAAACATGTTCAGATTTTGCCAATCAATGTCAGAACGCAACATTTAAACCAAGGAAAATGAATTTAAGTCATACCTTAAAGTTTATGAGAGATATAAAAAATATTTAGTAAGAAAAACTACATCTCAAAATGGACCTTGCTGAAATATAAGGATGTGTTATATGGAAATCAACTGAAAACCAAAAATGCCGTGACAGAGAGTAACATTCCAACGATAGATATATAGCTGTTATACCAATATTCTTGTGGGAGAATTCATACCTTAGAATAAGAGACGAAAAAAAAGAAACAACAGCAAGAGAGAGAAGATATTACATATTTATAAGCATGGGAAAAACTTTGAGGCTGATGTGGTATAGAATTTCCAACGCTAAGCAATTTTCTGTTTACCGAAATGCTTACGTGTCATCGAGACGCCATTTAACCCCGAATGGATCAGAAAAAATACAATAACAGGCGAGTAATTCTGCTGATTGACAAACAATACAAGGACAAAATTGCGAGCGGGTAAACGGAGCGGAGAGACTACTACATGGGCACTAGGACATATTTCTCCTCCATCTCCGTCCTAGCTTCTACCCATGCGTGTTATTTAATTTCCTTTTTTACGACGATACTGCCCATTTGCCTGATTCAGTTGATAACATGTATACACAAAGGGAAGCGCCCTGGGTTCAGTATTATTTGCGTTATGAATGGTGCGTGGAATATCTGTGACCTACTGCCTTGGAAGCGTGACTTTGCTGCTACAGCAGTATTTATTTTCTCAGATACTGTCCCTTTGGTCTAACATCTGTAACTTATAACCCTTCACCAATTAGCTTTTACTTTTTCTTCTCCTGCCCTAGTTTTATTTCCCTTCTGGGTACATTTTGCTTGCTGTGACGCCCTGTAGTGCAACATGTGCGCACAAAGAAACGCCACTGTGCTCCAGATCTTGTTATTTTCATTTTTCTTGGTCAGCTGTATATTTTTACAACCTGTTTCTGTAAACAACATTCAAAGGGCATTGACACCCACATTCGTTTCACGTTCTGGTCGAGCTGAGGGGCCCTGGTTCGTTGAGGGGTTTCTACAATGTTATTCTGTTCGCTTATAACGCTCAAACCCCACTCATCCACTCGCTCTCCACGCGGACCATTCCCAACATCCATCACTCTCCAAGCACGTCGGAATTAATCGATATTCGCATAAAAACCGTGGCAGTGTGTTAGCCAAAGGGCCCGCTAGTCACACGGAGTGAAGCGAAAACCCTGATTGAAGGTGGATTCACTTCAGAGTACAGGCTGTTGTACTATGCACTGCCTCTCATCTGTTCGTCTCCCTCATTTATTCTCTTCTGTTTCTAGTCTCCTATTTTATTCTTCCTCTCTTTATATCTGCACCGTTTGCCTTTTTCTGTCTCTAACAGTTCCCGTCACTCTTTATATCTCTCTCTCTCTCTCTCTTTCTATCTATCTATTTATTCATATCTCTCTCGTATTGTCTTTGCTTTTCTATCTCTCCTTTCTGTCTGCTTCTCTCTGTCTTTCTTCCTGTCTATAATAATATCTCTCTGCACCTCCCTTCCCTTCGTTTGTCTGTCTCTGTCTCGTTCTCTCTTCCCCTATGTCTGTCACTCTACCCTATCTTCTCCCTTGCTTATCTCCCTCTTTCTGTCTCGCCCTCTTGCTTTCTCTCAGATTACCTCTCTTATTCTCTTCCTCAATCACTCTCTGTCTTCATCTTCAGTCTTCAGTAATCGGGAAATTACCTATCTTTGGCCACCAATATCCCTATATGGCCATCACTGTCCCTATATGGCCACCGCAACTCCTACATGGCCATCACTTAGGGATGTTCATCAGTATCCCTATATGGCTACCACTACCCCTATATGGCCACCACTACCTCTACATATCCAGCACTACCCTATATGGCCCCGAATATCCCTATATGGTCACCACAATCGCTACATGGCCATGACTATCCATATATATCCACCGCTATACCTATATGCTCACCACTATTCCTATATGAGATCCATAAGAAAATAGGATGAGATCGGGGACCGAGGGCCACGGTCCAGGTGCGGGGGCAAAGGTTCGGGGACGGCTGACGGAGGTTGATGGCCCCGAGCCTGGGCCAAGGGGGTCGGGGCCAGTCCTGAGTGCGGGGGCGGGGGTGTGAGAAGGCCGGGGGGAGGGAAGGGTCCCGGGCGGCGGTGGGGTAAGCTCGGTCACCTCCAATTGGTGCCGACGTTCCTCCAGTACAAGCGCCTGGCCTCGTTCCTGCCCCACTCCAAGTTAATTAATTTGAAGCTAATTGGAAGTAAATGAGGGGAGGGTGTCTGCAGGCCCCTGTCTAGCGCCACCTACCGCCCATTATTGTCAGTCGCTGATGGAGATTTGGGGCTGATTTTTGTCCAATGCTGTGTATACTCTCTCCAGGGAGCATGTATGCTTTAGTGTGAGGGGAAAAAAAATCTAATAACAGATCATACTCGATTATATCACAATATAGCTCGGAGAATGGGGTCCTTGGTATCAGGGGTTACACTTAGTGTGACCCGTTTCATAGTTGGTTCTATTTTTAATCGTAAATCGATGGGATTGATCACTAGCTCTGAATAGAACCAGACTCGTATTTCGATTGGTGGCGTGTTGGTTACAATTATCGTTAGTGGAACGTGTTGCGTGAGCAGTGGTCGATAAAGAAAAAAAAGAAAATGTGTTGATTGCAATTGGTAAGTGCTTCATTCAGAGTATAAGGACTTGGCATCTCTAGTAAGGGGCACAAGGATGTGGCGATGAAGGGGTGGGGGTATTATCGATGGGATGTATATTATATAATTTTCAGATATAGCAGTTTTACTATTTTCCCAGAAAATACTTTACACTTTCAGTTTTTAGATTTTTTTTGTCTTCTGTAAAATAATGAGAGAATAAATTGTGCTCCATTCACAATAATAAACAGTGGTTTAAACCTCTCGACCCAACGCAGCCCCATTCCATGGTCAATAGCGACGTGTATTCCTTGTTTTCTCAGTCTCTTTGATGTGATATCATTCAGTGACAAGAACACACACGTCTTTCGGTAAAAGTTTAAAATAAAGCTATATACATGTATACTAGTTGGGAAAAGATGAAAAGTTTTTGATGACTCTCATTCAGTGACCATTGGTCGTGCAGCCAGTGTGCATAAATGTGTCTATGTCAGTGGCTGCACAACACACCATATCTTATACAGCCAGTGTACAAGTGTATGTGTACAATGGTTGCACAACACACCATATCTTATACAGCCAGTGTACAAGTGTATGTGTACAATGGTTGCACAACACACCATATTTGATACAGCCAGTGTACATGTGTATTTTTCAGTGTCATACAACCAATATGCATGCGTATGTTCAGTGTCGTACAGCCAGTGGGCTTATATATGGTTACCAGTAACTAAGATAAATGAGTGGCCTTTGAAAAAACCTGTAACATCGCTGTCAAAGACATTGGCGATATCTAGTTTGTCGCCTTAATTACTTGGCACATTACATTATCATTAGTGTCATACAGCCAGCATACATGTGCATATGTTCAGTGGCTGCACAACACACCATATATGGTGTATGGCCAGTGTACATACATGTGTCTACGTTTAAGGCCCGTTTCCATTGACCAATTTCCCATCACCGATCTATAACCACTGACGGACTTTTGGCACTCTGGACCCAATATCGGTCAATGGAAACAACCAAGGTCGTGAAATGCCCTACGACTTTTTCTGCTTAGATTATGCAATGTGGCACCACCCACCACTGAGTGAAAGCTTGGTCACTGAATGAAATCTTCTACCCTCAGCGATTTTTCTATATCGACACACAGTCAGTGGCACCACCGACAGACTTTCTGTGTAACTCAAAAAAGTCTAAGCAATCTTCGTCGGCCAATGGAAACGGGCCTTTAGTGTCATACATCCAGTGTACACGTGTCTACGTTTAGGGGTGGATGTACAGACCAGAGGGTGGAGAAGAGGGGTTTCTTCGTGGTACTGATAACCCGCACCACAAGCTGATAAGAGGGGGCACGGAATGGTGTTAGGGCTATGGGTATCCCATGTTCCTACAGGCTAAGATTAGATTCCCTATTTCTGGTCTCTGTAAATTATCTTGCCTGGTACCATTCCATCGGGAAGATCCGGTAACTGCATGTTTTAAAACATGCACGACTTCTGCAGATGAAAGAATAATTTCAGAACGCATAATTCTTAACGTAAGAGAAATAGGCAACTTGTGTAAGTAACAATTGAAATATTGTGGATGGGGATCTTGTTTTTCCAGTATTGAATTGTCTCTAGTTGTTTCAATCAGGCGAAGATATTTAGGTCCCTAGATAATACATCAATTACTTATAAAAGCAAAGATTTCATACAGAATAATCGAATATATCCATAGGGTAAGGCGTCCAATTTTAACACCGGAAAAAAATAAATGAATAAAAAAAATCGCCCATTTCCTGTGCACGTAGGCCTTTTGTTCATGAATATTTAACGTTTGTCTGTTCATTTTGTTTTCCCTTTGATATTCCGTAACTTGTACCATTTTAGCAAATATTCTATTAGATTTAATTCTTGTCCTAGTTCTTTTATTCGTGTATTTTGACATTCTGAGTGGAGATTTATATTCAACCATAACCTATTATTGTCAGTAACTTTCCCTTACTGAACATACAGTTGGACCCCTCGTTTCCCAACTTCTAAACTAATCACACCTAAGTTCAATATTCTCATACAATTTACCGAAAAAAACACCAAAACGTTGGGCATTTATAGTTCACAAACCTTTGAACTGGGATACAAGCTTAGCGACAAAAAAGGTCAATTCTATTGTCAACAAAACACTCTACATATGTAAATATTAGGACTTTACGTAAATGTTGTATTTATACAGATGGTAAAAAGTTCGAAAGTTTGATTTTGTGGTGTTTCAGGCTTTATAGATCTGTTACATTCATGTTCTGGCTGGTTCAGAACTGAGGATACCAGGAATGTCTGTGAGATCTAGGAAAACACCCGGAATATATCCGAATCCTGATGTTGTCACCATTTATCTCTAAAATGATAAAGAATTAGTACATAAGCAAAACCCAGAAATAACCAGAAAACTGACATATCTGGGATACACTGTAGAGCAACATACTCAGGATATATTCCCCCATTTATAAAGAATATCCTGAAACCGTAAATTCCGATGGAAAAGGGGAATTAAAACGAAAAAAGTGGGAAAAGGGATTAAAATAAGGAGCCCGACATGTTCTACTGGCTCTGGAAAGCCATGAAAATCTCGAGTCGGAAGGTGTCTGAGAGGCAGAGACTGTCGTCGGTGGAAGTCGTACAAAACACTGTTGATACTTCGCCATCGTAAAGCGGCCATTTGACACCGCCGAATATCCGCAGGGACCCGGCACCACCCTCCCATTGACAGATATCCTGATGGTGACCAGTCTGAAACCCGCCATTGACCGCGGAGTGGCTAAAGGGAAGCGGCCACCCTGCACGGCCCGTCCCCCACCCGTCCCCCGCCCGTCCCCCGCCCCGCACCCCGCCCCGCACCCCGCCCCGCACCCTATATCTACCTCCAAGACGCCTCCACAAAAGACCCCAGCGTCGCCGCCCGTCCACCGCGCCTGCGCGACCGGAAACGCACACAAAAGGCGGGCTGTGCGGACGCGCGCGTCCATCACGCCGGAGGAGCCCGGAGGAGGCCCTCCGGAGGCGTTACGGAGGTCCTCCGGGACTGCCCGGAGGAGGGGGGAGGAGTGGGGGGGAGGAGTGGGGGGTGGCGCTAATGGAGAGAGTTCGCGGAGTACGTGGTGGTTTTACTCCGGGGAGAGTTTCGTTAAAATGTGGGGGGAGAGCCACGCGGAGGCAACAAGTGGATGACGGAGGTGTCTCTGACTAACACAGCCACGTCCTTACTTATTATCTCAACCCTGGTATCTTTGTCCCATAGGTTTAACATTGGAAACTCGTTCTCCATGCCACTACAAGTATTGCAGTCCGTTCTACATGGTCTATCTCCTGTGTTTCATCCATTCTTTTAGTGTGTGTAGGGGTGAGATAAATATACAAAGCAACTCGTTTTGGTCAAAGCAGTCTTTCCCCAACTCATTTGAACGCTATGTGATATGGACTCGGCTGTCACCTCGTCCATATTACTCCGCATCAAACTCGTGGAAAACGACGCCTTTGACCAAAACTTGATGGTTTCTTCTTTATTAGGGCGGCTGCTTGCCTATTCATAATCCTTCCCAATATTCCGTCCCATTTATATTACAACCCTAGACATGGCAGTTTTCTCAGTCTCTCTGAGACAGTAAATTCCACGTTAGAAATATTTCCAATTTTTTCATGACTCCAACTGACACCCCTGACAACCCCTTATACTGTGAATCAATTTATACAAATGTCCGTTATCCTTTTCTTATATGATCCTACCTTTACACAGCTTTTAGCAGGTTTTTTTACCTTTAACTTAGCGCGTAAGATTATACAGTAATCCCATACCACCAAGAGCTCCAGAAAGTAACATCCATGACTTGCCACATCATTTCGATGGGGGTTTCTTCGAATTTCAACGGTTGCCATCTCTCTTGACTATTCCTTTAATTCCAACAGAAATTCCAATATATGGCCAGCTTTCACAGGAGGGTTTAGTGACATCGAAACGAAATATAGGGATAGGCCACCTCTGTCGTGTACACTAGTGTATGCGTGACCGTGAAACGTATGCCTTCATAATGACCAAATGGTAGTTAGTTCATTTGATGAAAACACCTGACATAACTCAGGACGTCATATTTCGATAATGTTGGTCACTTGAGTATTGCGAGAAAACTGTATTCCTGTGGGTGAATTGATACTTTACCGAACCCTTGTCCCCGGAATTATGAGGTCGTTGGACTGAGTTTTAAATGTTAGGGTTTTATCTCACACCTATTCTTTTTTTCCCATAGATTTGATATTGGAAAACCGTACTCGACGCCTATGGAGTATTGAAATAGAAAATACTACATGGAGGATGGCGTCACAAATGTTAGCCAGTCATAGGGGTGAGATCAAATCCGAACCGCACTCGATCCATAGCTGCTGAAAATATGCCATTCGTTTTGGTTTGCTACATAATCTCAATCAGCTCTACCTCGTGATATTACCTCACAACAAAAACTCATGGAATATTTTCAGTAAATATGGATCTCGATGCAGTTCCTCCTTGGTATCAAATGCTTCAGCTATTTGTAGTAAGGCAACATGATGTGCCGATATAGTAGGCTTGCCGAGGCACTTGGCTTGGCACGAGGGGAGTTGTGCCGGTGTGTGTGTGAATTATGATTTCTGAAAAAAAAAGTGGACAAAAAAACAAGTAAAAAAGATCTGACCCAACAACAGCCTGGCTTTAACCTGGCAATCGGCAACCATTTACTGCCACATTTTTACCGCTCCAGTTCCCTGCTCATTTTCCTTTACAAAGCCAGAGGTGCTTCCCTTGAATACTTCATGAGCTTTGAACGCAGGGAGAATAAATTTAACATTTCCTCCGGTGTAAATACTTTATAAATATAGATTTACAATCAGATCAAAGTTTTTTTTTATCTTAGGATGATACAGGTTGGTGGCGGCGAAGTTTAGGTTGTTCATCCCATCACAGCTGGTCCCTATAATGCTCTATACTCCAAACCACCAACACGCCAACAACCAGCCTGAGGCACCCTGGAGTAACACACTCAAGGTCAGGTCAAGGTCAGATAGAGAGTGGGTCAGTGCCCACAGGAGATGCTAATCTGGGTCGGCACGGTGGAGGAGGAGGAGGAGGAGGAGTGAGGAGGAGGAGGAGGGGGGATGTCTAATCTATGACTGACCTGCTTCTCGAGCGTTATCTCGGGATCACGTATCTCTCCAGGCATAAATGGGGTGGGAGGAGAAACTCCAAGGCATCGCAGTGCAGGGACTGAGATAAGGGACGGTTATTTCTACCCCGTGACATCCTCCCGTCACCGACACTTCATCCGTTTACACACCAGCCCACCACCGCCCGGGGGATTAGTTTATCTCCGTGTATCTACCTCCGGAAAGAATCCACCGCTGAGATTCACCTCGGAGATTTGTTTACTTGTTGTTCTTCCATCCATCATTCGTATTTTTAACTGCGAGTTGTCGGTGTAATTCCTGGGTGGTTCAACATCTATGCTCATTGAATCATTTGTATCCAGGTGTATTATCAGAGATGTCAGTTTTCCATCTTTCCATTTAAAACCACTTTTTTATGTTTAGTATGTATAATTACTCTAACTTCTGTCAAACAAAGATCATGTTGTTTCAGCCTCATTTACGCCAAGAAAATTATAGTTTGAACCTCCCCAGAGTCCCTCAGCCTCATGCCATGGCCTATAAGGACATATTATCCAAGTTTCCCCGGTCTCTCTGATTCAGAAAAATCCATATGAAGATATTTCCACCCTTTTCCCTGACCCCAACTGACATCCCTGTATCATCATGGGATGGAGCTTTCTCAGATGAAGTCGTGGTTAAACGAAAACCGAATCTTAAGGGAGTCGAGTGATCTTTCGCTGTCAGTGTCCCCCAATTTCGTCCCCAGGTTTTCCGGAGTGTTTAATGAACACGAGTCATTCGTTTTATTTATTTATTTTTTTTTCGTTTTTTTTTTTAAACAATCACTTCAGTCGGGAGCCACCCAAGGGTAAACAGAGAGCGGCTCACAGACAGAGTGCGTTTAAATGTGAAGAGAAACGACGCGAATCGGAACCAATCAACAGGCCAATGGATGATGCTTAACGAACTTGTCGGGACTGGTGCACAGGGCCATTGGACGGTCAAACAAACACGGCCATCCCCGACGTGAAACTAACGCCCGACGAATTCCGCTGCCAATGCAGGAGGACGGAGGAGGGAGGGGGAGGGAGGTGGAGGGGGTAGGGCGTCGCTCGCGGCAGCATTAGGGAAGCCATGTCCACGTGCGAGGCACGGAAGCCAGCAATTCCAGGAGAAGCCACTAGATGTCAGGGCATCTTGCGACTCATGGGGCACCTCCAGGGGGAGGGGGAGGGGACAGGGGTGGTCCTACGTTATTTAAGGGAATGGGCGCATGGGAGGGGAGGAGGAGGGCGGGAGGGAGGGGATGTAGGCAGGCGCGTATACCTGTAAGCGCCACGCCCTAAATTAGCCAATCTGCGACCGGCAACCGTTCACACCATTCCCGCGAATTGACTCCTGCGGCGGGCGCGTTAGCTCGGCCCGGCGCGCCGCCCCGAGCAATCTGGGCTTTACTTCGCCGCCAATTCGCACTTTTATTTGATGGTCAGTGGTCTTGTTGGCCGGTCCCTATCAGTGGCGTACACCGCCCCCCCCCCTCTCTCTCCCCGCCTCCCCTCCTGTATACGCCGCCCGTGAATAGCCGCCGTCCCTTTGTGCCTACACGTCGCCGGGTAACGCTGGCTCGTCTCCTGGCCTCCTCCTCCTCCTACTTCAGCTTAGTTTTCTTTTAGTGTCCTCCATTTTCGCTCTGTTTGTGCAGGAAGGTGGTTTTCTGTTTCCAATGAGCATGAGACGGGAGGTGAAGTGTTGCCCTGGTCATTCAGAGGGAGTTCAAGAACTGCAATAACCCGGGATGGGATCCACCTGCAAGGTAGAACCAGAAAACACGTTAGAAGTGATGGACCCTGACTAAGGGACAACGATCGTTGTAGTTGCTGCTTCATTTAGAAATAACAACTGTATTGCTGGTGGTGGTACCGTCATCACTGCCAGAACGAACAAAGCAAGGGGCGAGGTTTAAATATCCAGATACAGAGTTTTACCGATTTTAAACAAACTTTACTCCGCGTCCTTTTTAATCTGTAATAGAAAATGTAAAACAATAACACACATATTTCATAATTGTACATGAAATACAAGTCAAATATATTGAATATTGGAAACTTTTAAAACGAATAATTTTCCCAATATAATAAATAATGATTAAAAGACTAAAAAGGCACAGACAGGTGAGACAGAAGATGACGGGTGTAATAATTCTACTTTTTGAGCAATAAAACAAAACAAAAAAAAGGGAAGAAAAGAATATGTATGTCAACATTGGATTGTGTTCAAAATACAGTTTAGAGAAAAGTTCTTGCCATTAGAAATTACATATGCAAAATAGTTCCTACAATCGAATTGAATGTCCCCATATGGTTTATAAGTTTATATGTGATGGTTTTATTCTTTATCCAAGCGCACATGGCCCCTTTCTGATATCGGAGACATCTTAAATAACATCATATGAATGCAATTGCGATGTAATTTTAAATCTAAAAGAAAGTCTCAAGTACTCATTCCAGCTCCCACACATACCAAACACCCCTGACAATAACCCATATATTGCGTGTGTCCCACATACAGATCCGATACTATTATCGGTCCAATCGAATCCGCACATCCTCAAGTAGCCTTCAATTTACGCACCATTTCTGGCTAAATCCACTTGAAATACATCACCGATTTGGTTCAGATCTTTGGTGACGCGTACCCATATAGAAGGGTAGATGTTGGACGTTGACAAATTGCCCCTTTAGCACGACCCCGGAGTTGTAGAATACTGGGCTTTTAGCTTTAACCGACACCACAGCGCCCCGCGCCCGACTGGACCATCTCAGCGGGCGAGTGAGGGCTCCCACATACACTCCTGTCACACTATATCTCCTCCCATGGTGCTGGCCGTATCAAGACTCAGGCTGTCCTTGCATATATATAAGCTCAATGATGGACGGGTATTGTTCCGAGCCCACCTCGAAACGCACGCCCGCTTTTGGAGTCGCATCTGAAGCTCCTTCAGTGAAACTCCAAGGTGGCTTCCTTTTCTAAACGATATGTTTTCAAGCGCACACCTGTCCCGAACTGGGAAGTACGAGTCAAGAACTCTACTTTTTTTTAATGTGTAGCTGTTATTTACAGTCAAACGGAACAAGATTCAATGTCAAAGCAATCTCAAATAGAACCTTAGCATATCAAGGTCTCATTTCCGTTAGGAAATCTAATAAGAGTTCATACGACCATTCTTTTTTCTTCTTCTTATTTTGCCTGGTGTCATGTTGTTGTGATATTTCACTTTTTCTTTTCTTTTTTTGTGGGAATTAATTCATTAACGTGCTATAATAAACGCTCGGGTATAGATAAGTTGAACGATTTGACTCTAGCAGCAATTCCGGCCAAAAACTATAGTTGATCGTTTGTCTATTACGTATATTTCATATACAGTTGCGTATGAAATATGCCATGTTAAACCAGGTCAAGTATAGATCCCTGGATCAATGTAGGCATGTCATGTCGTATAGAGCGTGTGTATGTTCCAGATAATCGCCAAGCCTTCTGAGAATTCGTTTGTTTTGGGGACCCAGCGTCTGTTCCAAGTAAAGCCGGATTAAAATATTCAATATATTACAAAGTATCTTCCACCTGTAAACTTATCCATTTGTATGTCTCTGATATCCTTCACAGAAGCTGTTAAGGTATATTATGATATGTGATTGAGCGATAATAGAGATACATCTGCATTGAATATCCCCTTAGGGACATGTCACACGATGAGAAACGAGGGGATATTGCTTGTTACATAAAGGATATATTACTCCGGGTCATTCCATCGCGTTCATTTTTCACTGCGTAGCATTTAGGAGAATAAATACATTGCGTCAAACCCGCATTCTTTGTAAGTATTTAACAACGAAACGGGATCTGGGGCTGAACATGATGTATTGTGATCATTAACTGGATATTAGTTATCATACTCAATTACACAAAAACATGAACGAATACGGAAATTAATCATCTTAAATAAGGTGTCGGCGTCATTGTTCCATAAACAACAAAAAAAACTGGTAAGCAAAGTAGAAGTATATTTAATGTATTTTATATCAAATTGTTTACATTTGTCTTTGTCCCGCCATGGGATAAATTTACGCAAAAAGCATTAGAGGGAATGAGATATCGAAAGGAGACAAATATTCGGATATTTCAAACGAGATAACAGCAAATGGTGGGTCTGGCGATTTTTCAAGGATCTCCAAATCCACGTGAAACTTGGTCGGTCAGTCTCCCTAGAAAGCTATTCCCCTCCAAAAGAAATGGGTGACAGTCGGTTTCAACGACGTTTTATCTCGCACTTAACCCATTCACAAATAGGCAGTCGCACCTCTTGTGACGCCCCACTGTGAAAAAAGTCTATTGTTTTACGCCGTGCACTGATGTATGGTACCGGGGGGGGGGGGGGACCACAGAAGCGCCTGGGTCTGTGGTGTTGGTGGGGAGAGAGATGGGGGGGGGGGGGCGTTTTTTGCTGAAGCTGCTTTTACTTGTATATACCAACACAAAAAGCGTTTCTTAGGAAAAACTATGTCTGTTGCATAAAATAGAGATATAGGTGCATTGGACTGGGGTATAGGGACCCGGTGATTGATGCCTGAGGGGATTACAACGAAGTCGGCTTAAAAAGTGGTATTGTGAAATCATTTACATATTTTTTTGTATAGCCCTATACATACATGCATGATGCAAATGTATGTGAACATGGATATAATGTATGTATATGTATGCTTTACTGTCATTGTGTAACTGAGTGAAACTTTCCTGTGTTGGGAGTGTGGTGGTATCTGTGGTTTCCTTACATGTCAATCAACATGTCTCTAGATAAGTACCCATGTGGTATTAAGAAAGATATTGATGAGTGTTTGGTCTGTGTTCTCGTTCGCCATCGAGTTTGGGGTGTGCAGTAATTTGAACAAGCCGATAGCCGAGGGAATATTTAGAAATGCTGCAAACGAGATGGCGAATGGGGGACTAAGACCAAACACGAATATGTTTCTGTTTATCTCAACCTGAAAATATCAATTTGTTTATCACCCATTGAGTATGAGCTACCGTACTCACAAAGTGTTAAGACTGCATTTAGCAATAATTTACAGTGATACAAATGCCGTTTTATGATGAACGAATAATATTTGTTGGAGTAAAGTGTTGAGCCATAAATTCTTTTGTGTGTGTGTGTGTGTGTGCTTTTTTAAAAATTAATATATACGTTACATGCACCCCTCGCCATGGTGAGTTTTTCCCAGTCCAATCGTTAAACAACCCCACTTTAATAGAATAATAGAATTAAATATGATATCTATAGACATTTTGAGACTATTAATAACCATTCATTAACATATAGTGAATATCAGATTCCCTACAATTTATCATTTTGTATATATTACACACTTAGTTACAGAATAATTTGGCAACGACCATTCACTGACCCCCTCCCTCTTAACATATACCCCTGTGATTAAATTAAACCGCTCACCATTGGAAGGAGGTCCCAAGTTGAAGTCCATTCTAGTTTAATTCCTACTCTAAATACTAAAAGCGCATCGTTTCATGCGGCCGGGGCACAGGGACTGGGTGGCTGTGTGTCCCCTGTTGTCGCCCATTGACCAGGGCGCTCCTTATCCGCACCTGTCAAAGTTCAGAATGGATAAGCAGCCTGGTGGGTCCTCTCATGTTTAATGGATTATCCGCTCATAGATCTGGCCCCTGCCTTATCGTGGGGCGACGTCGCGCGGTGCGACGCGGTGCGACGCGGCCATGAATTGTCGCGCGCGACGCGTCGCCCCTGATGTGGATTTATGGGCTCGTCGACCGGAAGTCGGGTATATATATCACGGCGTAAAATTTGTGCATTGTGCGCGGGAGCCGAAAGCGAGGCTGGCCAGCGCCGCTTACCGGAAGTCGTCATGAATAAGATATGAATAAGTCGGTGAGTGACGACAAGCGGACAAGTGAGGGGCGGGGACCTGCGGCGACAAGCACAAGTCTCCGTAACCAGTGTCCGTACCCACTCCCTGGTCGCTACCACTCTATGTCGGTACCCACTCCCTGGTCAGTACCAGTCTGTGTCCATACCCACTCCCCGGTCAGTACCAATCTGTTCCTATACCCACTCCCTGGTCCTTACCACTCTATAGGCCCGTTTCCATTGGCCGATTTCCCGTCACCGATCTACAGTCAGGAACCACCGACAGACGTTTGGCACTGCTGACCCGAGATCGGTCAATGGAAACAACCCAGCTCGTGAAATGACCCACGACTTTTTCTGTTCATATTATGCAATGTGGCACCACTCACCACTGAGTGAATGGTTGGTGGCTGAGTGAAATCTACTACCCTTCTATATAGATGCATAGTGACTGGCACCACCAACAGACTTTCTGGGTAACTCAAAAGAGCTACACCCTTTTCGTCGGCCAATGGAAATAGGCCTTAAGTCTGTACCCACTCCCCATTCTGTACCACTCTATAGGCCCGTTTCCATTGGCCGACGAAGATTGCTTAGACTTTTTGAGTTACACAGAAAGTCTGTCAGTGGTGCCACTGACTGTGCGTCCCTATAGAAAAATCGGTGACGGTAGTAGATTTCACTCAGTGACCAAGCTTTCACTCAGTGTTCGGTGGTGCCACATTGCATAATCTAAGCAGAAAAAGTTGTGGGGCATTTCACGACCTTGGTTGTTTCCATTGACCGATATTGGATCCAAAGTGCCTAAAGTCCGTCAGTGGTTCCTGACTGTAGATCGGTGGTGAGAAATCGGCCAATGGAAGCAGGCCTTTAGTCGTACCCACACCCCGGTCCATACAACTCTGTGTCAGTACCCACCCCCAGTTCCATACCACTCAGTGTCCATACCCACTCCCTGGTCCGTACCAATCTGTGTCCATACCCACTCCCTGGTCCGTACCAATCTGTGTCCATACCCACTCCCTGGTCCGTACCAATCTGTGTCTATACCCACTCCCTGGTTTGTACCAATCTGTGTCTATACCCACTCCCTGGTTTGTACCAATCTGTGTCCATACCCACTCCCTGGTTTGTACCAATCTGTGTCCATACCAACTCCCAGTTCCATACCACTCTCTATCCGTACCCACTCCCCAGTCTGTTCCACACTGCGTCTGTACCCACTCTGGTCTGTACCAATCCTTATCTCACCCTGGTACAAATTTAGCCATAATTATATGCCATGGTCATGGTCGAGTGATGTGAGATGTCGTCAAAATCAACTGACCAATCAGCAGCCAGGATGTGAGAAAATAGGCAACACATCAAAATGGAGATTTATGCGTTCTTAACCGGATGTAATTTGAATTATTCTGATGTTGGGATGCTATTCTTATGTCTGTGAAAGGGGTCAGATAATTCCAGAACCACACTCGAATCGTAAATAAAGAATACTCCACTCTTTGGATGGGCCGTAATTGTCACTCAGCTTTTCCTTGATGACATCTAAACTCATGGAGTATTGTCTATTTATACGATTCTCAATGCAGTTCTATAAGTTTCTGTACCCACTCCCCAGCCCATACCACTCTGTGTCGGTACCCACTCCCAAGTCCATTCCACTCTGTGTCGGTGCCCACTCCTAGGTCCATACCACTCTGTGTCGGTACCCACTCCCCAGCCCATACCACTCTGTTTCGGTACCCACTCCCAGGTCCATACCACTCACACCCAGCGATCCTCAACACATGTTTATAAGTTGTATTCTAATTATGTGTCCACATTGTACTTTTTATACATGTAATATTAAGTCTTGATGCAAAAAGACTACTTTTAGTTCCCATGTTATATGTAATCGTTTTGTTAGAACTCTAGGTCTTATCTTGTTCGAAACCAACACCCACAATTGAGGTCAGTAATGAACTATAATCAATTACCAAATATAAAGTATGAAGCACAATCCCCTTAATGTTAGTTGGCTATCATAATATGAAGTTTTTAATCATTTCTAACTGAAAGCAAAATTCTTCTCCCTATTACGTTAGTGATGCCCTAATCACATTCTTGTTAGCTCTTAAGTAAGTATAAGCCAGCACAGTATTAAGAGGACGATTAACGAATTTTGCTGAATAAATGTGCAAAAATGTCTACAAAAGGCATTTAATGATAAAAGTGGGCAATTTTCTATATCAGAGTTCCCACATTGTCCCAAACTTTACACTGGTCTAAAATTTAACATACCTGGAAGACCAGCTCGTTGGGTAGAAGCAGAACCCAGCTCGCGGGGTACAAGCGGAACGTGGATGTGACGTCACGCGGCGCCACGCGCTGGTGATCCACTCGCGCATGCGCAGATACCACCAAGTTCGCGAATTCATATATGTGCAAAAAAAAGGACGGAAAGAAAGGGTCGTAAAGTACGTTGTCTACAGGTGGCGACGCCTAGTGACGGGTCGGGCGTGCGGACGCCAACCTGCTGGCGCTTATACCCGGCCTGCAAATGGCATTAATACGGCGATAAGCGGCAACCAGCGGCAACAGGCTGCGCGCGCAGTGACACCAGGGGCGCGCACAATGAAGACAGCCTCGTTCTCGTGAAGATAAATAAAAGAGCGATAGAAGAATAACGAACGATGATTAGGGTTATCCCGTCCCTCTGCCCTCTCTCTGTCCTCTGTCTCCTCTCTTCATGTTATTAAATTACTTTTAAAGTGTGAAAATGGATCATGATATATCATTTCCATATCTCGTGTGTGGAATGGGATTTTTGTTGTTGACATTCTGACATGTATGATACCTGTTAGGATTATAGTTTGGATTAGTATAAATGAATACATTTAGGATGAAAACTTTTCATAATACCTTGATGTTTAAGTTATTTTTCTTGTTAATTTTATTTTGATTTCCTTCTGCCTTTACTTAAAGATATGTTGTTCTGAAACTTACTTTTCTTTTGCAATCTCCTTCCTATCTTCGTTGAGGATACATACATACACTGTAAACATTTCTTTCCTTTTACCTCCACTTTAGAATTTTTTATTCCCTTCTTACAAATTCTTTTCTTTCCCCATTGAGGACATATATGGGTGATACCTTTTGTTTAACGCCACCGCTAGCCAATTATTTGGTTTCGCGGTTAGTTTGGCTATGAGAGCTTGGACAAACTTTTCACCATAAGAAGCTAATCAGTGAGAGGCGCCTGCCGCATACCTCGGAGGGTTTACTCCGGGAGGGCCGTGGTTTTTAGCGAGCTGGCATTTTTTTTTCCCGATCCCTTATTTAGCACGGCCCTCACGAACGCCGCTACTCCACCTAGCGGGACGCGGGCGAAATCCCCCTCGCGGCTTTGCCGGGCGAATCCACAATGCAGTAAGCTCATCGCTTAAAAAGCTGATTCTTCTTTCCCCCCCGCCCCTTCTTAATATTCCGTGCCGATCTGTTGCCATGGAGACGGGAATGGGGATGGCGGGCCCCCCTCTTTCTTAAATGAATGCCGGGGATGGGATGGAGAGGGAATTAGACCCATTTATCAAAGGCGCCGCCCGCGGAGCGAATTCGGCGCACGGCGGACGGGCCGGGGGCCGAATCGACCGTATTTAATTGGGCGGGAACGGGGCGGGCCGAGGCGACCGACGGGCAGGGATTAGGCGGGACGTGCGAGCGGGTGGTGCTGAGATGGTAAGGGGAGAAGGGATTTGGAGGGGAGGGACGGGGCGGGCCCAGGGTAGTCTGAGGAAATAGCCGGATTAAACATCCATTTTATAAGTTAGTGGGAGGCTCGGTAAAGTGTGGGTGTGAAAGGAGAAAAAAAATAAATGCACTCATGGGGGGAAATTGGAATAAATATGGGTAAAAATGGATATCAAATAAAGTGAGTGAACAGCGAAAAATAACAGAAATTTTGGAATTTATTTTGGAGGGGTAAACTTAGAAGAATCCCGAATAGAAACGAAAATAACGAAAAAACTTTTAGAATTTTAATAAGATGTCCAATGTAACTTTCAAAGTAAATGTTAAAGTATATGTATTGATACATTTATAAGATCTCTTCGGTGACGTTGGGGAAATATTTAGATGTGTGAGAAAGTTATTTGTTCATTTCCTGTTGTGTAACTAATGGTCGCTCTATATAGATACCACCTACTTGCCAATGGTAAACGACCCGAGGAGAGAGGAGGGGTGGGGGAGGGGGGAAGGTGGTTGTCGGGGAGGAGGGGGGGGGGGGTTAAGTCAAGGCCGAGAGGCTCAAACTGTCAGCACACTCTTGTTTATACCGGTAACGCAATCACACTCATTCTTTACCGTCAAATCATTCCATCCCCTTTCATTAATTTATAACGGCCTGCTAAATTTTCTCCGACAATTCTGCCACTTCGAAAATGTCAGAAGAAATCCAAACAATCCGACCGTCAAATTTAAAGATTTATCTTGTCTAGCTCCCTGGGTGTTTTTTTCTGGAACTTTCCCTTATCAGTCTTGTTTATGGGATTAGGAAATGCAGAGAGAAATTCTTGGGGGAGCTTTCTCTGTAACATTCGTGAGAGAAAGAAAAGCTGACCGAAATATGATTATAATCCTGTTAAAAGAAACGAAGGAAACCTGCAGCGTCGGAAATTAGTGGATGAAAACACTGCTATCATGATTGAAATTAATAATCATACTTCTCTCGAAAAGCCTCGGAAGAGTTGCAGTTTTGAGATTTTAGTTTGTATTGGCAATTCTTAATGACAATTCTTACTGTATTAAGTGCATTTTGAATGTGCTACAGAGTATGTAAGTAATTGTGGAAAGTACATGCATACAAAAAAATAGGATACATAAATGTAGCTGAAAGTTTCATCCAGCGATTCGATATTAGCTTGTAAATTTACCCATCGAATTAAAACAATAGTGATAAACGCGAAAGAACAAATTTACATGACATATTTAGTAGATATTTTTAAGTATAATATCATCGAATAAAACCAACGGAGACTTTTTTCTCCCCCAACATCGGAGTTGGGAGCATTGACAAACTGCCAAGTATCCATGTTCAGGGGCCTTTCTGAATACCGCCACGTTAGTTCCACGTTTTCTCCCCAGGTGGCAGGCCAGGTCTCGGCCCTCGAGTCACGTGACTAGAACATTGGGTGGAGGGCGAGCGCACTGATCCGTATAAGTCACACGCCATGTGAGGCTCGGCGAGAGTGTGCGAGATGCTACGAGAGTTGGGGAGATGGATGGCGGCAGATGAGGACGCCCTGTCATCGTAGGTTAATCAGAACGAGGCTTGGAGGTGGGTTCTCACAGTGAGAGCCACCAAACCCCCATCAGCCTGTGAGTGTACACACAGAGACCTCCAGGTAGTGGTCTGCCTCTCCCACACCTCCACCACCAGCAATCATTGAAAGTTAATTGATTTATCATTATTTTTATTGTTAGTCATTGGCACTATATTTACCTATATCAACATTATCAATTCATATTGGTTTTATAACGATCAAACACAACTATAAATACAATATGACTATAGATATGATTGGACATATCAAGAGCTTATATGAGAAATGGATGATATTTAGTTGTTTGAATTGATAGCAAATATGGTTCAATTTCGTTATAAATTAGAATAAAGGAAGTGAAAATTTGAAAATGCTTACACATGCATGATAAAAAAGGACAATGATAAAAAGAAAAGTTAGATTGGTAAAAGTTTTGTGGGATCAAGTTAATTTAATCACAGCTAGTTCAGTAGGAAAACTGATTTAGTATGTAGTCTATGAATAGTTACGAACTCACAGACTGTGAAATACTTGGCGGGAGGGATACATTTACCAGTCTGTGAGTGAATAACTAGTCACAGATTACATACCTGGATGTTCTTCCTACATGAGACATGAATATATAAAGCAATGTTCATAATTTTCTGTATATTTTGCTGGTACATTGCATATCTTTTTTTTTTTTTATCTAGACATGCATTCAAGGCTCTATGCCTGCAGTGCCAAAGCGGGCTGTACATGTTACACTGGGCCGTACATGATATTTTTTTACCACTATGAATCTGTGTCCTTTACAGATCTCCAGTTATGAAGCCACAGACCTTTCCTCTGATATTCTTTCGGGTTTTCTAGGAGGAAGCCACATAGATTTCTTCTGTTCTTTTCAGATATCCATTTATGGAAGCCAAGTTCATTTATTTGAGTCTTTCCAACTTTCTATTTTCTAAACTTTATCATTCTATCTCAGAAGCCACATGAATTAACTCTTCAACTTTTCATTTCCGAAGCCACTTCCTTATTTCCGACTCCCTATTCCGTCTCCAAATATATTGACCAGAACCTATTCATCAAATCTCCGCCCAGACCAGAATATGGAGAATTATATCGATCTGTGTCGTGTGGTCAATATATGTATCAATACATACAGAGGCCATTGACCTCACCACAGGGTGTACACGTGTGGGTGGACTGCCAGGGCCACGCCACATCGGTGACCACAGATGAACTTCCACTAATTAATCTGCGAGTCATTGGAGCGTGTCAACGTCCATTTATCACGCGCATCTGGGTCATGTGACCCGACTTTCTGACAGAACTTTGAATGATAACTCGGGACCCTGATTGTGGGTCTTTGTGGGGGCTCTCTTGCCATTCGGGGTTCAGTCATGGTTCGAGCGGTGGACTTGTGAATGCGCATACACAACGCTGTGGATATATCGAGGTGGGTACTGATCATTATCCTACATTTACCTATACTACTACCATCCTACAAGCCTGGTTTTGTTACTCGGTCACTGTTCTGTGGTGGCGCCAGTAGGCAGACAGTATTTACTGCATGTATTAGACACCCTACCCTTCCTTGTCCACCCACTCCCCTAACCAAGCACCGCACTCGTTTTTCTTTGTCATTACACCCTCCCTCTCACCCCGCTTGGAGAGCTAAATCAAAGTCATTCGGATTTCGTCGGGTAGAATACACTTCGTCTTATCGGATTACTTTATATCCGCTTCTCCAATGTCCGGATGCTCACCCAAGGGGGTTCAGAAGGTGCGAAATGTGGAGGAAGGAGGTGTGAATGAAGTCAAACTGCTTCAGAATGCGATCTAGTCCCACTCAGATGGACGGATTTCAAGTAATGGTTGTGCCAAAGTCTCGAACAACTAACACCTCCATACACCCTCCACTTTTTTTTTAGCATCTTCTAGCTTCCCCTTTTGGTAATTGATAATATGTGGCACAAAAGTTTATTATTGTAAGCGAAACGAAATTACTATTGTAGAATATTAGTTTAATTATTATCTAGAACTCTCCTAGATTGAAAGTGAATTATCAATGAAGATGTGGAATAACTAGGAATTATTCTGGGGGAATACAAACTATTTTTCCAGTATATAAAAGTAGAAGAGAGTGACTGGATAGTTGCCTGGAGTACACTGTCGACCCGCTGACCCCCTGTGAGCACCAGATCGTTCCAGTCATGTGATTGGTCAGTTTGAGTCAGCTGACCCCGCCTACTTATGAATATTCAGCGGTGACCTCTGAGTTAAGAGGACAAGGTGTGACTGAACCCAGGATTTATGTACATAAGTACAGGTCAGCCAAAGTTCACTTTACTCAATGACCAACTACTCTTTAAACTATAAACGAGAAATATGAACCTTCTGGATGTACTTATTTCTATACGTTAATTCGTATATATACCAACTTTTATACCTTTCATGTGAATATCCAGGAAAACATCAAGAGAAGGAAACTGGAGAGAATCTATCATTTCCTGAGCTCTTGGAATGGGTCTGGAGGTTTGGAGAAAGGTTCGCAAACTTTGTCAAGATTGGAGATTTCGCTTTCCAGAAGATTGCCTGACCTTTGACCCATCAAGGACAGCCTCGCCCGACTACGGGCGACCACGGGCGACCGCGGGCGACCGGGTCCGGGTGCCCAGTGGCCAGCGCTGATTGGTCCTAATGATTGGACACCAGTCCTGGCTGCCTCCTGCCCCTCAATAAATCCTCACTCTGCGTGGCAGGTTAAGAAGATACCAGCTTGATTGCGGCGAATTTGGGAGCATTTCTGTGCGCCATCGGGGGTGGTGTGAGGGAGTGGTAGGCGGCTGCGACACACCCTCAGTAACACCACAGAGGGCTGGCGCACACCTGTACATCATGTGGAAACCATGACAAGACTCGGTGACTTTTAATACGCCCAGGATGCCTACCTGTCTCTGCCGGTCGATTGTTATCGGCAACACCACCCTGTTATCTACACAGGTGAGATATCAGCAATTTCACCTGCGACGCTGCAACGCTCCGGGCAGGTGAAAATATACGATGGGAGGAGAGCTCCGGAACGCCCAGGTAAGTTGGCATGGGAGGGGTGTGGGTGTGGGCATTGTGCCACCTGCTGCTATTAGCTAGAAATTATATGTATCAGGTGTAGGATATGAAAGGGTCAGACGGAAATCCTGGGTATGGAATGTAACGCAGTATTTGGTCGGCTTCCTACATTCCCAGCTGTCTGCTTGGAATGACCAGTCTCCCCTCCCGCCATTTTCCCACTAATTAAAAAAAAAATGGAATAGAAAATTTATCAAAAAGAATGACTCCAAAATGCCACACTGGTATGCCTATAAAGTTTTTTTAGCTTCAGTTTTGGAATATATAAAATCTACTGCCAATAATCAAAAATCGCGAGTACAGGGGGAGATTTCACATAAATGGATTATATGTATGTATTTCTAGGAGGAAATTTGAGTGACACAATGGTAAAAAATGATTATCGAAGTTCTCTTTCAATATGAGAGATACAAGCTTCCATTCCACGTGGCATATTTCTGGTGTATCACCAACTTTATCTTGGGACTAGGAATGGATGGCCCATCGAATATTTGATAACATGGAACCTCCTCAGATTGAAACCCATCTAAAAACATGAGTTTTACATTAAACTAATGATTCGACGGGAACCCATCAAAAGATACCATCATTTACTTCCCACCCACTGCATGCTTTTTTACCACATTCCCAATGTATTTGTATCACCTACGTATTTTCTCGAATTCGTCTACATTTTAGCACCCAGGAAGTACACCTTTATCTAGTCGTCCTATATTTGAGCATGTTTTCTTTTTTCTCTTTAATAAATTGAGTTATTATAGCAATTAATATCTGCCTGTGCCAACAAGTTTTTTTTTATTAAAAAAAACTAAACCATATGAAGGTTATTAGGCAGAAGGTCAGGGATAGGGCCTGATATGCTATTCAGCCAATCAGAACGCTCTATCCATCGCGTCAGCGGCGACAGCAGTGCCACGTAGTGGATAAATCACAAGCTAGGTCAACTTGACAGGTTTGTCAGTTTTTTACGATCTGCTTGACCCCCGAGTTGAAGAACGCTTGTTCACATGGCTTTTATTGTTGCTTTATGCTCGAGTCTTGCTCCTCGGGGCGCCTTCCCTGCTCTCTGCTCTCTGCTTTTATTTCTACTAGAACAGATCCACATGAGGAAAAAAGATCTGGTTATCTGTTCCGTCTTAGTGTGATGTGTACACTTCTCGTGTGTTTTCTTCTATTTCATTTATTGCTGGACAACACTCACTTCTGAGCTGTAATTTGTCTTTCAACATATTGGTCATAATTTGTCATATTCATCTGTTATATGGGTAATAATCTCGTAACATACAAATTAGCACCGTGGGCTACGACTGATAAATTGTTCCTACGCAGTACTATACAGAAACAGGGTAACTGGCAGCGTACGTAATATATACAAGGTAAACTTGTCCCATTTCGATGCCGAGGTTTATTTATTTACATTTTACTTCGAAGTGTTACTCTTGTATGATGCTATTAATGATAGTATAGAAACTATTGATATTCAAATTTATCAAATAAAAGTTCAATTTTCAGCTTATTTACTAACTATTTCCGGCTATGTTTTACATCAATTTTTTTTTTACTAAATTATAAAATGTTTTGCCGTGCAACTTCCCATAAGCTCGTAGGAGTCAGAGGCTTGTCCAATCAGAAGCCCGCGTTAAGTCACATGATGATATCCCGTACGCCACCTCGGTGACCGGTATACGCAACGAGTATACACTCGTTGGTATACGTGGTTGAAACGGCCAAAAGTATATTATAATATTGATACAAAAGTAATGAATTGTTAGAACATTTATATTAGTTGTATGATAAGAAGGACTGTACCTTTACAGAATGAATACAGATTTAACTAAAAAGAGAAAACAAATCAGATCACCCTATCACAATATGGAAATCAAGCTGTGTTACATTGAAGACTAAAAACAAACTTGAATTTCTATGAATCAAATATATGCAAATAAGACAAGAAATTGATATCAATACTCATCCTACAATATCGTAACATTCTTATACTATTGAGATGATTGCCAGTACTGACTGCATGGTTGCATGGTATTTAAACTAAATAATTTCATATTAACAAACCACTGACGGTATTTCAATACAAAATGTGCACACGTTGGTGCAATATTTCATATCAAATGAGGGATGTTGCTAAAACATGAATATGGCGTATATCCTGGGAGTTTAAATAAGTAAAAAAGGTTCTTCTGAATAAAACACCACCTGGAGAAGTCACAGGTGGTGAGAGGGGGGTGAGAGTGGGGAAAGGGTGGAGGAGGAGGGGTAGGAGGGGGTTCTGCCGTGTCCCTTCCTCCAGGGTTCATCCCTGCCTCTCTCCTACAGGAGGAAGGACCCTGTCACCTGGGCCTGACCTCAGCCATTCATCAGGGTCATTATAAATGGAAAGATTTCTGAAACAATATCTTACAGGCGTGGAGGGGGGCAGTGGTAAAGGCCGTCGGTGCGGGCAGACGGGTACAAACGACCAGCACGCATGGTCCGCGGCCAAACTTAATTCTCGACTAGTTTATCAGTGTCGTGCGCCGGGCAGGCCCGCTGACGAAGATTTGTACTCGCCGGGTGCGGGCAGAGGACACCCCGCCTAAATCAAACCGCCGAGAAGCGCCAAATGATGAATTCGCCATTTAATGAAACCGGTTCAAAGCAATTTCTCCCATCTGATAGGGGCATGTCGGAATGACATAGGCGGAGGAGGAGGAGGAGGAGGAGGAGGAGGACTGTGTGAGTCCGGGGGAGGCTGAGGCTGGCCGTTTATAAGGAATTGGACATGGTGGGCGAGCGGGGAAGGATCGGGGGTGACAGTGAGAGAAGGGGGTAAGGGGAGGGTTCTTTATGCCTCACCTCTGCCCATTTATTTTGCATTTTAACAGGACGGGGCATGGTAAATAATATACCTGATGGATGCCTCCTTGTAGACTGGGAGCTCCTCCGAGCAGCCCTCAGAGCCACTCGGAGGAGCTCGGAGGAAGGTCGCGGAGTCGTCCCCCAATTGGGTAGGAGGCAGTGAGAGCGACACGCCACCACTGACTCTAATGGCGCTAATATTTCCCCCGGAGCTGGAGCAGGGGGGCGGGGGACCCTGCCGGGGCCCCAGGTGTGGCGGGGCTTGTATTCCCCCGGCGACTCCTCCAGGGTCGTTGGCGGGCGCCCGGAGGGCAGCGCGCCCTTTCTCCAGGTGTCTGTGACCTTTGTGCAGCGGCGATGAATGCCCAGCCATCAATCGGGGGCCGAGTGGCCGAGTCGACACAGCTACGAGTCCGTGGAGGGCGGCGGCTGGTTTTATCCCCGGCCGGAGGCGGGGAGGTGGCCGCCCGCCCCCGGCCGCCCAGCCCCGGCCAAGCCCCCCGCGGGTAATGGCCAGCGAGTCCGTCGGACCAGGTAAGCATTCAGTATTCACTTTCATTACCCCGGGCCTGTTAGAACGACTCGCCCCTTGCTTTTCTTGGCGGCCACGCATTAACACGGAGCGTGAGCGCGTCCATCTTATGTCCCCCGCCTCCCTCCCACCTCCCGCCCACTCTTCTCATGTCAACTAACAACCCCCCAGCTCCCCACCTTACTCCAGGAGGGCCCGTCCCCCGCATACTGATACTCCAGGGCGGAGTGACCACCGTGCCCAGTCACCACCACCCCGGCCTCCACCCCGGCCACTGACCACTGGGAGGCCGGCATGCCTTGACCCTCGCCCCGGTCAGACCCAGCACTCCGTCGGTCTCCCCACCATGTCCCCACACAGGGCCACCACTGCAGTGCTCTATTACGAAAAAAAACCCTCTTGAAGTACATGTATATAGGCCCGTTTCCATTGGCCGACGAAAACAGTTTAGATTTTTTGAGTTCACCTAATAGCTTATTTCCCTTTTGCGTCAGCAGTGCTAAGGGTGTGTTGATAGTTCCTGACTGTAGGCCCTATGTCGGTGATGGCCAATGGAAATGGGCTATTAGGAGAACACAAAAGATCTACACAGTGTTCGTCGGCCAATGGAAACAGGCCTAAGATATACCCATATAATGTTTTGCTCCTCTTTTATCCCAAGTTCATAATTTCCACTGATATGTACTTCTGTGCCAAACCCCAACTCCTCATACGTCCCTCAGAACTATCATCGGACTATCTTGTCATAGATCAGCATTGCTTGAGCTCAACGAATTTCTCTATTCACCCACGTGTTCAAGCCGGAGACACGTCAAGCGAGAAAGGCAGCGATTTCTGGAATCGCCAACACGAAATAGCGTGTATGTGATACTGGGGACACACCAAGCGAATGAAGGCAGCGATCTCTGGAATCGCCAACACAAATTGGCGTGTATGTGAGATATCATTTCATAGGAAATATCTCCTGCCTATAACTAAGCATCTTGGAAGCAATGAAATATGAAATAATAGCTCACATATAGGCCATTTTGTGTTGGCGATTACGGAACTGACTGCGTTTCTCGCTTGGTGTGTCTCCTGCTTTATATATTATTTCATATTTCCCTTGATTATTGCTTCTGATACACTAAATTATCGGTGGGAGATATTGTTATGAAAAAATATCTCAGATATATGCTATTTTGTGTTGGCGATTCCAGAGATCGCCGCCTTGACTCGCTTGGTGTGTTCCCGACACGACCCGCATGCTCACATACTTCTATTTACACTCACAACAAGCACGTGCTTTATGAACCAACCCCCACCCTGCCCGTCACCACTCTATACCTTCGTGACCAACTCGCGTTTCTACCCAGCTCAACAAACGACCTTCACCTTGGCTTATTTGTAACAATACTGATCACGTGACATAACAAACGCCCGGGTAAGGCAGCGAGTAAAAGGATCAACGGATGGAGAGGAAACGGGCAAATGGGGCACCTCTCAATACCCGATGCAACCAACAACAGCAACCAACAACCCTGACTCCGCCCTCCCAGTCCGATTCCCCACTCATCATTTCTACCGACAAATCGGCCGTATAAATCAAAACCTTTGAATTTTGGGGATCATAGGGTTTCCTTTATTCGTGTTGTGACGTTGATAAAGGTATATTTCCTGCTGGAGAAGCCAGGAGGCAGTGGTAAGGCAGGGATGAGGGATGTGGTCATGCCCAGATAGCCACAGTGGCGGGGTGGGTGCAGCCTGGGTGCACTTTGATTTCAGTCCCGTTTTGTTCCCCCTGTTTCCGCTCACGTTTGTACCTCGTTTCTTCTTTCTGAATGAATGCTCTCTCGTTTTTCACTTTTCTCACTCGGCTGCTAGATACACTGGTCTTTCGTGCCCCTCTCAGCAGCGAGTGGAGTTTTTCTCCAACTGGTGTTATGATGGGATGTGGGGGGAACTAGCAATCATAATTTCATAAAATGATATATATTTGATGGTCATGGATAATAGAGGCCTATTTCGATGTATTACTCCTATGTTATATATATTTCCTTGATATTCAGACGTTTCCGTTTTCTTAGTCATGCATGTATTGTGTAGCCAACCATTCACTATAGAATATACAAACTGGTTATAGTATATCGATTTGAAAGCTTTATTGTGTGAAATTAGTTAAATAGGGCATACTTCTTTGAACGTACGCATATGTTTTATCGAGACCACACCGTTTTAAACAGTAAGTTCACAAGATGGACATGTTAAGGTGTGTTGCCTGGGGTGGACCATTGCCAACACAGATCCCCATTTGTCAGTCTACAAAAACCGAGAAACTATAGACGCAAACAGAAAAACCGAATAAAAACTGGAGTAATTGGCGAGCGGCATATTTGGAGCGTAGAAGAGGGAGAGGTGGACCCAATTCATAGACTGCTTCTACCCTGTAGAACCGAGCGAGTGTTGCCAGTTCACCACTCAGTTCTCAGGGTCTATGTAATCTATCCCTGACTTCAGTACACCGAGAGAACCACCAACATCCACCGGGCTCCTACGCGGGTCAAGCCCGTCAACGTCCCTACGACCGCTACCGGCCCCCCGACGGGTGGAGAAAGACCGCCTCGGACAGTGTCCGCGCTGCCGCCTCCACTCGACCACAGTCCGTCAACCGGAGAGGCCTCGACCGCCTCGAACACTTGCCAAGGCCCGAGTAGATTGCATCGGGAACTGGGGAGTGTCCGATGTGGCTGCCTTGAGACAACACTTCACGTCTGGAATCCCAGGTCATCTTTAACTCCGATCTGAAGACAGTGCGAAGAAAAAGAGAACGGGAATATCGACTTGGAAGTCTTGTTCAAGGAATATCTAGATTCACTGTCCCCAACGTGAAATCAGCTTCAGAGAAGGCCAAGTCTGTGTTGGTGTGTTGGTAAGTATGGGACTGTATTTCTGACCGATTTTACTGAGAATATCGAAAATAAAACGGTATGATGGGAAATCTAGTTTCAGCTACTGAAGGAAAACGAACGCAATAGAGTGAGACCAAAATAGTGTGAGTGTGGAGATGAAATAGGATGATATAAATCTGGTTGGTTTCTCTAAATAACCAGGGAAGATACGAATATATTGCAAAATCACGAGGCTTAGCTGTAGCACTTCTGACACCAAACGCGTTATATGAATATATTGCCTCCATCCCAAGAGTATTGTGTATATTTCTTTATATTCCCTACTTATAATAGATATTGTAACTCTCCTTTATACATATGTATCTGGATGTGATTATGTACACATAGCTAACGATCATAATGAACATGGTAGCGATACTTACCTTTCACCAGAACAGCTGCTATGTGATCTACGTGCGATGTTACTGTTGTCGAAATAAATATATAAATAAATAAAGATAGATAGATAAATAAAAAGAAAACCAACAGATTGAGATATATTGATCCATGACAAATATACAGCGTTGTCGACCCCAAATTCTCATTACCATCGGTGTGACATGTCAAGTGTAATATCTATTTCTATGTTGAGTCCCCTATGCGTGGTGATCTATCTATACATGGTTATTTTGTTCTTCTTGTTTTTGTGTATTTAGGATAATATCAATAGTTTATAGTAACATTCTGAGGTGACCCACAACCCTACCAATGAGCTGTCACAACTCTTTAGTGTCAATGACAGACAGGTCTTTGGTAGCCATATGAGAAAACCAAAGGATTCTGTAAAAACAAAGAATATTATCAACATATTTCTATGATACATATACTCTGCCTATAGTGCCGGAACGGTGTTGAGATTTTCAGCTCCACACACCAAGGATTCTCCGTAGAATGGCCGCCGTTTCTCGCACGTTGTGTTGTTGGCGTATAACGCCGGTATGAATACACCATCCACTGACCTACTTCTAGTGAGTGACTCACGAGCACCTGGCACTCTCCGGGCCGGTGTGAGTCGGTGCTCCAAGCAGAGCTTCTCAATGCTGTGCGTACAGCCACGGGACGGTGGTGGACGGTCAGAAGCGGCGAGCCATCTGATAGCGGCCAATGACTAACGGCCCCTCTACACCCAGCGCTCCGGTGTAGGTCAGCGCAGTTAGCGCCCTGCTTGGCTTTATCCTCGTAAAAATGGACAAACAAGCCACGCTTTGGCTTCAAGTCGGCCACTGGGTGCAACAGCCCAGAGGCTGCTTGTTGTTATCCTATTTCACCGAGATTTTTTTGATTTTTTTTCCTGTTTTTATTTCCCCCTGCTTGAGTGCTTCTTATGACAGAATGTCTGGGTTATCATTTATTTGGTTCATGTCCTAGTTGCAGCACGATAGAGTAATTCAACTCATCTCGAGCAAAGTGTAGTGTGATTAGAACAAAATCGGTATTCGTTCGTATTCACAATGACCTACCCATAAAAACTATTATTTCTGTAATGAATAGAGTCATTGGGATTCTATCTAGTTCAATTGCATCATTTGATGTTCGTATGATATGTATGCCATTTAGTCTCGAAACGCAGTAAATACTATAATATAGCATGCGCAATATCTATAAAAGTGGAAACAAGAGAATTATTCTAATTATGTGTTTTGTTTCTACGACGAGGATTCTCATAAAAGGTATATATTAAACATGAAATTTCAATTAAATACAATGATCAAAATTGGCTTTTTCGTGATGATAAAAAAACGAACAGATTCTGGGTCAATTTCACAGTGAAATGTTATGCTTTTCTATCATAATCATCTGAGCCATTCTTACAAAGGGGAAATAAAAAAATTATAATATTATACTAAACGAAAAGAGTGATATATTCGACCGAAACTTTATCGAAATGTCCTCTTTAGGTATAGATAAAATCTCAAAGCAACGATCCACCCACGTGCATTTTCTCCATAGGCATACAACCTGTTGACATGACAAATATTGAATCACCACAACCTCCCACTGTATGAATAAAGCCTTCTGACGGAAATACAGAACATAAGTGGTTCCATATACAAAACTGCTGTTATGTTTATCGGGGAATTTTGACAGGCAGGCAGCGAGCGAGGTGTGGTGGGATGGTTGGCGAAAAAAAGCGAGAAACCACAATTGGCGAAGCCACGTGCGCCCGGGCGCCATATTTAACACATGGTAGCGCCAATTCTCACAACAAGAGGTTGTAAACATAACACTGCGGTGTATTTATATGTACTCAGCGGAACCACCAATAGGACCATAATCCAATAATTCGTTTTGAACAATCCAAAACATACATACCACAGCAATGTATTGCTTCCCACAACTAAAAAGTATCCCCCAATGTGAATCAAAAGTAGCTATGTATGTATAATTTATCTATATCTAAATATCATCTAAATATACGTTGTATATTATAAAGATATATATAGGCATATAAATAAATACATATATATATATATATATATTTATATATATAGATGTATAGATATATAGATATATAGATTTATGTAAGCATATATACATATATGCAAACAAACATATATGCAAACAAATATAGATGTAATATGTATTATCCCACCCCTAATAAAAAACGCCATAGGCTTAACATGGGATTTGTTTATGTCACTGGGTGTGACATAAAGTGTTGTTTATGTCACTACAGATAAAATCTAGACGCCACTCGTTTGAGTTTGAGTTTACTTATGTCACTCATTTTGTTGGTTCCATAATGTCACTCGTCTTCGACTCGTGAAATTATGGAGCCAACAAAATGTGTGGCATAAATAAACTCAGACTCAAACTCATGACGTCTCTTTATATTCAGAGGGCATTTAGATATAGATACACTGGTCCTTGTCGATGTATCTCGGCCCACCTTTTTTCACCAGGTACGTAGTGCAGCATGTTGCAGTGTCCTGCCGTGGGGCTCAGCTTGCTCAGTTATTCATTGAATTGGCCTTGTCATGGGTTCTTGTAAATACCCGCTGCTGTTGCTGGGTTAATGGTCTCATAATTCAGGGCATTTCTGCTGCCTTGTTTCACACGCCCAGCGCCGAAGATAATCGCCTGATTGATGCCAGAATCGGATCGTGGCAGGGAAAAGGTGTGCGTCTTTGGTATGACCCACCTCATACAAGGATCCTAAGAGGAGCCAAACAAACTCCCCCACCTATAGCATCAAATCAAGGCAATCCCCATACACCACTACAATCCTACTGCTACTTTTTTTAACACATACACCACAGATTCAATCCTCATTCTTTACTGGGTTCATAAGGGATTTGCCTCAGACCTCCATTGCTGCCAAGATCCATGCTGGCCGACTCCACTATGAGCCGCCATTTTCCAATATGGCCGCGCCCATGGGCGGGGTACACTTGGGGCACAAAGACTGGAGGTAAGCCTGGGGTGTGTATGTTAACACAGGGCCACACACGGCTTCGATAAATTCCCGGCGAATCGTAGAGGTCAGACAGAGGACGGACAATACCATTGTGAAGGTCGTTGTGTCCGGATCGCGGCCGTCCCTCATGCTTTTGTTTGCAGATAGCGGTGGCTCTCCTGGCCGTCTATCACAGTCGCTGAAAAGATTCACAGCTTGGCATAAAGAGACCGCTAATGCATGTCTTGGCTGTGTTCGGCTGAGCTCGGCAATTCGATGCAGCAAAGTGTGGGTTCTGGTCTGCATGTCCGGGGTGCCCTGTCATCTCTTTGTACCCTCAAGTTCTCCTGGTTAATATCACTTATTTCGATCCTAGTTTCTCCTCCTGTGTACACATACAACACTGGTGTCTTTATCATCGTCCAGTGAGAGAGAGGGAGAAAGAGAGAGGGAGAGAAAGGTAGAGGGAGAGTTGTAAAGGACAGATATATGTAAGGAATGTAAAAATGCCTATAGTTTGTGAAGCAAGTTGATCTTGTCATTGTGATGGAAAGTTCAGAGGTGGTAATCTAATATAAGATGACCTTTGCATCTGACATCTTATTCAATCACCCAGGTTTCAAATGCAATTTATCTTTTCTATACGTAAATATAACATATATGTATACATATATAGATGGTATGATAAATATATAACGATCTACACCTTTTCTTAGTAAAACAAAAATGGAGTAAGGACCCATGTTTCAAATACAATTTATTTTTTTACATGTCAATATAACAAATATTTATGTTTCTATCTATATATATATATAGATATACATGATTTAGGATATACAATGCCATAGATATAAAATAATTATAGTCTTTTTGTGGATTTCTTTAAAATGTAAACCGGACTTTTTCTTTATTGTCTTGGGGAGATAATGTCTGACCTATCCTTGGTGGGGTACCATTATAGGATCTCTGAGAGCATGCGACCTGTAAGGTGTAAACCTCGGGTGGTGATTCTGTTTCAGAAGAGGGTATGAGAGCCGCAGGTATCGATCAATTACCCGATCCACACTGGCGGGGTGGCGAAACGGGGGCCGGAGCGCGTAGGTAATGGGCGAATATGTCTCCTCTGGCCTGCTCCTAATTGGCAACTTAGCACGGGGAGAGTACATCTCGCAACACTCACTGCCGCCATCATGGCCTGCGTTAGTATCTGCGGCGTGACGGTCGAGTCGTTGACGGGGCGGGGCGGCGGAGGGGCGGCGGGCGCTTACCGGAGACCCATCAGCGAGTGCCGGGTCAGGTGCGGCCGGGCGGCGGGCGACAGGTGACAAATGTCAGTCACTCTCCTCTTGGCTTCCTCCGAGGCAATTGCGAGCAGCTCTGAGCAGCTCTGGATGGGCGATTGCCCGCGTCGCTGCCTAATGGTGACGGATGGTGAGCGCAGTCGTCGCGCTGCAGTTAGCTGAAAAGATCTAAGATCCCCAGCGATGGGTGCCGCTAGGGGGGATCCAACTATGATAGGTGCTCTTTGTCAGGTGCCTTAGGCCTTTTGATCCACGCCTGATGAGGCGCACAAGACAAGGAAGGGCTCCATTTGGTGAGCAGCTCGTGGGTGCGGGAGAAGCTCGCTCCCTCCGCGCACGTCATTACGGAGGGACGGCGCGGGGCTTCAATGCTGTCGTTAGTTTCTGCTCGAGCACCTTGCGCCTCCCATCTGGCCCTCCGCAATGAGACGAAATGACTTCTAATTTTCAGAGATCATTCTTCCACTTATTTTCATGCGGCGACGAAGCGGGTCTCCCCACCTCCGCTCCGCTCCGCTCTCCCCCTCTCCTCCTCCTCCTCTCCCCTGCCACCCACCTCGACGCCTCTCTGGGTGTCCTCCTCCTCCACCTCCACCTCCTCCTCCTGCCGCCTCCTATATACCCATCATCACCTCATTGCTTGGTTCGCCATCCTTCAACCACCTCCCAAACGTCTTCACTCGGGTCGTGCCCTGTCGATATTCTCTTTCTTCTTTTTCTTCTCCTCCACCGACTCCCCCACCTTCTCCTGTCTCAAAGAATCTCGCCTTTTTTGTTTTGTATCCCATCTCATGGTCCCTCTCCTGTTTTAATGTATCTTCTCATATCCTCATGTTTCCACGTTTTTTTAAACTGTTCAGCATTTTGATTTCCAGATCCACCTCATTGATTTCACATCATCACCTTGAAACAGCAATCGTTCTCTTTTCATTCCCACTGTTTTCTGGCATGCACAAATTCTATCCCTGCTCTTAATGCGGCATTTCCGCCTGACGAATACATGTACACCGACCATGTGGTCACTCTAAAGTCAATCTTTTGGTTGTGGCTCTTGAGATTTAATGTTGGTACAAATCGTTGACCCCAGAACAAACAGAGCATTTTCAACCCACGACTGGAATAAGGCCACATATTGCTGTAGTAGAGATTTCTAGTGTATTTTAAACGATCATCTAACCCCTGGTATTTTCCCCTTAGGCCTAACATTGGAAATTCGCACCCAATGCCAATGGAGTATTTAGAAAAAATACTCAATTGGAGATTATGTCACAAAAGTTAGCCGATTAGTCAATGTGAGAGCTGAGATAATTTCAGAAACCTATGAAAATTGACGGTCAGAGCTCGAACCCATATCATTTGAATCGCTACGTAATTCACGCTGCTTTGCCTTGTGAATTACTTCACTATTCTAACTCGATGGGGTACGAGCTCTGGCCGTAAACTTTCATAAGTTTCATCTATACTAAATGCTAGATATTGTAACAGAATCATCGACCGCCACTGATTATATGTATACCTGGTTTGAATTTATCGGTGAGGCGATTAGTCATAACTCGGTGCCGAATTTCGTTATGTGGGGGAAAAATCGTCAACGTGAAATTTACCCCAATTTCCACGAAGAGTATGCACCCTAAAAGTGTCAAATAGGTGCTGGGTGTTGCCAAAGGCGATAATCGATGGCCAAGGGCCCATTGAATAGTCTAGGCTCGTACATGTAGACCCTTGTCTGCATGCCAAGGAGACCCAGGACAATGTGGGTCAACTTCATTCAATACTTATGGACGACCTTATGGATGGCTAAGACTGTCCTAGGGAACGAACTTAAATATAATCAAATGATAACCCTTGTACGAGATACAGAAAAGGGTCTTCTTGTATGAGCCTTGATTATTCAACAGGCCCCTGAATCGTCAGGTGGAAATGCCGAGATACAGCCACACAGGGAATCTACATTTCCTGATACCTTCTCTTTCTGATCACCATCTATATATTAAACAGGAAACATATGAAAGTTCACGGTCAGAACTCGTATCAAATCGAGTTTGAATCGCAAAGTTAATCACAAGCGAAGCCGCGTGAGTGACTGTGCGATTCAAACGAGATCAGATCGAGCTATGACCATGAACTTGGATAGGTTTCTGAATTTATCTCACCCCTCACATTGACTAATAGGCTAGTACTTGTTACATAGTCCCTCATTGAGTATTTTTTCCAATGTTCCATGGGCATTGAGTACGAGTTCCCGATATCAAGTCTATATGGGGAAAAAGTACCAGATCTGAGATAAACATATAGACCATGTTGGTCTACTTTCTCGACTATTGTCATTGTATCACTTCTTCTCCACCACTACTATTACATCTCCCTAACGTCTCTTTTATCATCCAAACTCCTTCTCTGATTCCTCTGCATCTAACCATTCACACCTTCACACTTTCTCCTCCCCTCCTTGTCCATCTTTCCGTCTTTCCTGACCCATCCACAGCACCGTTGCCCTCCGTTCTTGTTGATCCGTCCGCCGCATCAATCGTACACCAGGCTTTGAAAACGGTTTTTGTACTGTGTTTCATTTGGAGGAGATTTTCTTTCAACTATGTTGTTTTAAGACGCAATGGGTTTTGGCTTCCCCATTTGTATGCATGAGAGTTACCATTCCTGTGCAGGGAAATCCACGAATGGGAGAAACTGCTTTTCTACCTAATTCTCAGAAACTCTCGGCACGATTGTTTGAGGATTTATACTGAAGGGTAAACGAAGTGAATGGGAGGGAGAAATTACTTCAAATCGTCAATATCTTACTTAACAAATGATTAAGAATTTGAAAAAAGGGAATTATTTAACAACCAAATGAAGTTTTACACGAGAATTACTCATCGAAATTTTCCCTGATGTCTTACTTGAAACCAATAGTTAATCATTTGAATAGGTCTTCGCATTTTCTCTGGCATAAATTCATCTAAATGCAGTGAAAATGCCATTATTCCAGAAACTTAATAAACCCTAATAATTTAACGTCAGGGAGTATCTTCCTTATTTTTGTATGGTCAGGGTTGTTCTCGTTTTTCGTGTTTTTCGTGTTTTTTTTTTAATTTCTTAAGGGTGCAAACCATGCACATTTTAAGTTATGCGATATTTTGTAATTGCAGTTGGTGTTGAAGAATGTAGAATATATTCTTTGCACAGGTTCTTTTTACGTTCTGGGTTTGGTTCTCGGCAGCTGAAGAATTCACTTGCACTTCCTTGAGTTTACACAACCCTAGTATCACTGTCACTGGCAGAGGAGAAAATAAAGCATCACCCATCTTTCTTTTTTTTTACATCTTATAAGTTGATATGATAATCATATGTTAGTGATATACTGGTGTGTATATAGTTTTTGTTTGTTTGTAAAACATACACAAGATTAACTCCCTAAGACTTGAGACAGTATCAACAGGCCTCTCTTTGTTGAATTTCTTCTAAAGAAGACTAGAAACTTTGCTCAAAACATTCTAAGATAAAAGGTACGAATAGTCGTGGGATAAATTATTGCATATCTAACGAATAACGACTGTAAGTGTTCCCTTTCTGAATGTAAGATGTTAATTCTCTGAATGTGTTCTTTTTCTGAATGCTCAAAGTTTAGTATGGGACCTTCGGAGGGCTCAAAACTTCCTATTAGTACTTCATGGTAAACTTACTACTATGTATTATTTTTCATTAAACGTGGTTAATTCTCATATTATAATGAATCTAAGAGATGCCAGAATTCTGATTCATCATTGGTTTGTAGAAGGGAGCACTCTGTGGAGTAGTCAGGCGGCCATGAGGGTAAACCCACGTGGTAGCCGCTGACATTTGCAGGAGAGAGTGACAGTGAATGAATGTGAAAAGTGCTTCAAGGGAGCCTTAATAATTGACGGCGACGGCGCCCTTTGGCCAAGCAAACATAGAAAAGGTTACCAACGGATAGAATCAAAATAAGATAAACAATGAAAACAAATCCCACTAAATGAGTTCGGAAGTCACAATTTAGCCGACGGAGAATGTTGGAAGTTTCCGGAGTGAATCACATAAGTCATGATGTCAGTAGAGCGTACAACTCAAAATGTGATCATTTAAGTGTCTTCCTATCTGGAAAAGTTAATTTTGTTAAGTACAAAATTATTGATTCATGGCTGTTTCATACCTTCACGGTGAAGCTACAGTTTGTTGTCTATGCGTAACATTACACCTGTATCTGTAGCAGATATAGTACGTTAAATCTTTGACAGGAAATATTCTCCATGAAACAGTAAATGAGGTTGAAGTGGTTTTTTATAAAAAGAAAATATAAAAGATGAATTATCAAAAACTTGAAATATGTTTAGAAAAATTAAAAAGGAACATAAACTACATTGGGATATGTATTAGCCTCTCAGGTACTACACATATACATGAATTATATATTTCTATTTATTAGTATAAAAGTATATCGTGTTTAGGCCTATATATAGATATATCAGTAAGCACATAAAGTAAGCCGATGGATCCAAATATATAGCAATAAGAAAATACAATAGTAAATAATACAAATACCAGTGTAGACCGTGTGTAACAGAAATCCATAATTCAAACTAAACCATTGCTCTCACGCGGCACCTCCGATGAATGTCCTGTCATTTGGTTCTCTTCCCATTCATATTTCCCGGGCTAGTTGATCTCGTTAATGCATGATAAAGAGGGAACTCAGGGGCATGAACTTTGAGCCTTTCAGCCTACGAAGGCAGCCAACTTGTCAAGCCACCATCTAAATCTGGTCCAGTGCCAACTGGCTTCCCATAACTTATACCCACACTCCGCGAATTATGTTCTCCATAATGTCGCGTCGTGGGACATCTTTTATCGTTTATTTTGGTAATTTGTGCATTTAGTTCAGTGGTTTATTGAATGTGACGTTGTGATTGAGATGTGTAATAGGCGCATTATCGACACATAATTGTGTCAGTTCTGCGTACATATAGGTGTTGTTTGTGAGGTATTTGACTGTTAGATATATCTCTTCATATCGGGCTTTATGAGTGCACTGAAAGTCAGCAATTACTGACTATTTATGTCGTTATAGAGGAAGAATGTATGTCACTATTACAGGTCATCAGAAAATAATTAAATGATGTTACGACACGAACCCCAACTTACTAACAAGCCATTTAAAGGCTATCTTCCCTAAGACCCTAGATTCGTATATATTCACATATTTACTACATATGCTTTTCCCTTGTTATAAATTCTACAATATTTCAGAAGTCTTGCGTCAGAGTTGATGAAAGCTATGCATTCATCATGTCTTTGTGTGTCTGTGATTTGTTCTCCTATCTTCCCACCTGCCTGTTATAAGTTAAAGCCTTGCTTTTTTGCCTCCTGTCGCTAGATGAGAGACATCGGCCACAGGGGATGGCTGGAATATTGAATAAGAAGCTGAATAATGGGTCTCTCTTCGTATCCTAAACAAGTTGTTCTGCTGCTCCATTGTTGGACAAACACATAGACTATAGCAGGGACAAGCTCCAAGTTGTTCATAGTTTCTGTGATAATGACATGGCTACTTGAAGCCAGCTTTATACTGTATGCATACAAGTAGAACATAAAGGGTTGCCGGTTCATACCGATACAGAATGAGATATTGAATTGCAGGCCAGCGAACCCTACCTTATCGGCCACTCTGTCACCAACAGTATGTTTGATAACAAAGAAGCTCACCCACCGTTGGCCAGCACACTGCAGTGGGGTATGATGTATGGCACAAATGGTTCCCAAGACTGACCATATTTGGCGGAGCATGAAAATGCAAGCTAACACCAAGTCCCAGAGTACTTGAATAGGGATGATCTCTCTTCTATTGAGATGGCCTAATCTGTATGGAACCACCTGGGAGGACGATATAGCCCAGTCTACAGGGAGGCCGTTAGTACGAATGTAGCCGACATGTAGATTAACAAGACTACACTCCAAAACACATTGTCCTACACCCCTCCCTTGACCTGCGTCCATAAACTCAGAATTATGCATCGTGCAAGAGTGGCAGGCCTTTCACTTACATGAAGCACCCTGTCCTATACATCCACCAGCCCCCACATCCTAGTGATACTGATGAGAGCAAAAACTTTTCTTGTGGGAAAAAAAGAATCGACTCCGGATTCTTCAGATCGCTGGCGTATTTTCGCCGACTCATTCACGCCGATGCTTAGGATGCGCCGTGTGTGGCAGCCATCTTCTTTTCTCTGCGTTTCCCTTTAGTAAAACAGGTGATGGTTTCATTATGTGCTCCTATCAGAGAGGATTTTTATGTCCCTTTTTTCTCTCTCTATGTTGCTGGCCGTAGTTTTTTTTTGTTTATAAATTTCTATTTTATTTGTTGATTCCCCTAGCTGCTACATGGGCGCTCGGAGGTGATTTATCTCTTCCCTGAGACTTTGTGAATCGATTCAGCAGAGAGTCCATTGTCCCTGGTTATAACGCGCACTTGTTACCAAGGAACAAAACCTCACCACCGCTATTTGCGAGCCCCCACACGATACGTTTAGTGTTTGTCCGCATGTTTACGTCAGGCATTTCATTATTGTCCCTCAAAGAAATCCCTGCCCCCGGAAGATTGTGCGCCACTATTTCCATTACCCCGGAACTTTCTCCAGGCCTCCCCCATCTTTGAGTGTGGGCACAGTATCCTCATTGTTATTTGATTTTATTTCCCTGACCCTCTCGGTTTGTTAGGCGATTCCGGGGTGGAAACGACCACCTCTGATTGGAGACCCCATCAAGGACCCCCACAGACGACCAAGGAGCCCCTTCACTCTCCCTTCCTCTGGGAACACAGGGGAGTGAAGCAGAGAACCTCCATGCATTCCCTAATGAGTGCGATTGTTTAAATGAGTTCACCATCAATTTGCCCACAGGCTATAGCTCGCCACTCAGTGTCCAGGAAGGCGAGGATCAAATGAATATTGGATCTCGGTTGCTTTTAGGGGTGCAGGCATTGCGGGGTGGAGTGACGGGGGGAGGAGGGAGGGACTCGGTGGATTATTCATTTAACGGGCGCCTGGAGGTGAGGGACGGCTCCTTGACAAACCCTGCTTCCTCCTGTGTGAGGTGGGAGCCGGTACAGAGACCAGTTCAGAGATCTGTGCCGTTAAGGCCCATTTCCACATGGCGACTTTAGCCCCTATGACTGGCGGGCCCCGGGAAACACAAGCCACTCAGCCTATGGGAGGGCGAGTAGTCAGCCAGTCAGCGGCCATATCAAGAAAAATATCAAACATATTTGATATTGAATGTTAGAATTTTTTCGTTCCAGTGGATCACGTTAGTTTTCCGTGGTAGGTTTAAGACGCAGAAGATAAGCCTCGTTTTCCAACATATTTGATATTGAAATAGCAAGAGACTAGATTGTTTCTAGTCACTGACTTGAGCCACATTGGGGGTTCGATCTCTTGTTGCAGACTACATGGCAAATTTCTGCTCCCGCTAGGCAACTTGGACTGTAGTTGCTGGCTCCTAGATTTAGTGAAAATGGACCTTTTGGTGTCGAGGGTGACTCTTTCTGGAACCAGGTTTAGATATCCAATCAGCACAGAGGAATTGTTCATTCTTATTGCTATCTATCAGAATCAAGTTATCTCTCTTGCTGAGAGCAAACGATTACATCCAAAAACAGCAGTCAGTCTGAAGACTGTATTGATTTTTGAAATCATCCCTTGGTGCCTGTCTTCTTTTATACCCTTGCTTCTTCTGTTTTTGTTTGAACTCTGTTCGTCCCCTTTCCAAGTATTCTTCTTCTTCTTCTTCTAATTTTCTCCTGTTTCTCGTTATATCTCTCCTCTTCGATTCATTTAAATTCCTTCTATCATTTCTATTTCTCCACACCCTACTATTCTATATCCTCAACAGCCTAAAGCCTAGCTTATGAACCTTGAGGTGTAATTATATGGATTGTGTTGTAACATATATAGAGAAAAATAAGCCCAAAGAGGGTGGAGTATGACAATCAACTCAACAAGGGTAGATTATAATTGATTAACTCAGCTTTAATGTGGGATGAAAACTTAAGAAAGCCAAATCTGAATGTAAGCCTATGACCTAAGCATGAAAGATAAGGAAGCCAGTGTACCCTAAGATAAATTCCAGGGTAAATAAAAGTTTCAATAAATGAAGGTCTGTTTCAAACCATTCTTTTTTTATTTTCTTCCACCCTTTCCTTCTCAATAATGTGTCATTCTACCTCCCTTTAGTCATGATATAGCCACTTTCCTTAGTTCAGCATTTTCGTATTTATTCCATCTCAACATCTCAACATCTCAACATCTCTACCTAACCATCTCAACATCTCTACCTAATCTTCTTGCTCTTCTGAGTTTTTGTCTCCTAGTAGTTGGGTCTGTACATTCTGTTAAATCATTAAGAATTTGTTTTCGCTCTTCAATCTTCTTTGATACCAAGATACTCACTTCTTCTCCGCCTATAGATTTCATCTGCTTTGTTACTACCGGGGCTAGTTTGTCTAGGGTACTTTCGATAAAAGTTAGGTAAGATTCACAGTTTTTATTCTCGCCAAATTTTTTAAAGTTGACTATCTGTAAGTTGAAATTTAAAACACTTGAGTTCTTAAAGCCTGACCTCAAACTCTTGGATATTTCCACCTGCCCTTTCCTACCTCTCTCTTCCCTATTTTCTTCTCTCAATATACATCAATTTTTATCTTCCATGGCCAATTTTGTTTTACCAACACTTTTTCCTCTTTCCCTTCAATTTTCTCGTATCTCCTCTTTCTTACCCTCCCCGCTCCCCCCCCCCCCTCACCTCACACCTCCCCCCTCATCTCGCCCCTCACCTCGCCCCTCACCTCCCCCCTCATCTCACCCCTCATCCCACCCTGCCCCCACACTCATCCCTACACCCTGGTGGCCTATAGGCGGACGAATCGGGCAGGTATTTCTGACCAATAAAAGTAAACCTCCGACGCGCTCACCGGATGATGGAGCGCCGTGCGCGCGCAACCGCGATTCACTGACCGGAAATGAAGCCAAATAGTTGGGCGTCGTCGTCGGCGAATTGGGCGCGCGGCGGCGGGCGTCGTAAAGCACCCGGAGGAAGCGCTCAGTCAGGGGTGGAGGTGGGCGCGGGCGGGGGTGGAGGCGAGGGGAGGACAGGAGGAGGCTGGAGGGACCCAGGGGTGGCTGCCTGCCTGCCTGCCTGCCTGCCCCGGGTTTCTCTGTGAATCATTAAGTTCCAACGCAGGGTAAATATAGATGAGCCCCGCCATCCCTCCCCACCTCCCTCCTTCCCTCCTCCTCCTCCTCCTCCCACCACCGCCCCGAAAAGCTCGCCGCTGCCGCGTCTTGCTTCTGATTGAAAAACAACTTTCTAAGTCGGTGAGATGAATTTATTGCGCGGTGGTGGAGATGTATGGCTTCTTGCTGGGAACTCTTCTGGGAGACGGGAATGGATGGAGGCTGTAGTCGGTGGAGGACAGTCGGACAAACCAGGACGGCCACGATCTATCCGGCATAGATAGAGCACGAAGTATGGAGAGTACAAGGAACATTGACGGAGATGGACATAGCCTGATTATAATATAGATACATTTATTCATTTTAAATTTCAGAGGTGCCAGTTTTCAATGTTTCCATTGAAATTTATATTTTCATCTTCAGAATTAAAAAAAACACCTCGTGTAATAGTGATATATCAATTGTTAAATCATCCAATTCACACCCCATGATCTCCCACTGAACCTCCCCACTGACACATATAAAATCACGAGCTTTCCCTTGATTCCCCATTGTGTATGTAATGTATAGACCATGCATGTAATAATATATATTTCGATTTTTTCTGACCCCAACTGGCAACCCTGTACATGAAGGAGTTTTGAAATCACCAGTTTTCGCTTTATTTCCTGATTTTTTTGTCAATGTACTATGTCTTGATCATGTTAGCGATAAAGAGTGGACATAATCAGGATTCGGATATTGTCCGTTCTTTTTCTAGACCTCACTGACATCTCTAGTTTAGATAACTACAAAGAATTAGCGACTACATCGCTGAACAACACCATACCCAGTAGCAATTTTTAGAAATATGTATAGCGTACAGTGATACATTGAAAAATAATATGAATTAAGATATGATTTGGGAATATAAAAGGTGTTTAGCCATACACAGCCTACATATATTGAATCTTAATGTTTTAGTGTAATAAACTATGTTTTTTCATTTCATAAAGTTTTCAATTTGTAAAAAGCCATTATATATCCTTTGTGTTTTGTAATTCCTAAAATACGACAGGCATCTATGGTATTTTCTACAGTCCCTCTGCTTATACATGTCTTTTACATGTATCATATGAATATATGCAAAGAGTAGTCACGATGTTTAATTATCCTATCGTTTCTTCTCACAGTATAAGGCAGGTGTATATTATGTAAAATAAAGACAAATCTGTAATTTCCAGCTGCCCCAAGATATGCTTTCATTCAAGTAAATGAAATGTTTAGAAACATACCACGAGAAGTGCAATAAATATCCCAGGAAAAAACCAGCTGGAACAGTCCAGTATTCATTGCATGGTGTTGACTGATTCCTGTCTCCTTGATACTAGTGTCGGAGCACACATTACTCTAGTCTATGGCGACTCTACCAGCCTGTCAATCAAATCAGGAAAGCCTCTCCTACTACGTTATAGTGTAATGCTTTTATGAACAGTCTACCATAGGGAAAAGAGTGCCATAGGAAAACTCAAACTGCAACTACACACACTATATGTGCGATTATTTTATGTAGTTGACTTTTCAACGATTAATCATATATATATATTTATATATATATATATATATATATATATATATATATATATATATATATATATTTTATAGGTTTTTATTTCTCGCATTCAAAATATACATTTTGTTCTTCCAAGCGGGAAATATGGGTTTCGATATTATGTCAACACAACAGTTACAATATATATACAGATATGATGACAGATATAGAGACTGTTCAATAACAAATATATATGCATATTCACCTTATGCGACTACATGGTTTTTTTATCTAAATCATAACTATTCCAACTAGGTAGAATCAACATTAGGTAGTCGCTCTGTTTAGGGTTTTAGTGTCTATATCTTGGTTGTATTTGGGTAGTCTATTACTATACTGAGTAACACTGCAATCATTATACACCCCATTACGATCCATATCACTGAGTGTAATAGTTTCATTTTCTGCTGGAACTTGATTTCTTACAGAGTATAGTCAGGTTCAATCTTTATATATATATATATATATATATATATATATATGTGTGAATTTTAGTCAGATTATCGCATATGAAACCAGACCATCCGACTATATATCATTGGATAGACCCCTTGTAATCTTGTGTATATAAATTGTCATGTTCGCCCTTGTGATTTCTTTGTCGTGCCTATGTCTTACTTAAAATCCCCTAAATTCAGTTTTCACCTACAATCATTAGTAAAACCCTTTATATGTGATTATACTCGGCCAACGACCACAACGAGATTAAATACATTACGGTCAAAAATATCGCATCAAACAGTATCGCATAGTACATGTAGGCCTTAAATCAGCGGCGGCTTAGATCGGCGGGCTTTACCCTGCTGATTTAAATCAGAGTTGACGGGTCTGAATTGAACCAAACCCCTCCCTAATTAGCGCTGCACTTTTAATGCTGCACCCCGCCTCCGGCCTTATTAATTTTTCTTATATATTGTTTTAGTTTTTTGCTTGTTTGTTGTTGGCTTCCTGCTCGTTGGGGGTGTATTGATCCGGCCCGGCCGCCTCTGCTCGCTCCCCCGGCTTCAGCAGCACCTGCCACCGGCGCGAGGTCCACGGCGGGCCCGGGGAAGGACGGCGGGGGAGGGACCGGGGATGACGGTCGGACAGGGCGGCAGGCAGGGCGGTGAGCCCCGTCTCTAACCGGGACTATATTGACAAACGGCCAGGCCCGCTATTCGCGTGCCATTGCTGTGTTGTATGCGGCTAAAATAGGCCACGGTACGTACGCACCGAGAGGAGGGAGAGTGTGGGAGAGAGAGGGAGAGGGAGAAAGGGGCAGGGATAAAAATCAATATTCTGTGTAGGGTGGAATACAGAAGGGGAGACTGCGAGGTTGGCCGTGCAGGCTTGTAGCAGGGGGTCTACATGGAGTGCTGGTGGTTTGCCAGCCTAGACCAGACTCACGAAGCAATGCCAACCTTTCCCCATGTATATATGTATAAGCCTTCTACACTATAACATGTGACACACTATCACATGGTAGTATGCATAGGGAAGCCACTCGAAACGAACCAACCCTTCCGAAGGACCCTAACTCTGGCTCCTGTCAAGGACACTGTAAAGAAAATTAGTATTCAAAGAAAGAATCGCAACTAAATAACCACCAAAACACGACACATTTATGATATATCAAGTGTTATTTAATTCAGCACATAACCTTAAGCTGTCAAGATGAACTAGATAACATCAATGCATTGCAAAATATATGGGTTGGAAGAAAAAGAATGTTACTGGAAAATGAGTAAGATGGGACTGGTGTATAGGAAAGTCTCACATATATTTGGACTCATTCCTGTATTAAAAAAAAGATTAACAACAATAACAACACAATGTTTTCTGTTAGTTATTATTTACTAAGAGGCCTTGCACATCATACCCTAGCCATTCGTGTAAGGTGTTAATCTGATATCGGATCTCATACGCGAGTTTAAATTCGATCCTGCTATCCCCTGGCTGTCCATGGCTCCCCTGATTCAAATGCATACAGTGCGGGTTGGTGGAGGAGCGGGGCCGTATGCCCCTCCCGGGAGGGACAGTTTTACATATCGGGGGGTGACGAGGGACCCCGTACGTCATGCTAACGCTTCGCCGAGTTCCTAACGAGAACGATTCGTCTTCGTGCTGCGGAATCGCCCACCCGGCAAATGTAAAACAATGCCGCATGAATTGCGTCGTTGTGAATTCGACAGCGATCAATTCCTAGCACCACCATCTTCTCGTCCATCTGGGGTTGGTGCTATCCACCCCCACCCCATCCCCACCCCCATCCCCACCCCGCTCTCTCACCCCCCCCCCCTTATTCTTTACCCTAAACCACCACCCCTTGACCTCATTTCGTCCTGCATCAGGGAAGACCGGAAGTCGAATTGATCTTCCGGTAACTGGTTTCCGGTGGTATATCCAGAACCCTTATATACGGGGATGGGAAATGCATTGCGTTGGTTTGGGAGGCGTGGCTGGGGGTGGTTGTATAAGCAGAGGTCATCTAGTCATGCCCCGGTCAGCCGAACCCCTGAGATCAGGCAGGGATTCAGGGGGAGCCGGGGTGGGACTTCCACACCCCTCCCGATCTATATACCCCACACTCCACCACCACCACCACCGCCACCACCATCCTCATGTTCTGATATATCGCCCAGCGTGAGGGATGTGTATTATATTCCACGTCCATATTTCGTTTAATCCCTAGAATGGAATCCGCTGCAGCCTCACTGTGCGGGGTGGGAGAGCGGTGTTTATGTCGGTGGTGGCGGGGATTCCTCTGCAAGCAGCTCCGAGCAGCTCCCACGAGCACCTCAATGATTTATGTTTACATTTCCACGAATAGTTTGCTGCTCTCCCGGGAACCTCCTCTCCGGACGAATCTCAAAACGTCGCCGGAGTGGAGTTAATTTGATAAGACAATTTCGTTCGTCGAGGCTGATCGGTAGAGGGATAATTTTCTTACCGCTTCGTTAAATATTCTCTTGGCTTGATACAGGAGAATTGAGAGCATCCCATCTATGTGTTAAGAAGTGAATAAACACTTTGAAACAGAATAGACAACCTTCGATGGAAATTCGTTGATTTTTGTGATTGAAATTATCTGACTTCAGAATAGCAACATTCGTACAGAAATGATTTGTCCCTAAGATATACAACAATTAGAAAGATGATTTTAATTTAATGTATTTGCTATGTATACTTGCATCTAATTATCCTACCAAAATACAATACTCTTGATTTGATTTGTTTCGATTTGATACCAGAAATGAGCCATCTTTTCCTTTTTGAACCTGTATAACATTGAGATATTAGAACTGCATGCAATATAGATAACGAATATCAAAGTTCAAACAACACCTATTGCAAATATAAGATTTGTTTTGGCAAAAAAAGATAACTCAATAGGGATACAAAAATAGAATATATCATAGCATAGAATATTTCTCAATACTGGAATTTTGAAAGAAAAACAAATCGTATTTTCCTGTTATGACTCTTTTGAGCTTTCTTTTTTTAGTTGTCTTTAATTTTAATAACATAAAAAAAGATTGTCTCAAGGGGTAGCTAACAAAGCTGTAATTAGAGGCGGCAATCATTATTAAATCAGCTACTATTGTGACAACAACACGAAGATAATATGCAACTGGTTGCTTTGTAAATTGTGTCAATTGGGAGTGTGACCAGGATGAAAAACAAATAGCAGCGACGCATGCGGGAGACGGGGTACCTGTCAAACGCGGTGCGGGTTGACGCCGAGTGCATTACCGTAAATCAGGAGGGTCTTCAGATGCACGCCGACCAACGTCAACCAGCGAGAGAGGAGAGAAGGGGTAGAGACAGGGAGATAACAGGAGAGAGGCTCACAGAAAGACACTGAAGGAGATGGGAATAGAGAGGGAGATGGAGATAGAAAGATGGCGAGGCACAGAGAAAGATAAAGAGACAGAGAGAGAAGGACAGGTAGAGAGACATAGAGACAGAGATAGAGAATTAGAGATAGAGAGATAGAGAGATAGAGAGACAGAGATAGAAAGATAAAGACAGAGAGAGACAAAGAAAGGAAGAGAAAGATAGAGGGACATATAGTGAGACAGTATAGAAAGATGAAGACACACACACAGAAAGATAGAGACAGAGAGAGAAGGGCAGATAGAGAGACATAGAGACAGAGATAGAGAGACAGAGCTAGAGAGACAGAAAGATGAAGACACACAGAGAAAGATAAAGAGACAGAGACAGATAGAGAGACAGAGATAGAGGGATTAAGAGACAGAGATAGAAAGATAAAGACACAGAGAAGTACAGAAAGGAAGAGAGAGAGAGAGAGAATTAGGAGGTAGGATATGGGAAAGGATAATTGTTTGTTTAACAACATAGGTTTTTATCTTACAATGATCCATCAATATCACATATAAAGACATTTTCCATTATAGCTGAAGGAAACGCCACTGATTCATCGAGTTCATCTCATAGTCTGTCAGTGGTGACACCAACTGGACATCGGTATCGAATAATCGGTGAGGGTGCAGTGGATGCCTTGTTGCATCTGCTTTGTATATCTATACGATTTAGATTTCGTCCCTAAAACCTTGAGCTTCAATGCTGAGACCAAAGCCTTTTGATTTTGTTGATCATTGACCAAGTCGCTCGGTGGTGGTTTTATTGCATAATCATTGCAAAATTAATAGGCGAGTATTTCTCTTAAATGTCTTGTTTTCATTCACCGATTGGTATTAAAAAAAGTCGATATACAGAAAAGTCGATCGCTGCTGCATGGATAATAACTTATAGAGATATACAGAGAGAAATGAAAAATGAGAAATGCAGAGATAGAGAGACAGACAGAGAAGAGTCAGAATGAGAGGGCAAAGGATAGGAGGCAGGGATAGGACAGTGGAATTGACTTTTTTTTGTAAATTGTAAATTGATATGATTTTCGTTCTTACAAGAAAAAAATATGTCAAAACTACATAAAAAGAATCTCAAGAAAAATAATATCAACTGGGAAGTTACGAGTAATGTTTTATTTTAGACCATGACATACTGGATACTACTGGGTGCAAACAGGGGTGAGATGTGGGTCGCATAAAAAAAACGAAATAGGGACAGAAATAATGAAGGAGGAGGGGGTGTATTGGGAACAACCAGGGAGAGGAGCCCTATATCCCCAATCTACGTATACTTTACAATTATTGCTCTGCCCTACCTTTCGCTTTGCCACAGGGTCGCGTCTTGAGTCGCACACCTATAACCCCCGACTCCCCCACCTCCACCCCCAACCCTTCAATTTGCTGCTGCCCCTCTCCCCCGGCCCCATACTTCGCCCAGCGCCTGCCTGTCTCTCCTGCGCTGACATCTGTCATTGGGCCGACCGCATCCCTGCCCACAAACAAAGCGCTATATTTTGCCCTTGCAGGAGCCTGGTGGCATAGCTCCGTCGTCGACGAACAAGAGGCCGGGCTGATTTATCCCTGGGTCTCGTCAGTCAGTGGGGGGAGGGAGGGGCTCTGGTCTCCCCTGGTCTTATCTGTCGGCCTTGCCTCTGACCGCTACACCCCCTCCTCTCCCCCCACCCTCAGGTCTCCACATCTATCTCCCCTCAGCCACACAGGCGCCCACAGATACATCCCCGAAAATATTCACCTTGAGTTGTTTGTAGTTCCTTCTTAAAAGTGCAAGGCGAAATTGTAGCATAAAAATAAAATCTAAACGAAAGGAACGGCAGAGATTTATTCTCGATATTGCTTTGTTTTCATCGGCAGGGTAATATTTAACGAAATGACGAATAGCAAGTGACGGAGTGTTTAAAAACAAAATAAATCCAATATTCATGAGGGCATCGTTTATTGCTTACATTTCTTTTTTCTTTAATATTATTTGCCTCATTTTTTTGTTTTGTTTTGTTTATCATACTGATGAGTTGTAAATACAGTGTTGTGAATGCTAACAGGAAATGTAATGCATCACAAAACACCTAATTCAAAATAAATAGATATTTAAAAAAAAAAGCCCATTCCATCCATCCATAATACAAGAAAAAAAACGGTATTAAATTCCATATGACGTCCCCAACGATGTAGAACAGTCACCTCTAATAATAATTGGAATCCAAATCGAATAGGTCTGGGATTTATTCATTTCTTTATTTTACCTCTTAAAACAGAATGTTTTGCATCGCGGCAACAGGCTGGTCGATGTGGAGTGGAGAAGATAGGGGGGTTGTGTGGGGCGAGGGGCTATGGACAGGTAGTGTGCTGGTGGACACGCTTTTCGTAGCACCAAATGACGGATATACGTCCAGTTTATGGCACTCGGCGGTGGCCCGGCTAGTGCGGCGGGACCGTAAACTCAATCCATTGCTGCCCGACTGGCGGCCTGACCTATTGTGATGTATCTATAACTGTACCCCGGGCCCTCTGTCATGCCAACGGGCCGCGGCCGCCTCCGTGGGGCTGTGAGGGGGCAGGCTGGCGGGCAGGCAGGCTGGGGAACCTGCATGGACACCCAACACCCCGCCGCAGAGAATCCGAGGGGTTGCGGGGGGATCCGGGGGGTTCTGGGGGATCCAGGGGGTGCGGGGTGGCCCCCAGGGCGCTGGCCGTACAGAGGTCGGCCTTATAGCAGGTGGAAAACGGGCGCAAGGCCTGGTCCCGACAACAGTTTTATTTCTACTAATCCCTCTAAACGCTCGTTATTTCTGGTATATCCGACCTGGTTGTCGATAAATCCCAATTACTGGGGCACGGCCGCCGGGGTCCGCACATACAACACATCACTAATTATTAATACACGCCCACAAACAATGTCCAGGGGCTGTGATTGGGTGTTCCCCGCTGATGGCACCACACGCCCGTCCTATACATCCACCCCACCTACCACCACCACCGCCACTACTACCACATACACCACGCAGCCTGTACACACTAAATAAAGTATAAAATATTACAGTTATCGTTCTTGTAACAGCCGTGGTGAGCATTCATCAATTATTCCCTCGTCGTAATGTAAATATTATAGAAGGTGTGGCCATGATTTGGACGTGAAATATCGAGAACATGACTTAACTTGTTAAATTATACATTTAAACACATCACAATCGCTTTTTGTTTTGTTTTTGTTTTGTTTTTTTTGCATCAGAGTTCAGTACTGAGCATGAAATATGTCAATGGAGTCATGTGAGGTCATATATTACATTCATACCATGTTAAGTGTGATGGTATTTAAATTGACCTAATTTAGATGAGCTGCCTGTCATCACCATACTATTTATTTCTTTTTCTTCTTTTATCCTTGCTAGACATGTGTCTTAATTGGCCTTTTCATATGACTGATATATTGTTTCGTGAACACGTTTGATACAGAACTAAAATTAAATATGTAACAATAGATACACAAGAACTTGGGACTTGTATTTTAATGGAAATAAGTGCCAAAATAGAATTAATCGAAGCTATTATAAAAATGAAACTAATTCAGAAACATATTCAATGTACCCTGATGATAAACATCAATTGTAAAATTTAATGAAGAAATATATGTCTCAGCCTTACAAGGAATACTATTAAAAAGAGGTATGAAATACAATGATAAGGAAACCTAGTAATATATATACTAAAAACGCAAAGATTTACCTGGACAATCTCGATGTACACATACTTATAGAATCAATAAACACCTCTGCCAATGAAAATAAATATCCATATGGGCTAAAACTGTGAAGAGCTGGTACTTGTGAGAAGGGTATTTTTTTATACAACAGATACATTGAATCTATTAGATGACAATCCAGTTCGAAAGGTAATCGAATATTTCTACGATACACGAAGATATATTTCCCTTTTAAACAGGAAATGAAGTAAGTAATTTCATTAAGATCTGCGCGATTTGAATATTTACCCCTTTTGATATGATAACCACTAATTGTTGTTAGCAGATATTAATTTAGAAACTATTAATTAAATTCCATGTAGGTTCTTCGTACGATTTTTTTGCGGACTATTGGGACATATTTCGTCTATAGTATCTTATAATCAAAGGCCATTTTTCATGTTGACTTTTTGCACACCTCCCCCAACGGCCACATTTTGATTGATCCGCAGCCAACTACACCAATTAAATGCCACTTTGGCTTCGCTTATGAGACCCAATTTGTTTTTGTTTTTCATCATAAGTCAAAGCGTTGTTACAATTCTTAACCCCGATTTATCACCATGGGTTGTGTGAAGTCGCAATGTAGAATATATTAGCGTTGGTGTAAACGGTAATAATCATATATAATTACTAGTGAGTTTATAATCTAGTTAGAATGATAAAGTAGAGTATATAACATAGTACAACCAGTATTGCATTTAGAAATTGGGTTGATTTTTTTCTGAAAAAATGTTCCAGTAAACCCCAGTTGTGGTGCAAGTGAGTCCAGAAATTCTTTTTTTATTCTGTAGTTTATGTAGGGTCACGTAGGGCCTATTTCCACAATGTTCCCAGCGGGATATTTAGACGCACTACTCTTACCCGTAGTGTATGGACAAAAAACAGGATGATTTAATGTCGGAGTTTATTACAACATTTTAAAAGAAAATTTACGGTTGTGTTTTCGTTTTTTTAGAGAAAATTCCAGATCACTACATAACTGGTAGAATTTGGGGAAATGTGGGAAACAAATTATTATTTGTACTATATCATGGGATAATCTACTGCATTGTTGTAACTAGATTTTAAACTCTGATTGGTGTTTGTATGAGATTAATACCGTTTAAAACACCCCGCATTTCTCCGCATACGGCCGGGGTGGAACGAGGCCAGGCGGAGTAGGCCGAGGAAGCCACGTGCATTGTTTACATGCTACACGTGAGTCAACATGGCTTCACGGGGCGCCAACTGGGCTTCCCCGGAGCCCCTCGCAGCATGGCCGGCGGCGGGGGAGGAGGAGGAGGAGGCGGTCTCAGGGCCCGGCAGACCCGGCACACAGGCCCCTCCTCCCCGCTCTCCCCTCCCCGGCCCCGCACGGCCCCGGCCCGGCGCATGAATCTCCCGCAGGCGGCATGCTGCATGGCGCACGTCTACACCCACCCCCGGGGTGTTCTTCGGTCAACCACACCACTGACCCACACCCGAGTGAGACTCCATCTCATAACATGGCCTCAGTGTGGTGTGGGCGGATGTTTTTTTTACGACGTTATAACTGCATCGTGAATGGATGCTCCCCCACTGTGTGGTGTGTGTACTCCTCGCACATTATGCTGCAATTTATTGCCGATTCTTTACAGTCTACACAGGGTTCTTACAACTGCGAGCATTTAGTACTACCACATCCATGTATTTCTCGCTATTACTCAACCTACAGTCTCGGCTACCTCACAGGGCACTGAATAACTCCCCTGTGTGGCCCTATAAGAAGCAGACACGAATTGCACTGCAATAAAAACATAGAAAAGTCAACCGATACAAAAGCTAATTGTGTTTGGTGTTACTTTACCCGGCGCAAGGACGGGTAACAACCGATTCACATTCTCAGAAGAGAAACGGGGGGAGATGGGCAGAATTTTGTCCCCATCCTGACCCAGATCAATCCATATCCCGGTCTCCTTAACGCAGGGAATCCATAACACCAACGGTGGAGAGATGGGATTAGAAAAAAAAGAGAAAATTGCGCGATGGCGGTGCTTCGTCCCGGATGTGGCGGTGGGCGGGGCGGAGCACGGAACGCTCGCCGCGGAGGGATACACTCTCCCAGCACAGACCGCCTTCGACGCCCTTAAACGAGCGTTTTCCTGGAAATAAGCGAACTTCATGAATGAGAAGCTCCCTAATATCGCTCACTGCCCCCGAATTGCGTCGGAGGACGCCGGGAATAAGCTGCGATTCTCCGGAATCCGGCTCGGAGCTGAATGTAAACAAAGCATGGCCGCCGTGCGTCGCCAGGTTTTTTTTCCGGAAACCTCCACGAGGGGGCAGCACAAGGCAGGCTGGCTCCTCCCCACAAATCATCATTAGAGTTACAGATTCATCATATTCACGCCATCCACACACACCGCGTATCGGTAAATGCCCGGGTCTTGTACCACACACAGAGCTATAGAATGGTGAAGAATAGGAGTATTCCCTTAATATCGCCCTCTATTGATCTGTGGGTTATACAGGCCCGTTGCACGATAGGCGGGGCGTTTATTTCGTACACACAGACACTGCTGTCTATAACGAATCCCCTGACCTGGCTGGCACATGAAAGCTAACGGATCAAGCCTCTGAGGCAATGATTGACGATCTCCAGAGGGGGCTTTCTTGGAATGTTTCCCACTTGCTTAATGATGACAATGTCTGGTGATGTCTCGAGGGAAGTCGGGAGACATTCCTACCTTTTGGCGCCAGTAGGGGAGGGTATGAGCTGGTGGGAAGTAAACAAAAACTAGATTAGAATAAGAAAATACTAAAAGTTTGCGAGTTGGAATTAGTTGAGGAGGTTTCCATGTCCCATCGAATGCCCATTCCCGCCTTTTGAAACTAAATATCGTCTGCTTTTTGCAGGAAAAAGATACAAAGTATTCGCTGATATCAAAGGGTGTAATGTATCGAGAAAGACTCCCTGTATAGAGAATAGCAGCTTTGATTAACGTATATGGACGGTGTGTGTGGAGGCGTGGCTGGGTTAAGAAGCGGTGTGGATACTTTTGAAGAGTTTACAACCGCCATAGTTGGTGAATTCGTCGCCGCCCGACGCTCGACCGCGCGCGCCGCGCTGCGCCACAATTCTGACCGAAAAAATGTCGTTTCACAAACGCCCGCTTCGTCAGTGGTGGCGCGGCGGTCTGGTGGAACGCTGGGAGCGCGTGCTGCGTTCCTGGAGCGTCCCGCGCGGACCCGGACCACATCCCACCAGCGTTCTCCACCCCAGAGCGGCACCAGCGACCACAAGGCCACCTCGACACAGATGGTCCATGATGACCCCAACACCCTCCCCGGGTTATTAAAGTCAGGCCGGAGAAGATGCTATAAATCTTGATGCAATGCAGAATAGAGCGAAAAGGGAAAAAAATGAGTACATCTTTTCAATCAAAATCAACTACCCCTGTTGTGCCCATAACCTACTATAGAATCGGGTTCACATACAATGAAGTGAATAAAAAAGAAAGACACAGGGCTCATGTGAGAGGGAGAGAGTCAAGCGGCGGGGTTGGGGAGTTGTGTGGTTTGGTAATTGACCGTTAATTGCCTTTTTGTGGTCGCTGGCCCCTGAAAGTTATGGGTATTCTCACAGCATGTAAACGGATGGTTATTGCGAGTGTAGCATGAAATCCGGGCCTGCTGGGGGCGGTCTGGTTGATGTGAATGTGATGGAGATGCGGTGGTGGTGGATGTGGTGGTGGGGGGTGGGGAGGATTCTGCTGGAACTCCTGATGGCCTGGTCATATATCAGCACCCCCCGCAAGTCCCCTGACAAAGTGACGCCCCATGCAACCGCCGTCACCTCTTTAATGAACCCAACCCATAAAATGAGCTTGTAAAAATATGACACTTGCTGTGGGCTACACACACACTACCCCTCCCTCCCCTCTCTGTCTCTCTGCAACTGGAGCCAATATATGGTGGATAGGGAGGTGTGGGATGATACTAAATCTCCGCCTCAACTGGCCTCTGATGGACGGCCAAGTGGCGGCCCTCTGGTCGCAGTTATTAGTTCCCTGCTTGCAGCCAGCCCCTCGCCCATGGGCCACCGTTTTAAAGTCAATTAAGTGTTAGGTTTTAATTACGCGAATAAATTGTCACTTAATGGTCTGTGCTGCTGGGCGTCGCGCCCAATATGGCGCATGGAGCCAGGCTGAGCAAGAGAGATGGGGAGTGAGTGGTGGGAGGTGAGGGGTGGAGGTGGAGATGGTGAGAAGTGGGTGACCAGCGGTGGGAGGTGAGGGATGGGAGGTGAGAGGTGGGAGGAGAGATTTGAAATATGGACTTTTATTCCATGGATGGCGAGGGTGGGAGGTTGGGGGGAGACCATGGATGAGAATGGGAAGTGAGAGGCAGGATGTGGGATTAAAGGTAGCACCTGACAGGTAGGGGTGGGTGGTGAGAGGTAGGAGGTAACATATGGTATGTATGGCTGGTGTGTGTGTGTGGGTGTGGGTGTGTGTGTGTGGGGGAGGGGGGGGGGGGTCAACGGTGGGAAGTAGGAGGTAAAAGGGGGATGGAGAAGCTGTATTTTGGGAGGTGGGACTTTGTAGATTGGTGGTAGAGTCACTGGGGGCGCCTGCTTAGAGTGAGGAAATATGATGTAATTCACACATAGAATGAAGAAGAGAAAGGATATATGTGAGGTATACATTCAAATATCCCCAGAGATTGTGTATTCAGAAATTGCTTACAAATGGATGACCTGCACATATAACTCATGGAACTAAGAATGGTAGAGAGTTAACATTCTGAGCTGCAAAGGCATTAAATAATGTCCAAATAAGTTTACTTGTAGTTTAAGACCGATAGCAGAACAATTCAAACAAAGCAGTAAGTCTCATGAATGGAAAGAAAACTTATCCTATAGGTGGAAGTGATAAACTTTAGTTTGAAAATAGATTTCATGAAACGTGACCATTCCATGGCTACATGCTTCTGGTAGTAGTAATGGTTGTTTGGCATATAGTCGCCCTGGAGTGGTGGCCTTGGTACTAAGTTTTATATTCTAACCTTTCCTCCCCCCATGCCACCGATCGCCATACGTCACACTCTCCAAGCGGCGGCATATATATGCGGCAGAAGTTTGTGGCTAAATACTTGAGATGGCGGGGCGTTTCCGGGCTAACGGTGGCCGCTTCCCGGGGCCAGGAATGCCGTCTCAGGCCATCTCAGCCCGACCTTTCCGCTCAAAAAGGCCACCGCAGTTTGAGGCCCTTGTTAAGGCCCTCAGGCTTCCTGTTCCCACCCCCTAGAGCCCCCAGTTTGGGAGGTCATCAAGGGCCCAACACTATGGCCCTTTTGACAAAAGCTATGCCCTCCTGGTGGACCTATATCGCCGTAATCAGGCCCTTTTGGTTGGTGAGCCCAAGAAGTGGTATTAAATGCATCTGTAGCTATCAGGGGGATTAGGCCCGGCTTTAGGTGCAATATCTTCTCATAGCGCCCCCTTAGCGGTCAGTAATGCGGTGTGTTCTGGTCCCCTGCCCTCTGCAGTGTCCACAGGCAGGCACCCGTCCTTACTTTTACAACTACACACACAGACAATGACCACATTGATCCTCATGAGCAACAATCCCATCAATATGATAACCCATTACCATTTGAACTGTTTTAGTGTTTGGTATCATCCAAACCACCAGCAGTGCCACCGCAACCACCACCTGAAATCTACCAATCACCACCATCGTCACCAACCACGACTATCTCCACCCGAGCCCCTTGGCCCTGCCTCTCCGCCCCCTCACAGCAAGCTACCCCCCCCCCCCACCCACCCCTCCCACACACACACCCAACTCCGAGATGAAAACTATTCATTAATAAGCACATGCCGAATAAAAGTAATTAATCTGCGAGGCTGATTGGTTTGAACTGGAGTAATTAAGGCCTGGGTGTGCGCCCACAGTTTCTCCGTGACGAACGTGGGGATGAAAGGGGGATGAGGGGGGTTGAGGGGGGTGTTCCCTCTCTCCCTTGGAGCTCTGGCAGGGTGCCAATAGGCCCAGCAGGTGTGGCTTTCCCCCCATCTTCCCTAATCCCCCCTCTCTCCTCCCCTTCTCCAGGTGGCCGTGTTACCACTACTGTTTTTTTTGGTTCACTGCCCCTTTGCCTCATCTGTACTCTTCTGAAGCCTCTACACTTTCTCCTGTGTGGGAAAAGAGACCCACATCTGGAGTCGTCCTGCAAGTACCACCTCCTGTGTTCCTGATGTTATCCGCCATCCCTCACCTCCAGTCCCTCTAAGGATAAACCCCAGTCAAACATTGATATATGGTGGTGGATGCCCCTCCACCCCCAACCACCCCCAACCTCCCTATATTATAAGCCTCACCACTGGCACCACACCCCTTCCACCACTATCACACCTCCCCCTGCTGGGTATAACAATCCCCTACACCGCAGAAAGCCATAGGATACCGAAACTACAAGAAAAGTGCCAGTACAGAGATAGGGAACCCGCGCAAAGCCCCATAAAAAGGCACGAGCATTGCTTTAACAGTCAGGCAGGTGCATGTGACGTTGGCAGGGAGCATACTCTGACACAAGTTAATGGCATATCTGTACCCCATGGCCTTATGATAGATATACTACGGTCTTTATTACGCTTTTATGTCACTGTCAGTGCGTTAGTGTTCCACCAGGGCCCATAGCAAGGCGCAAACTTTTCAATTACTCCCCCACACCAAACGATCGCCACCCTGCTATTATGACCAAGCGAGCAAATCTGACCGCCGTGGTCGGAGGTATTGACTGGAAATCTTTATTGTGGATTTTATACGGCGCGCGCGGGGGCAGGCAGCCGCTGTCCGGGCCCACACGCTGGCGCAGGGAGCGCCTACAAGAACTGAGTCTATTTGTCGGCGATATATCCTCAGTCACGTGGGGTGGCAGGGGGCTGGGGCTTGTGGATCCCGGCACTGCCAATGCGCGTCGCTCTCAGAGGCAAGGCGAGAAGTGTGTGGTTGGCGGCGGCGGCGGGGGGTGGGAGGGTGGGAGGGTGGGAGGGCGGGTTGCCGGTTGAGGGCTATACTGAGGTTTGCCGACGGAGAAGATTGGTTGGTTCAGTGCAGTAGCTCCTCTCGTCTCTCTGCCTCCTCTCCCTGCCTCCACCACTGCCATCCCAGCCCTGCTTGCTGCCTGTGCCGTGGGTCAATATAACGAAGGGGGTGTGGTGGGGAGGCTTTGCCGACTCTGCTGCACGGACCACCGCCGCCCGCCGCCCGTCGTTCTCGTAGTAGAACCCCCCGCCACATGAATGCGAGCCTCACACACACACGCGCGCACCGCTCCTCCTAACACCAGTCACCGACCAAGCACACTGGGCCCAGCTCGCGGCTCACTCTCACCGGGGCCTCTGCTCCGAGCGCCACCCAGTGAACAGGCCGTGCGCTAATTCGGCGCTCCTCGCCGCTCGACGCGCCCTCAAAATCGGCGCAAATTCGCGATAACGTGCCATTTGTGGGGAGCCTGCCGTGCTGCACCCGGCTTGCCAAGGAGACGACCGCCGGGCAAAGTTTGTTTTCGTCGGCGGAGGCCAGGGGAAGGAACGTCTTCAACCCTTTTAGACTTGGAAAGCCAGGCTTACTACTACTGCTATAGGGACTCGAGACTCACAAACCCGCGGGCCTCAGGCCTTTAGCTTGTGCTATGAAGGCAGCCGTTGCTGTGCTCTGATTGGTTGAAACCATTTACATCACATTAACCATGCTGAAGTGTGTAATTCGTGCGCATTCCGTGGCCGAAGCTACAAATCATTAGTGCTCTTGCTATATCTAGCTGCGATCTCGATGATGTATGTGTAAAAAAATGAACACGTATTTCCCAAATCCCTTTCTAGCTCCGCTTCAGGGCGAGAGCCAGACAACGCCGGGTGGATTGCCATGCAACTTCGGCGGCCTGTCAAGTCGCTACGATGGGCAGCAGTCGGGGGGTCCGGCCGCCGGACAAGGCTTCCTCTGTGCCTCCAACGCGGGCATGACCGGACAATACTCGACGCCAAGTCCCAACCATCACCACCTGACAGCGGCCGGGGCCCAGGACCCCACCTGCCCGCGCTCCGCCTCCGACCTCAACGGCTACGACGGCCAGACGCACGGCCACATGGGGCCGAGCACCCCGGGCTGGGGGTCGGCGGCCGGCCACCACGGCGGGCCCGGCGGAGGCGGCGGAGGCGGCGGAGGGGGCGGGGGTCCACAGCATAGTCCGTCCGACTACTCCAGTAGCATGCCTCCAAACACGTCGGAAAACCTCATCGGTGGAACCTGTGGGACGCAACACCAAAGCTACTCGACGGCCAGCCAGCCCATCCCCTTCTACCCGTGGATGGGTGTCGTAGGTAGGTGTCCGTTGTTTCTCTTGTAATGCCTCGGATCCCTCCTGTCAGTCTGTCACTCTGTGTGTGTGTGTGCTGTGTTGCCTATGCTCCTCTATCCCGGTCACTCACCCTTGTGTGGGTGTGGTAGTAGTAGTACTAGCATAGTAGTAGCGACGGGGAAAGAGAGACCATAACTGTGGCTCGATTTATGACTGGCTTTATTAGAGGCCGGGGCTTTATGGCCCTACTCGATCCACCACTGGTCGGAGCATTGTGAGATGGCCCGATAAAATGTCTACTTGCAGGCTGGTTATGGTGTGAAAATGGTCAAGGCGCTAAAAGGGGCGGGCCTCTGGTGGGAAAAAAGAACCTGGGGGGATTTACTCCAGTAGGTCACTGGAGGAGGGAATAGTGGGGATGTTTCTGTGCTATCATTGCTCAGATAGGGATATGATGACCGTACCTCCCCTCCACACCACTCCACTGTCAATGTAAACACCACTCAGCAAACTACCAACACCTGCTGACATTTACATCAGTTTGACAGGCTTTTAATGAGTCCCACTGCGACCAGTTTCCAAGTGCACGCCTCCACATGGACACCCAGAGAGGTGTTGGTTGTGTTGGTGGTCGGTCGGTCATAGGCACGGAGCAAGTAGCGATTAAAAAACCTAAACACTGCCACGAGGAGAGGAAGGAGGAGGGAAACTCACTAGGCTTAAAAACCGGGTCAGCCGAACGCTGCTGTTGCCTGCTCCCATTGGATGCTGGCTTCCATGCCGCTATGACAACAACCAACATGGCTACCACCCGCCATCCGCGGATCTCCCTCAGAAAGAACCTCGTGTAAGACCCCTAATGCCCCCCTCTGACTGTCCCCACGGTGTCCGTACGATCAGAGGACACTAAGGGCCTCTACCCCGGGTCTCTGTCCGAGAAACGTGGTCAAAATTCATTCAGATTTGAACGCAGAACGCTTCGCACTCTGTCACGTAAAAAAATCGGGTTCGACGGTTTTGGCCTGTAGGTGGCAGTGCTGTTGCTCAGCTGTGCCATGCTTCTGCCTGCACAACATGCGAATACATGACATGCTGCATTGACAGTAGAACCGTTTTGCTATATTACCGCTTTTCAACCTAACAGCCACTGTATCAATATTGATTTTTAGTAAATATCATCCTGGTATGATGTAGGTGGTTGTTGTATCAGCCTTACATGTATCATTGGTGAATGGGTTCAGTGGGTACTACATAGCGATGCATGGTAAACATGGATGGTTTAATATCGTGCTTTCCACAGTGATATTTGTCTCTCGTCTACGTGCTCTAAGCCTGTATGTGTGTTGTATACGTAAAGAATCCCCCTAATGTGAAGAATGTGAGTCTTTGGTAAGGTCCGGAAAGAAGGAGGTGATGGTTTAGGGGTAAGTGCGTAGTACGAGCACCAACAGCACCGAGAAGCCATTTATAACATGGCTTCCCGAGCGTCAATGCTTCCAAGAAGCCTCCTATAAAAACACCCGTACCCATTATTCTTCCGAATCTATCTGGCTTGTGTCAATTGTACGCCCTCATCCCCACCACCACTCTTCACACATCTCCCAGCCCCCCCGTGGTTCCCGCTACCTATTCCAATCATGGCTATAACCACAAACCCCCTCATTTTGTCAGCTTAGCCAGCTGTGCGGCTGCACTCTACTGCCTATTGGCTACAGTCTCCTTCAGCCTGGGAAAACAGGTCAAAATACTGCTGAGGTTTGAGGTCGACGCCTGGGGTTGTGGAGGGGCGTGTGGGGTGGGGAGAGAGAGAAGGAGGGTAGGTATGTAGGCTCAAAGGGTAGAGAGGGGTTAGTGTGAGTGCACCCGGGTAGTTGGCAGAGGATCCTTGTGGGAGCACATAGTGCACAGAGCTGTGAGGTTATAGGCCTGATTTAGGCTCGTAGGCGTTAGGCCTGGCTCAGCCTAGCCCGGACGGTGCTGCTCCTAGCGGAGGAAAAGCACATCCCCCCCAGTGGGGTTGTGTATGGAGGGGCGGCGGGTGGCAGTTCAATACCCTCTTTCAGTGTGCCAGAGCTTGGTGTGTGTCATGCCAACTGTGTGCACCCTCCGCCGCCCCCGTATGCCGCCAACCCTTACAGGATAGACTGTGGCCGCTACTGTGTTCCACCTCCATATGTTTCTCTCCTATCACACGCCTCTCCCTACCTATTTCACCCCTCTCTCTCTCTCTATGTCCTCTTACAACGCACCCCTCTCTCACCCCTCTCCCTCTCTCCTCTCTATTACTCTCTCTTTCCTCTTACAACCCATGCCCTTCGTGTTTCACACCCTCGCCCTTTTTCTCTCTTCTTACACCCCCTCCCTCACTATCTCTCTCCTCTCACATCCCTCTCTAAATCCCTCTCCCTCTCCCCCTCTCCCTCTCCCCCTCTCTCTCCCTCTCTCCTCTCTCTCCTCTTACACCCCTCTCCCCTCTCCTCTCACACCCCTCTCTCACATCTCCCTCCCTTTATCTCTCCCCTCACATCCCTCTCTCTCTATTCCTGTCTATCCCTCTTTCTCTACCTCTCCTCTGTCTCCTCTCTCTCTCCCTCTCTCCTCATACCCCTCTCCTTCCCTATCCCCCTCTCTCTATCCCTGTCATTCCCTCTTTCTCTCTCACCCTTTTTCTCACACATCCTTTCCCTGTAATTTGTATCTCCTTCTCTATCCTTCCCTTCACCCCCACCACATTAACTAACCAATGCCCATGTCATAATACCATGATATCTCCTGTTGTCCTTTCCCTTCTCACACCTCACCCTCTCCCCTGTCCTCCTACTCATTCTCTCAAACAGAATCTCCTCTAGTCTATTCTACCCATTCCTCCAACAATATCCAGCATCTTCAGATTATGTCATCTCCATCACCAAATGCTTAACCTCCATTCTGTCCCTTTCATTCCACACCCTTATCCCTCCCCCCTGCTATCTCTATTCCTTTTACACTAACCCACTCCTCTTAATCCCCTCTCTTTCCTTATCCCCGCCACTCTCTCTCTCTCCCTCTCCCCCACCCTCCTTCCCCACCCAACCCTTTTAAGCGACCCCGTCCGCCACCCTTTCAGTGGCAATGGGTAGAGCACAAGGGGAGCGAAGGCGTCTCCCAATAAATCCTGCCTTTAATAGAAAATAACACGGGTTGGATGCCGCGCCCATGTGTGAGACTAATTATCGACGTGAGGGGGCGCGCGTGTCGGCCGCCATGCGCGCTGTGCCGTATGTGAATACGCATGCGCTGTGGGCATGGTTCCTGTAAAAGCATGTGTGTAGGAACGACCTATCATTTCCAATATATACATATATGCAGGCATATATCTGATAATTTCTAATGAAAATTTCACATACCGACAAACACTGATACTTATGTATATATTTTCCTTTATATATTAATATGTGCATTAGCTTCATATATACATGTAATGATTTGCGTATTAATGCGAGTATAATTCTGTATGTTTTGTATATCATCCTCTTTTTTCTTTAATTAAAAAATCATGAACACGATAACATTCTTTTTTTTTCTTATATTCTTATCATATAGATAAATATATATTTATTAAAGAATACATATATACATATTAATTACTATATCATTCTATCTATCTACTTGATTTATTCATCCCTTTCCATCACTGAAAATGCAATATTCTTGATGAAGTTTGGTGAGAAGTATATGGAAAGGTGCAATGTATGAGGACACAAGCGGGAGAGATAATGGGCAATGGAGGAATGGCGAGTATGGAGACGAGTGAAGGGCTGGGGGAGATGCACAATGCTAAAGTAAGACTTCTTCTGCAACTAAACAATAATTACAGAATGAGAATAGGGTGAGGGTAACGGCTCATGCCCTAACCCCCAACAACAGCCACTCCCTCCTCTGTTGCAGGGTCCCCGCCCTGGCGAGGGGTCACCATAAACCACCCTGAGAGCCAAGGGGGCCTCACCCGTCCCCCTCGCGATGCAACCCCATCACAACGGACCCATTAGGCATTATTACACCAATCTGTACATAAGAGAGGGGGGCCGGGCCGGCTGGACCCCGCTGCTGAGGTGCAGCCCTCACTTCCCTGTGAAGTAGCCTTGCCTGATGAGAGCTCGAATCACCGCTGGAGTCTCTGTAGTATCAGATATATATGCACGGTGTGTGGTGGTCCAGCATGGGGCTGGGGCGTATAGGATGCTGGTGTATAGCTATACGGGGTAGACTCAGTGGGTGCTACGATATGCACAGTGTCAGAGGAAGTCCAGATATTCTGGGATAGAGTATCTCATTGGATTTCCTGTAACATTACAATGAGAATTAATGTGAGACTATTGTATGCTTCTGTCTATAAAACGTGACCAATTCCCAAAATCCTATGCTGTGGCATTTAGAGTATCACTATGTTAACACAAATCTATGGAGGATTCCCAATTGTATCCGAAATTTAGATATTACAGTTCCAAATGGGAAGAATTCATTAACTTACAGAGGGGATTTTAATACAGTATTGGAAAATCATACTTAGATTCAGGTTTCAAATAATATGGGGATTCCCACTTCTTTGGGAGATGTTAAAGGGGGATGCCCTCATGCTAGAGGCTGGATTGCCAATGAGAAGGGAGATTTCCCAGTTATCCCTTGTGAGAGCTCTTAGTTCCCAGTTATAGTTCCCACAGACAGCTTGCTAATAAGCCTCAATTTGACGTGTTTATCGATCTGCAAAATTGGCCCAACTGAACGTTCCCCTTGACACCTAGATGTCTTCTTTACTGGTGCAGAAACGGCCGTTTTCTACGGTTTAATTGACACGTTTACATCCATGACAGGCCATAGCCGCCTGGACCTTAGGGACTCAATAGCGATGAGGAATTTTTACATGGGGCTCTGACAGCCAATAAAACTCACCAACGCAGAAAAAGAGATACCCAGCCAAAAGAGATACCCTAGCCTGGTGCGCCAGGAACATCTGTTCCCGCCCGCTACGGTGACTGGTCACACTATCTTATCAGCTGTCCACACTCGCGTGGCACCAGTCAGATGTGACCTGTGTCCATGTCTGTCTCCCACCCTCACCCTCCCACCCCACCCCTCACCTTCCAGGCCGGCCCAGTAGGGTGGGGCAGGGCGGGGCTCGTAGGCAAAGGGCGGGGCGTTAGGGATAGGGGAGGGGGTTGGGGGGTTGGTCACTACCCCTGTTGTCCCTCCCTCACCCCGCAACCCTCACAGACACGATGTCCATACAAAGCCCGCCCCCCATAAACAACCCGCACGTGTCAAGCACGAGCGTGCTTCTTTTATGGACGGTTGGGAGCCTGTCACATGACCATGTCACATGACCAGCCGGCCAGCTCGCGGACAATTCACAATAAAAGTCAGGTACGCGGAACTGACCGGCGACAGGGATGGGGTCCAGTGTAGACTGACTGACCGTTACCAACATCCCCCCCCCACCTCCCAGAAACCAGCCAACCATGACGCCCCATCCCCCCTCTATCCCCCTTACCTCCTTGATAATCGCCGTTAGATACAATACATACCTATAAGAGATTAAATTTCTGGTCATCGATTTGCTTAAATTCCATGAATTCTATCCATATATAGTTTATTCTGTGCCTAGTATAACATGACTAAAGATCTCAAAATATGAATATATGACCTATAACGTACCTTCCAAATTGCTTGTTGTGCTTTTCTATTGTTCATTCAGATGGCTCAGTATACATGTCCGTTCCATATATCATTAATCAAACTGTTATGTATCATTCATAAGCACCACGCAACGCAAGAGATCTTTAACTCTAATCACTAACTCATATCTCCAATTCCAGGAAAACTCAAGTTATTTTTAAGTTCATAACGATGCCCACAAATCCACACACACACACAAAAAAAGAAAACTAACAAAAGAATCACAGGTCCCAGTGTGTGTAGTTAACTCATAACTCACAATCAAAGCAGGCGTCAATGATTTGGCAAATGGTGGTTTACATGATTTGCCGTTGGGACGAGTTGAGGTTACCCTGAGGGGATCTGCCTGCCTATGACTGGTCGCGGTCAATCTGTACTACAAGGTCATTACCCAGGTGTGCCTTATGTTTTGTTTCTCTCACCAGAGGCGCTAGTATCGCGCCTACCAGCAGCTCTCCGGCCCGAGGCGTGCACACTCTCCGTCCACACCAATGGATGGGTAGCTGGAGGCCTGCTCTGTTTGCAGCTGTCAATCACAGACGAATAGAATCACGTGTGACGGTCATAATGGACCATTCATCAGTGTATGACGCCGCCCTCCCCACTGCCGGACTCGCTACATGTCCATTGACAGCCCGCGTGTACAGGGAGATGGTGGGGGGGAGGGGGACGTTTAATAAATGGTGACATATGAGGAGCTGGGGATGGACATATATACACAATATTGACTGGTTTCAGATTATACAAGCGGTCGTATGCTCCCAGGAGTTAGCATGTAGTGATATCCAAACATATGCGAGGATATTGCCTAGGACCAACTCAAAAATTCATTTTGGGCCATACATAAAGTATGTACGCATAATTTCTGTATTTTTGACCCCCCCCCCCTCCCAATCTTGTACGCAATAGAACAAAGAAGGAGCATACGCAAAATTTCTGAAATCTTTTAGATCCTTCCCCCCGCCCTCCAGTGTGCACGTACTTTATGGATGGCACCTTTTTGATATCATAAGCTCCCAACGGGAGGAACCCCAAGGAATATACCCCAGATATGGGACTCTCCATACATTGAATATAGTAATACCATTGGCTGATGCTATTGGGACAGGACTTCCCAAACATTGAATATAGTATTATCATTCCCTTTCCTATAGAGATAGGACTCACCGAACATAAAATGTTGTAAAATATTGATATTAGAAGGGTACAATTCACAGTATTGATCTCTTCGACTTGTAGGTACTATCGTGATTGCCGATGACCAACTGGTTCAGTTGACATAGGTCTAACCCTGCAGTTGACTGCAGTTTTTGTATACTTAGGGGCCTACCTTAGTACCTATCCCTGGGGAAAGATCACAATGTCATCGTGACCTGTGACATGTGTGATCGCACCCACCCAACATTGGATATAACACCATCATTACAAGGTGCAATGTGGATCCAATATAGAATACAGGAGTTCATCACCAGGTGCAATGAGGGGTGCAGTATCACTTCTCCAACCATTTGGCCATCATTGGTGAGTGACCTGAGAACCAGGCTTAAGTGCTCAATCACTGCTTAAAAAACTGGGAGTTCGTTCCTGTGAATTGCTTTCATCCAATATCAAATCCTACACCATGATTTCAAGATGATCCGGAACCCTTTATTCTTAGGTTCGAATTTAGTTCAATCTCAACGAGGCTCACCCACAGTTGACAAACATATCTTCAGAACTTATTCTTAGGTCCTTGATTTAAGTCAAGAGTCATAATTGCTAACGACATTGGCGATTACTGATATTGCCTATAGAGCAGAAATTGAAAGGTGCTCTGACTGGTTCATTTCCAAGGTTTTGATATAATTTTCAGCATTCCAATGGGTATCATTTAGCTGCTCATGTGAGTTTAGTTATATTGTTAATAGTAGCATTAATGATGGCTACAGGCGAATATTGGTGAAAGGGTCATGATTTTTGGACCATTATCGAGACCAGTTGATAGTAACGACTGCTAGATACCATTAAACTTTGGTTATAACATCGAGCCAGTTATGTTTAGTGGCTTCTAAAGTAATTGTCCCCTTGAATTGAGTAAACCGTCTCTCAATTGCGAAGTACAATAAATACCTTTGGGGTCTAATGTTAAGTATTTCGAACTATGATTCCCAGTCGCAAGGAGACTATTAGAGACTCGATAAAGAGGATATAGCCAGTTTTGAAGACCACATTATTTCTAGTTATGAGGCAGCTTCTACAAGCTGCTTTGGACATCTATACGTTCCAATGAGAATACAACCATCATAGCTAGTACACTAATGATTAAAGCGACACAATGGAGAATGTGGAACCAATTGAATATCCATACTAGGTACGCAAGGATGATTGAACATTGACGAAAGGGTATATATTGCCAGCTATAACATCATCATTAGTGGTACTAACCCATAACTACGTCCATTACTTTAACCATTTAACTTGATTCTGGAGATTTAGTAATTCAATCACTATATATTGCTTCCATATCTAACATATATATATATATATATATATATATATATATATATATATATATATATATATATATATATATATATATATAACACCAGGTCAAAGAGGTATGTTGTGCCATGTGATTTATGAATATTGCCTCAGCGATTATATATTACTTTAATTCTGGAAAAATGTTCGCTGCAATGACAGATTCCCGTGCATACTGATAGTACGTCGTGTAGAATAAGCGCTATTTTCTCTCCCTACCAAATAGATTCCCGTCTGTGATGATTGGATATGCCTACATAGGAATTGGAAAGAGGAAAAGCTGTTCCTCTCTGGCCTGCCATTTCTCAGGCAGTCCTCTCTAAGCACCAGGTCGCTTATGGGTTCCTGGGAGCAATAACTGTCAGCCTCTTCACAGAGACCGAGAGCAATGCATTTCGAGAAATGTTCAGCATTAGATGTGGTTCAGGGAATCAACCAGTAAATGGCGTAGGGGCTGAGACTGTTAGAAAGGTATATAGTATATATACCCGTGTGGTGCGTATGTGAGTTAGTGTTTGGGTGAGGATGTAGTAAGGGAAGGGTTCCTAGTAGAGCCTGGTATACTACTCAGCCACCTTCAGTATCTCAAGTGTATGGACACATGGGGAGTGTGCGTTGTAGGCTAGGGCTGGGGTTGAGGCATGCCCCGTATGCCCCTAGCGCCCTACATCAAAGCGAACCAAGGGAAAAGCCTGCGAATGTAGAAGCAATTCATGCAGTCAGAATACACAAAGACACTGATCACAAGCCAATAGCATTTGCTCCCTTCTTGCCCTGAGAAAGCCTCCGAACATCAATAGAGAGTAGGGATCCCTTTCCCCTACATCTCAACGGGGTGTTTTTTTTCTGTGTGCGTCCATATGCAGGGCCCTTTGTGCATGAAGAACGCACGCTGCTCTTTGGTGGCGCCCATAGTGTGACTCCCCCCTCCTCCCCACCTCCTCTCACTCCCCCGCAACCGCCACTGGACTCAGCCTCAGGGTACAGGAGCAGGCAGAGTAGGGAGGGAGCGAGGGGAGGTAGATATTGCTCCCTCTGGTCCCACGTCCACAGGTAGTAAGTACTACTCACCAGCCTGCTCTGAGAGTGCCTTATCCCCGCGCCACACGAGCTGCCCTAGCACCATGGAGTTGTCCCATTACCTTAATTCCATATAAGGAAGACAGTAGACCGAGTAGCCAATGACTGCATTCGCAGCAAACCCTGACCTTCACCCTGACCTCCTTACATAATATTTTCTCGCGCCTTGGGACGGCTCTGCAGTCGAGAGTTGACCTCAAATCTTAGGGGCCACAACCACCCTCCTAGACTGGCCTCAGTCCCTGTATCCTACTGCCACCGTACCGCCCCTACCCCTCCACCCGCTTGATACAGGGACTGGTAGAATCCGTAAACGGCCGTGTAGGCTGGTGCGATTTTGCACCACACTCCCCAAGCAGAGGTCTGGCTACTGGTCAGGATATTTGCTTGGAGATTGATACCCTCTCATTTTGATCTCAATCGAGACATAGTCAGGAGTAGGCGAAATATATTGCTATGACAACACAGGCATGCAGGGAACTGGAGGAGGGGAGGGGGAGGGGTAGAGGGAGGTATAGGGTTACAGGGAGGGGCTTGGGGTCATAAACAGGAGATTCTAGTCAGAGTGGACAAGTCTTTGATTCATGTGCCAGTCAGAGAAGGACACATGCTATAATGAATTGTATTCCGATTTTCTTTAATCATTTAATGAATGTTCATAATCAAAGACTTGAGCAAGTCTAGAGCTGCCCATCATTCCCACCAGAGGCGCTGGCGACGGTGGGGAGGGGCAACAGAGCGACGCCTGATTTGCCGCCATTGCCAGGAGCAGAACAGCGACCCACAGTCTCCATTCAATCCACATTCCCTCAACCCAACTACTACATACTTCTTCAGGTCCATTTCCACTAAGCGATTTTTGGACCGCAACTGAAACCCCAAATTTATGGGAGCCAGTGACTAGAGTATATGTCGCTCAGCGGGAAATTTGCAATGTAGTCGAGCCTCATTCCTAACATTGGCCGCCTCAGTAGTCTACTAGAAACACTCCAGTCTTTTGCAAGATCGAACATGTTTGAAATTGTTCATGACATAGTTGCCGTCTGATTGACTAGTTGTCCTCCCACCTTCTGTGTAACTGGCATCTCCTACTAACTACAGGGGCTACCAGTCACAGGGTGTTGGAAACGCATCCCATCTTTGCAGAATCCCCCCCCCCTCCCACTATCACCGCCACCAACCCTCGTAGACTTTACACCAAACACCCTGAACTTCTCATGGTTGATTGGACGCTTTAATCAATTTACTGATAGTAAATAGTAGTACGATCTTTCATTTCTAACCAAGAGCTTGTTCACAAAGTTTGCAACTTGCTTTACGAGATAGAAAAACAAGGGTAAACCAAACCTGGGAGAAGTTACTTGATTAAGATTATAGCAGCAACCCTTGAGCAAATCATTCTGACCATTATGAAGTAAAAAATGACCTTTCTGACCATTATTAAGTATGATATGATCATATTGTCAGCTATGGAGATCCACTGACCCGATGTGGTCTACAAGGTACACCAATGCACTACTATGACCTTTCGATAAAAAGATGCATCTTAGGCTGCACTACGATATGGGCATCATACTGCATCAGGAGGTCTTAGATCCCTATCATTGTAGGTGGACATGTCCCACAAAGAAATTTCTCTCACAAGGAACCCTGACTTGGAGAGCTGTATGGAGAAGGGTGATTATCACTGGTAATTCACTCATGAGCAGGATCTATCGCACACAGGCGGCCTATAGGCATTCCCAGCACATACAGTATTTTACATATATATAGGAATTTCACATGTCTGTATATGCTTTAGATGCGGCGGCAGGCCTTGGCCCTGTCCTCATGTATGAACGGTCCTCAGAGTGTCGTTATGCCTGCTCCTCACTGTGAATGTACACAGCGGGGCTGTTTTAACAACACCTGGGAAGCACCGCGCTCATACCTCACTCCCCACACAGGGCAGAGGGTTGTGATGAACAGAGAAATAGGAAGACAATCCACAGACATGGTGGTAATTCAGAAGCCTACCGATCATAAGTATAGAGGGGCAATTCATAAAGTATGTAGGCCGACGCAGAATGGGGGTGTGGGGTAATTTTTGTTCTCGAAATTTCGCATATGTTCTTTCTTTAACAGATGCGTACAAGACTGAAGATGGAGAGGGGATGAAGAGGGAGGGGGTGGTCAATTATTTTCAGAATGTATGAATATACCTATAATGTATATAAATCATATATATATTCATATTTTCTATATATGTATATTTAGTAACTTTGCGAAAGCTGACTTACTGTCTTCGTACGTCAGAATACACGGTGAAATTATTGACCAGCTATATCCTGATGCCGTAGGACATGCCTGACCATTACTTTCATAGGCACACACATACATTTATACATGTTTATATACACATATACATCATGCATTTATAACGCATGATTCCTTCATATATACGTAACTACAGGTATGCATACATACAAGTATACTAAGTATGTATAGCACGTACATATATGTATACATATCATGCATGTATACTACGTACATGTATATACTCGTTCTGTATAAACCATAAATTGTTATCTCGTTTTGTAGCTTGTACAGCATAGTCAGAACGTTCTATATAGATACGTATACCATGCATGTATACGAATATATATATATATATATATATATATATATATATATACGCATATATATCATGCATGTGTACAACGTATATATATACACACACATATACACATATATATATATACTTTTATATATACATATATTTATATATATATATATATATATATATATATATATATATATATATATATATATATATATATATATATACATACACATATGATGCGTGTGTACCACGTCCATACATGTGCCTAACGCGAGCAGCTCAGGCCCCCTTCAGCTGTTACAGCTCGCAGCTCGCACCAGTATTGATGTAACCTTGGTGGGCGCCGCTGGGGTCGCTGCCATAGGCTACCTGTCCATCTGCCTCAGGCATCCTCCTCGTCGTTTGTTCCTTAATGATGTTTGCTCAGATCGATTGAGCCGGCAACAGCTTTTGTCATTCGCTGGTGGACAGTAATTGGTATGGACTACTGGGGCGATCTGTCCAGCTGTCAGCCTTTCTCAACAAGCAGTGCCGTGCTTTTATCTTGTCGTTTTATTACCTTACATTACCTGTGGCGTCTTGGTGCTGCTTAAGCACCTTGCGCCGCTGCTACTGCTGCTGATACCAGTGTCGTGATTGCGCTCTGCCCTTAGATACCACTTATCTCTCTTTTGATCCACCCACTGCTATCACGGCACTGGTTGCTTCAATACTGATACCCAGTAATGAATATGTCGTGTTCGCTATTCGTTATTGATTCCAGGATCAAATCCACATTCCACTATTTGATATCATGTTCTCTATTTATATCACATCTCTCAATGGAAATATAAAGGGTGTGTTCATTTGTAATGAATATTTTCTCAGTATTGCATCATCATGTACTTCTTGGACAAAACAATAGATTCATTATTGTGGCTCATGTATTTCAGCTCATACCCGTTGTGCACCATACTAATGCTCCCGTTCCTTACTAGAGCCTATGCCTAATCTTTTGACTAATTTCTTGGTTCCACACTTTCTTTTATTTAATTTACATTTATTACTGATGAATGCCTTCAGTGGAAGACTTGCCTAGTGCAGAACTGGAGCCTGTTGAATAATTTAGGTTCGTACATGAAGCCCCTTTTCTGTACGTCAACGAGACCCAGGGACGATATGAGTCAAAATTTATTCGACACTAATGGTGACCTTCAGTCTGCTAGGATGTCTTAGCGAACAAGCTTACATATTATTAAACGATTGACGATAACCCTTGAACAAGGTCCAGGGGCCCGTTTAAAAATCTAGGATCGTACACGAAGACCATTTTCTGTATCTTGTACAAGGATTATCGTTTGATAATATTTAAGTCTGTTCCATAAGACAGTCTCAACCGTCCATAAGGTCCTCCATGAGGGTTGAATGGAGTTGAATGAACTCACATCGTTCCTGGGTCACTGTGGCATACAGAGTCTATATGTACGGCCCTAGATTATTAAATGGGCCCCTGTACTTTCATAGGCATAAGTTATCCAACAGACCCCAGGCTGATTTGTTTTGATTAATGAAAATAAATCGCCTACATATATAACGGTGGCTGTACTATTTCTATATTACTTTCAGAATAAAAATAAAATGTGCTAATGGAGTCTTCCTCATTTCAGGACCCAACTCATCGCAAAGAAGGCGAGGCCGACAAACCTACAGTCGTTACCAAACCCTGGAACTTGAGAAGGAGTTCCAGTTCAATCATTACCTCACACGAAAACGCAGGATAGAGATCGCGCACGCGCTCTGCTTAACGGAGAGACAAATCAAAATCTGGTTTCAAAACCGGCGAATGAAATTAAAGAAAGAACGGCAGCAAATCAAAGACTTAAATGACAGTGACACAATTGTTGCCCATGGTAAGAAAGATGAGCTGGAGGGAAAAGACATGGAAGAGGATGTCAAGTCCTTGGACGATGAGAAGAAGGACTGATAGTTGTCATTGTGGGTGCACGTGGAAAGGGACATGCTCAGCACTAGGAGCAAGGGTTACCATGGAGGAGCCTCTACACTGGCGCAGAGTACACGGGAGAAGTAGGTGAACAGTTCCAGCACCGTGGAACAGTTCACCTGCTATACTTCCTACCTATACGACGCTGCTGCTGCCACCTGCTGACAGAACCCCGGGCTGATGACGTCACCATAGACGCTGGTGATGACGTCACGTACACGTCACTAATGACCTTTTACCTCTCGCGCATCTTGATCACCATGGTGACCAAAACGAGCTGCTCCTCCCCCGTTAGATGTCGCCACTGTTATGTGGGTCTCCTGCCTGTTGTCGCCGACCCCCTCTCGCCGACCCCCTATGCCAAAGACAACAACAACAAAAAGTTATTTAATTAACCCACCCCTTATGGTTTCTTTTCATGGCAAGTTTCTTTTCGGGCGGGATTTCTTTTTTTTTCTTTCTTTTTTTTTAAGAAAAAAAAAAAGGGGGGGGGGGGGGGTCTCCCCAATACTCGTTCTTCTACCTCCTGTTTAGAAGAGTTCGTCTTGTGAATGTCCATACCAATGTCAACCCTGTATCATTCATAGGTCCACTACCTGCTCCCACCCACTTCTTTCCTCAGTATCTCCTTTACTTCAGTTTCTGGGACATGTATATGTGTATTCGGCTTTTTTTTCATTGGGGGACTAGACCCCCCTGATGTTGAATTCAGCCGGCGACTGATTGTGAGTGGGGAGGTTGGGAGAAGCGCGTGGGGCGCGAGAGAAGGCTTTGGGCCCGTTCTCGGTAGCAGCTCTGAGTATTGGTGGGAAGTGATAGGTTTGAAAGGGGTAAACTGACTGATAGAAGTAAAAAAATAATAATAAATGAGTCTGAGAAAACACAAACTTCCATGGCAATATATTGATTGACGAATTATAATAATCCATGGGTCATTATTGACTGCTGCCAAGATAAGGTGCACCAAGACATGGTCAAAGCAAAGAGTGGCAATTTGCTGAAGACTGAACAATTAACCTGTCGAAATTTGTGAGAAACTTTGATGGAGTGAAAACTAAGACAGTCATTAGACTGAGTGAAATTGTATGTTTTTTGACGCTATGAAGGTTCCTGGCTGAGTATGCCTTTGTTGAGTGTGCTAATTTGTACATGTAAATTGTATTTTACGTCGTGGTTCTTTGGAAAACACGTATGATGCCCGTTACTCGGACACTATTTGTCCGAGATACAGGACCGTATCTAAAATGCGCAATGTTTTAGAGAAAGTTATTCATGTTTTTTGCGGCCGATATTGTGGCCATCTATTTACCTTCAAGATGCGCAGACATTCTTACCTTGACATATATCCAGCATTACCAGGGTAATACATTAAGTGCAAGTGTCTGCCTGCAAAACATGGGACACATTTCAACGAGTCAACACCAATAGATCAACAATGAGAAACCAAATCATACCGAACTGGGATAAAATACAAGGGATAGCTAGAACAGGGAACGAAATCATAAATTTACCAGGGTAGGGGATGGTTATCTTTGCATGTATATTTTCTCGTAAAAGCTTAGGGAGTAAATTGGGTCAATTTAAAAAAAAAAATACTTCGCTCGAGTGGATTGCACTGAAGTAGATATAATGTCTAGACTGCGGTGTATGTATCTTTACTGTGGGAGGGGGGGGGGGGGGAGGGGGGCAGGGGCAAGAACGTGCTGGGCAAGGCATGCATTGCTGTTCAGACCCAGCGAACACGTCCTCCCGGCTCCCAGTCCTAAATCATGCTTCTCAGCGGTGCCAATACTGTTAAATAGACCTTTAGGAAGGGGACCCATCACCGTTCGCCTGTGCTTGGTCTGCCTGTGACCTGCGGTATTGTGCAGCGGGCCAGTGTAGTGACGGCGGGTGGAGGGTGGACGATTTACGAGGGTGCGGAAGGTGAGGGTGTGACACAAGGTGTTACTGGTGGCCAGGTGAGTGTGAAGGCTATCAGCAGGGTGCAGGTAGCCATGCTTACCTGTACCTCTACCTTACAACTGACCACACCCTGTCCACAATAGCGAGCACTTTGCTTACTGACCCTAATGTAAGTCAGACCCTGTCTATTGTCATCGGTAACCCTTCCTCACCCCTCCACCCCTCACAGAACACCCCCCACCCAACCTTCCCTGGTCGTGGTGGGGTGGCTGCTCCAACCCCAGCCGTAACGAAATAGTCATATTACCCTCGTGGGTGGTACAACAATGGTATATGACTCAAGAACTAGGCTCCACCCAGAAAGCATTTCAGGCACCCTGGTAAGGGTTTATTTAGGTTTCATTTCTGTAGCTTTATCTAAAGCGGGATAATCATAAATCAAATTATTAGTATAAAAATAATTGGGATTAAGATATCGCAATGGCCAATCAGAGTACACTTTTACATCTTAAAATAAGCAAACTTGGGACTTCCTGAAATATATTAAAAAAAGATACATTAGGGAGGCAAATCATCACTTGCTATTTTGTATATCAAACCATTGGTTGCCGTCCCTGATATGGAGAATATAAGGTAGCTTCCTGCTACCTTTGGGTAACTCAGCTGAGATTGCACGTTTATCGTTAGTCCATGTTTCTGCGTTTTGAATAGTGAGGTCTGTGGTGTTGACTTACGTTTAGTAAACTATTGTTTTTTTGTACACGAACACTTAATCCAACAGTTGACGTGCTTTGTATACCGAATGCTTTAATAGGTCGAAAAATACCCCCACACACTAGTTTGGCCACTTTGATTGGTAAGGTATGACCATACCTTCCGTTGTCTAGCCTTTTTGGTTAGAGAGCAAGTTGGTTTAGAGAATTTGGGAGAGTCAAACGCAGGGTTTAAATGTCGGAGTCCAATCCCTTGAATGTATCTAATCATTACCGGTGTTGCAGTGGAGATGAGAGTAAGCCACGCCCATCTCATATATAAATATACATTTATGTAAATTAGATATACATTTATGTAAATGCCCACGCCGCCGGTTTGACCACTGGTACATACTGACTATATAGCGGGCTGGAGTCGAACCCATGAGGCAAGCAACAGGGACGTCGTTAATTATTGGGACCTATTTGGAAAAATGCGCAATTCATATTCCAAATATACATATCGCTTTTTTGGTTTATATATGTACTTAAGTATTTTTTTTGTTGACATGTTGAATCCAATCTATGTCCTTACAAAGAAGAAACGTGTTTTTCACAGGTATTTTCAGAAAACGCCCGAGGGAAAAAAATCCAGATATTTAAGGGCACTTGCTGTACCTGTGTGGTTATCATAAAGACCCTGTGTGAAGGGTATCAGGCCACATTTACATGACCTACTGTTGCTGTATTTCAATGCCCTGTTTCTTGCCCCCTGGGCACCGCACTATCACCATGATTCACCGCCAATAATGAGGTGTTTATTGAGGCACTGGCATGAGCAAATGAGCCACAATGCTTAGCTCCCAAAACTCTCAGGTACGTATGTGTTCGAGGTTCTGTTTGCTGCATGTGATTGTCTTGTTTCCTTCTTTTTGTGATTTTTGTCTACACTATGAATCAGTGTCGTGCATTACTGGGAAATCGTAAGATAAATATGATATTAATGTAAGATGGTATAAATGTGTAATGATTTTCTTTTCTCTCTCGGATAATATAAATATATCAACCTACCCTGTGTGGTGTGGCATGCATGCTTGCAGGCTCACAGGGTAGGGTGATGTGGTTGAAGGATATTTGTTAAAGAAATCATGTGGTTGTGTCTTCATACATAAGATAACTGTAGGAAATGGTGGACCAGGGTGACGGGTATGAAGCAAGGACATTGTTCTGGTAGGGAAGGTATGTTGAGAGTTGTAGTAAACTGTTTAAAGTGTAGACTGCTAGGTGAATCACGTTATAAATATATCCTGTCAACTATTCAAATAAGAGTAAACCCATGACCACAGAAATATAAACATAGAAATGGTATGCATAAAGCAGTTAGCAGAAGCAAAACGAAATGCTTTTTTTCGCTTTTTGAAATGCAGCTGTGCTCTTGTTTCATCTCAACATAATCCTGCTGCTTTGTGTACATGAGAAAAGTTATCAGAATTGATTATTTTGAAAAGATGGGAGACTTTTGTACTTGAACTATGGAGGTTAGGGTTACTTTAAGGTTTCTTGTCCATATAAGGTCAGAAGAGGGCACCCTGGCCTATTAGGCAGAGGCCAGTCATCTATGTTGTCTTATGTGGCTGTTATGTGCTCTGTATAAGAAAACTACCTTGAAATACCAGACTAGAAAAGACCAAAAATTAGAAAAAATACATATTGTAACGGTGGACTTGGAAAATGCTTTTAGTATACGAAACATTTTCGGTAAATATTTGTGTGCTATGTTTACCCTGGTTGTCAACGCATTGCAAAGGAAGAAGGCTTATATTTCCTCAACATAACAATGATAAAAAGTATGAGTTAGGGAAGAGTGAAAAGCTTCGATTTCTGGATGATTGTAACTTTCATTATGCGCAAGAAAGTGTTATATTTTGTTTTTATTAATCTAGTGAACCGTTGGAAAGAAGTATCTTCATTACTCTAAGTACAAATCGATGGTTATTTATGTGTTTTCTTGGAAAGGATATGGTGTGTTGATGTGTAACTGTCTGCATACTTGCAGTAATCGTGTATGCTCATGTGTGGAAGGGAGAACACCATCTAAGTATATGTTATGAGGGGTTTTCACTCAGCATCTTGATTCGCTATAGAATCACGACTTTGCTAAAAACCAAACACCCCTTGTCTACCTCAAGACACAATACTTTTTGTACATTTTGCCACGTTTCCATGAACTACATAAATATTTCCTTTGGTCAAAAACCTTTAATTTCCAAAACCTACAAAAAGGGTTTAATGAACTATTGCTACACTGTTTTGTATTGATAAAAAGTATGTATTTCTTCTTTTATTCCGCCTGTATCAATCATATGTTTATCACCATAGCTATTTCACTGCTGATCCTTGATACACCTCGCTTGAATGGGAGATTGTATAGAGGAAATTTAATCTTCCTATTTTTGATGTTTGTTGAGTTGAAAACATGTTAGTTGCATCATGCTTTCCGCAGTTACAGTGAAAGAGGAGATTATTGTATTCTGTGTCATTTACATTTAAAATAACCTCAATCTGCTACCGATTTCCAGTTTCCAAGAGGTGTTGAGCGGCCATTGCCAATTATGTGATATTAGTTGTCTCATGAATTCTGTTTGTTTCACATTACTTTTACATGCTTCCCATTTTACCTTCAATTGCGCAGACCTCTAAATAGAGGTGTTTCATTTACCGATAACAAGAAATAGAATCCCTACAAATCCTCCCATCCGGATTTCAGCTGTCAGGCATTTGGTCTAATAATGTTAATCAGGGACATTCATATGATATTTACAACTGAATAATAACAAGAAAACTCAGCTCAATGAAATGATCTCAAATTATGATTAGATTTGTATGGGTATTCTTTGCATTAGGACTCTGCAGTCTCATCACATGCAATAGGATTTCTTGAAGTCAGATCCAACTTTTTTTGAAAATTATTTTTGGTTTGCAGTTAGATCCAGCTACCGAATTACCGAGTTGTTTGTGATATTTGATGAGGTACGCATGGATCTACAATTTCTAGTTATTTTATCTAGTTACCATAAGATAAATGATAATAATAATGATAATAATTGCCATGATGGAGCCTGTTCAACAGATCCTTTAGACAATAAACTAAACCCATGCTCATAAAATGTCCACTGGCTAAGGGATCCCACATTTGGTCAGGCCAACAGCAAACTTTATTTGCACAACAAAGTATTTTATTATCGTTTTTATTTTTGTATGGCCTTGCACAGAGCCAATCTGAAGCGATATTTGTATGTACAATAATGATAATGAAAATGCGCAATTCTCAGAAATCATAATTACTGTGTATAGACTGAACCTCAAATGATAGTACATTCAATGTATATTTCTGTTGATAGTGTCAATGAAAAAAGGTAATGCTGTATCCACAACTGATGTTCTTTCTGGGGTTTTTCCTGTTTTTTATTTTTTTTTATTTGTCAAGGTGTTGTATATTGTACAGTATCACCCGTTTCACAACAAGAAGATACACAGCCAACAAGTATAGATTTGGGAAGTCATGGGTCCCAAAAGCTGGTAAAACAATTTGAAGAAAACTCTACTAGGTGAGAATATGATAATAATATACGAGTTTTTGGAGATTGTGAACCGGTAATTATTGCTGGTCACTTCAGTGTGGTCTCCGAGACAATGTTGGGTTTGGACTAGTTGCCGACTTGTACACATGTGTAGGGCTGACTGTTTTCCGACATTGATAGAGTCAAACAGACGGGTGACGTGATCATACAAATACTAGGTATAAATATATATATATATATATATGATATCACACTAATAAATTATTACAACATTTGTAAGCGAACAGTTTGTTTTGTGTCGTCTTTATAGTGTTCCGCTCCAATTTCTCTATTGAGAAACGAGCGTGCACTTTCCCTTGGCCTAACCGGTCAAGCTCGCTCCGCAACCTAAGATCTTAGCAACCATCAGCGGGACCGCCCCTAACTCATAACAGAAGTAAATATATAACGCGACACCTTATGTCTGCAGCTAGCTACCCTTGCAGTAATAGCAGCAATAAAGCTTGTTCTGGTAATGTGGACTTAAGACTTCACTCATTCAGATTACTCTCATACCAACATGACAGTAACACTGGTGGAGAAGCCCTAAGGTTCCTGAGTACCACCTCCCACAAGCATGTCCCTGACATCTTAACTTGACTCTAAAGCTTGTAAAAGGAACCTGGACCTGAACGTCATTTATTCAGATTACAGTAATGCCATTAAGAACTAAGAAAGAAACTGATGAGTGTTTGGTCTGTGTCCTCGTTCGCCATCGAGTTTGGAGTGTGCAGTAATATGAATGAGGCGATAGCCGAGTGAATATTCTGAAGCATTTCAAACGAGATGGCAAATGGGGACTCAGACCAAGCATGAAAATATTTCTGATTTTATCTTAGCCTGGAAATATCTATCTGTTCATCACCCATTGACAATGAGTTACCGTACTAGCAAGCCCGTTGAGAACAAGTTCCTAATGTTAAGCCTATGGACGTTTATTCCAGGCTAAGATAAATAACAATAGTACACTCTTAGCAGGAATTATCAACAGGCAATAGCAAATCTAAATAATTGATACCTGCATGAAAAAACTATAGTTATTGACATATCGAGCATATAATTGATGTTGATCATAACGCGATTACTACGGTAATGAATAATTATTCAATGAAGGTAATTGGAATATGAAAAGTATTTGCAATGATGATAGCATAGAATGTTAAAAAAATTTTTTTTTAAAGAGGAGAGATAATGTATATATTATTGAGAAAAAAAACTAATGAAACATATTATTAAATATTCATGAATAAATCTATTTTTGAAGTATTTCACAAATAATTGACCATTGTGAATCATGCCATTCGGTAAATAGTCTCCTCAATGGATGCCATGTGAGTAAAGCGCATGCGCGTGAGTCTGAATACCAGTGTGGTCACGTGACAGACACACAGTCAACCCGTTCTAACGTACGACCCTGGCTTTGGCCATATTAATTGGTCCTCCACAGTAACTCCCCCGAACGTAATTGACTAGAATTCTTAAAGGATGGGTCTGATGTGAAAACCTATGGAGAGCTTTCTGTGGTTAATTTCTATCCTTTAATGGTTCACTATGTTCTGAGATGAAGTCTGGCAGGTGGTGGAGGTGCGGTGCCAGATTAACGGAAATGGTCCTGGGAGTCAAAGACAACCCACTGAAACGGTGGATACCCGTGCTCAAAACAACACTTCCGGATACTAGTGCTCAGTACTCTGACTATATGTTGTTCGAAATTATATACCTCACTCTCCCATCTTTTAAATGAATATTTTTAACAAACCTAAGAACTGTCATCGTAATCTAATATTGGAAAACCCATTCAGAGACTATTGTAGTAAAGTATACTTTAAAAGTAACAAATGATACCAACAACGAATTTTTCATATTTCTTTTTCAAATTTAGATATCGTATCTCTCACCTTGGTGAGTCTTTCAGATTGATGTAGCCAGAAACCCACATACAATATGCAATACTGAAGTGTTATTTAGAGCACGGGTATCTACGACTGCAGTGGGCTCAGTTTGGACCCTTTGCTAAGGACAAGGCATATTTCCTCGTCTGTTGAAATAAACCCAGGAAAACCGCAGGCAATTTGTGGTTCGTATTAACCACGTCTGTGAGATCTAAGTCGCTGAGGTAAGGCTAGAAGGGAGGACTCCCAAGATAAAGAGTGCTTGCCTCTGATGAGTGATGAGAGACCAGATGAAAGTATCGATTACTTTGATGGAGCAAAGCTGAATCTAAATAACCTCTCCGGTATGGGGTCTAGGAAGTGTCTAGAACAGTAAAATACGAATTTTACATCTCAGGAAAATGTCAGGTTATATGCAATTAATACACTTGTGGGTACAAAACCAAGGAGATCTGATTGCAAGTGAAATATCTCGGACAAGAGCACAGGATTAATACTAATTGAGAAAAAAGTGGCCAAATACGGAACGGTTTAAGAAAAGGCCATTTTCAATTGGAGTTAAATTTTGGAATACACTAAATCAGAGCTAGCTTAAAAAGTGTAATTAAGAACTTAGTGGTTACAAGAAATCACTTCTAGGATGATCAGTTGATCATAGCAAGGATTGCATGAGTGGGAGTGAGTGTGAAGTGTGAAGTGTTATGTGTTATATCACAGCTCTGTCTCATATCTTTGTTTTATGTAACCTGTGGTGTAAGACTGCCACATGGAAGAGCATCCTGCTAAGAATGATCTTTAAATTTCCGTCTGAATAAAAAAGGAAAATAAAGGAAATACAAGTAATGGAATACCTGAAAGATATGCCACATAAAGAGGAATGGTAATGTGTGCAAAATGGAAATCAAAAAAATATTCAAGTCTAAATGTCTTGGGAATCCCACGTCACTTTTTTCTACAGTTATTGAAAACAGGAAAAATTATATAAACACTAAATTGATGGATTTTAGAATTGATGATTGTGTATTAATCGAAAACCATCCGAAATAATTAAACCAACCTTCAAATACTCCAGTACATACGTTAATTCTTCAATTACTTCCAGAAATTGGCACTTGTTTGTATAACTAATTACTGTACATATGAATGACATATATTTATCCGTTACATATCATTCATCCTTCCTCAGAAGCCTGTTGTTCTTTCCCTCAAACAGCGTACCCTGCACCTCTCCGCCCATCACCCATTTGACCAACCCTGGTCATTCTTATCAACTTAAAGGAATTCACATGCAAATCAGGCTTGACTCTGTGGCACGTGCGTTGCCAGGGAACGGACCTGAAATTCCCGGGTAATGCCTTTATGTTCCCATCAGGAAGTTTAGAATTTACATACAAAACTGGATTAGGAGTGGGAGAGGGGCAAAGTAACGGCACAATGGCACAGGGCTAGAGGACGAGAGGGGTGGGGGTGGCCACTACTGGTATGTGGAACCTGAATATGGCTTCATTCTGGATGACGGAAATGGTTCAATCTTTTGACGTGACACTTCTTAGGTTGTAAATCCAAGGTGGGCGTGTTTCTGGGTGTCTAAAGGCAAGGACAAGCACCACACCCACTGCATGTTTACTGATTGTATGGCAGATGGGAGACTGAGGTTGCTGTCAAGTAAAAATGTGCTTACCACTCTATATCGTTCCTTAATAAATATATCAGTACAAACAATGGACGATTGGTTTTGTGCCAATGGAGAACGGGAATACGTTTAATGAACTGAATTATGAAAATACTTTCTTGAATAGATACACACTCAGAGAAAATTGTGAATCAACCGATTGAATTTCGTAATCAAAATGATTGAACAAAGAAGGTGCAAATTTTACAATGCTTTCATGGTTTCAAATCCCTATACAAAGATAATTACAAAAGGATTATTAATCTTAAGAGGCAACGGTTTGATAAATTTGTCTCGTATTTCATTTAATTTTTGGAGGAAAAAAGAGGTTTTGTTGGCCATGGAGGGAATGTACTCAATGTACGCAATTCTTAGATTTTGCGGACACTCACATGAGTTTTAATACTGCAAAAGTATCATGAAATGTATGAATTGTTTTTTTTCTTTGGAATATTAGATATCTCATCACATCACCAACGAAAGACATTGCAAAACCACTGTATAAACCTATGAATGCAACTTCAAAAAGAAAATATTCTTATATACACCCATCAATCAAATTAGTTCTATTTAATAGTACATTTTTAGACAATGCTATGATTGAATCTGATATACCCCAAAACTGCAGAAACGTAATACATATACTAATGCTATAATCTATACTATGCCACACCAATGTTAAAATATGTGAATATCCTCGTTATTTCAGGTCATACTGACTGCATTTCATAATGGTACTATTCATTACAAGGCCAGACAGGAAATCTTATACAGAGCTAGAGCACCTGCCTTGTATCTCACGCAACTAATCACCACAGATAGATGGCTCCAATTTACAACTCCATCAGTCATTAGAAAGTGGCTGGTGACCGGGTTGGGGAGACGCCTCTTCTAGTCTCACCTGTTCCCCCGCCTACTTAAATCACCAAGCTCCTATTTATCGCTCTCTAATTGAGAATTGGCTGCAGGCTGCGACCAGACTGGAGCGACGGTCGCGCCAAGGTTGGATCCCTTTGAACCTTCTGGGTACCTTCTTCCCTGACATTATGTGAGGTATGATCTGACACTTTATCATCAGAGTTTAAGGGGATGTTCCACTGGACCGCCGATTTGGTAGCCAGACACTCGCCGATTATTATTGGATGCCCTAAAGTTTCTTACGTCTTCCATAATGGTCATTTATTAAATTATTGTTATCAATATTAGATACATTACAATATGTGACCTTCCTCTTAAAGGCCCAGGAACAATTGATCGGGTGGGAAATCGGCCTGGTGAAGCACCCCCATTAATTCCATATCAGTATCTCCATGTTTGTGCCTCATATCATATAGGATATTACCCATTATCTCACCACGGTATTTTTTCCCATAGGCTTAACATTTGGAACTCATACTCCACGGCTCTGCAGGTAGTGTACCAAATATTCAAGTGCTAATTGAGTAATTTCATAAGTTAATAATGTTGCTCATGTATACGGATGGGATAAAATCAGAAACCCACTCAATGAAAATAACTTCATCTGCACTCCACCTCATTTAACTGCTACGAAATTCACACAGCTTCAATTCATGGATAACTCCGCTGTCAAATTTGGTGGAGTACAGATAAAGTTGTTTTCATCTTATAAGTTTCCTTTTAATTATGTCACCCCTGGTATCATTCCCCATAGACATAACATTGGGAAATCATATGGCTGGATTGTTGTAAAAATCAAAACTCAATCAGTGATAGCATAAAAAAAATGTTGGCAAATCGGTCAGTGATAGCGGTGAGATAAAATCTGAACCGCACCCGTAGCTTCTGAAAATATGCCATTCGCTTTGGTCTGCTTTGTAATCTCATGAGGCTTTCCTTAGAGAGTTTTATAGAGGAAACCCATGAAAGTTTAGGGTCTGAGCCCGTATCCCATCGAGTTTGAATCACATGGTAATTCACAAGGCGAAGCCGGGTGAATTACTATGTGATTCAAATGAGATGGGATCGAGCTCTGACCCTAAACTTGAATGGGTTTCTGAATTTATCTCACCTTTAATATTGACTAATGGGCTAACATTTATGACATTATCCCCCATTGGATATGTTTCCTAAATATCTAATGGGCATTAGATACAAGTTCCCGATGTTAAGTCTATGGAGAAAAAATATCTGGGGTGAGATAAACAACTAAAGCTCATGGCATAATTTCAGTGGCTGTGAATCCTGATACAGTTCCTTCTTGATACTATATCATTACAGTTACATCCCCCCAGTATCTCACTGACTACAATTGAAATATTTGTTCTCATGTCAGAGTGTTAAATCCCGAATCAGTAGCTGAGAATATTAATTCACTACTCCTGATGAAGGTTAATTAATTAACCAAAACGTCGAGTGTTTTATGAATCATCAATCACCCATCTCATTGATCTGACTGTATCTCATCTATTTATCATCAATAAACTACATTGATTTTAAATTGAACGAGTCTGGTTTTATGTGGTAAAATCCTTCTTCTTATAATATTAATTGTTGTCAAGGTAGGTTTGGGTTTGTTGGAAAGGAAGCGTCTCAAAGGTCCAAATGTCATAAAACAAAATCACTGATATTTTGTGTGGATTTCTAACACTTAAATCAACCTCCTCTAATTTGCATATTAGAAGGTGCAGTTCTTTTAGGTTTTTTTTTTTTATAAAACGCCGATCATTTTATTGCCAAGTGGAAAGGCACCTCTGGACATATATTTCTCTTAAACCACTTTGGATTCCCAATTCCTGACAAAATCAAAACCTGTTGAAATGATCTGCAATAATTCTGTCAAGGAGTGGTGCTAAAAGTTGCCGGAATATTGATTTGTTACTACTTGCCGATTTCTGGCAAAGCACGATTCTGTGTCGGAAGCTTGTTGGAACGCTTTTCGTAGTGTGTTGGAAGCACAGTTTGAGCCCAGCTTAACAGGGTGCGTCCACCAACCATGACAGGTCTGCGACAACGGCTTTCCGATAAGGTCCACGACAGCTCTATGATTGGAAGCCTTGTCGTAGCCTTGTCGTGGTTGGTGGACCACAGTTCCCGACAAGAGGCTACGACAAGGCCACGACAGGCTGCGACATGAAGCTTGTCGGGGGCCTGTCGGGGGCCTTCCGACAAGGTTACGACAAAATCGAACATGTTCGATTTTGGAGCCGTGTCTTGGCGTGTCATGGCGTGTCGGGAGGTTGTCGCAGAGGTCTACGATAAATATTTAGGTGGAGCGTGTACTTCCCGACAGGCTGCGACAAGGGCTCACGACAGCTCCCCTCCTCACGACAAGGCTGCGACAAGGAGCCGATAGGAACTTTCTTGTCGGCGCGTGTCGCAGCCTTGTCGTGGTTGTTGGATGCCCCCTCTTAGGCCAGGAACCCACTGAGTTCCCGACACACTATGACAAGCGTTGCGACACACTATGACACATAATTCTTCAACATTCAGACACAGCAAGGATGCAGAAATTCAGTTATGTACTTTGACATTCTATAAAACCAAATGCAGTAATTTTGATTCATAGCTATGTCATAGCCTTGTCGCAGCCATAGGGGAAGTAGTACATAATTGACATGTCTTTTCCTCCGTCTCCCTGCAGCGTACAGTCTGGTGGTGTATTTAAAACGTAATAAAGACCGCACTGAGATGTATATCGCCGATAATACTCCTTATCTGTCTCAGAAGGCAGAGAGAGGTCATGTGACGTCTGACAAATGTATATGTATATGTATGTATCATGAATAAATTAACATATAATCAACAGCAACATCTTAATCCAAGTGTGAATCAAGATTATTGTGAACCAACGTTTTTTTAAAGGAATCTTTTGATACAAATAGAAAATGATACATATTGGCGGTGAATATCCTGGGTTTGCTCTCCCCATGATATCTCTTAGGCTATAAAGCCAGATGAGATTGCACATTATTTTACATTTTAGGGAAAAAGACAGGAGGACAATATCCAAACGTGACGATAGTATTGATGGGCTTATTAGGGGGGTTTCAGGATGGCGTTTTGTCATTGGACAAGGTCATAAATGCGGTAGACTTTCTGGTGCGCATTGTACTTGAAAACGAGGCAGGATTGTATGTGCCTTATCAGGTCACGTGTCCTGATGACGTCACTGTGCACTGAGTAATACCGGACCCTGACTGGAGCGCTTCCGAGAAATGACCAGTAAGTCACCGCATTGAGGCGTAGTAACGGACGAGCTACAGAGCGAACAGATGAGAAAAAAAACCACGATATTGTGATTACTACGATGTAATGGTCAGAGAAAAACACAAATAAAAGGATTCAAAATGTGATTCTTATTTCGTATAAGCAAATATTTTGTATGCTATTTTACAGATCACCAGTTTTTCTAGGTACAACCAAAATTGACTGACAGCTCGATGGAGTCTTCTTAATCTATTGCATAACAGAGATGTTGGTTAAGAGAAAGGGCAAATTTGAATGAATCATGAATCCACAGATTCAAGCAACAAATTGTATCATATTGTTAGAAAGTATATATTGATGTATCCTTTAGATAAATCAATCACTCTCAATAGGAAAGAAACAAAGAAAATAATTATTAGATAAGCTCCAGATTCCTTTTATAATCGCATTTTTAGGATATTTTGCTGTCGACAAGTTCTAAATGTTATCATGATGGCTGAAGATTTTATGGAGTCTTTGTAGCACTGTACATAAGAGAGATATTGGTGCATGAGAAGGGTAAATAAACGTTCATATTTAGTTCCATCGGGCCTACACTACAGTGCCTACAACTGAAGCAAATGAAAAAAAATATCATGATGTTCAAAAGGGTATTTCTATGTAACCTGATATGCTTAGTCTAGAAGTCTACCGACGATAGGGAGGTTCTAGATAAAATATTTGTAAACATTTGGCATTGTAGTACATCGGGAGGTCTTAACTATCTATCTTAGTAGGTGGACGTCGTGCCTGAGAGACCAAAATAACTGCCAATTTAAAAAAACAACAAATAAAGATATTCAAATTGTTCATAAACCCAAATATTTTAAGTCCAAGCAAAATTGACGGACGGACAATTATATGGACCTTTCTTAATACATTGCAGAAAAGAGATATTAGTGAATAAAAAGAGTAAATAAAATCTTATCATTAATCCATTAAATCTACGAAATACGGGTTAAAAAAAAGCCTCAGCATCATTTATTAAGCAGACGACATCGGTTTCCCGCCAATATTTCACACGCAAACTCCCAACACTCCGCCAAAGGGCCACCGGCGTTATCGGAGGTAATATCGGTAATTTGTTTAGCTAAACCAGCTCGCAAAATACACAGGAGTCAGCAACCGAAACGACCTCCACCTTCCCTGTGTGGTAGACTGTAAAACACGAATCGCCTCTGCCCCTGACGTCCCAGAAGGTGTCAATACAGAGGGAGTGTAATTTGCGAAGGCCACAAGGACTTGTCACAACCATGGCAGACGAGAGGGTACAGTTGATTTACTTCCTAGCTTTTAAGAAGTTTTTTTGGAAGTTCTCCCATCCCCCATAACCTTACCCCCAGTGCTGCTACTCCTTGGCTTTGGGTAAAACAGTCCCCCCCCCCCCCCACTCCCACTCCTCCCACTTAGCATGTGCGAAAGGTGGTTCTAGAGGTCTCTCTGAAAGGTGCAGGAGAGACTCCATACAAGCCTCCCTGCACGGAACTTGGCTATTTGGATCTGGGCGTCAGCTACAAAAACTCACACCTAGTTATGGCAAGTGTTGACACACAGGGGTGTGTCTTTGATGTATAGTAGGCAGGTAGTGGGAGGGGGTGGGGGTGTGTGGGAGGGGGTGGCGGACATAGAGGCGGACTCTCACGCTATCACGGGATCATACAAGCCTCCCTGGTTTGTGATCAGACCTCCTTGTCAGTGATGGGGATTTTATACCGGTGGTAAAGGTGTTGGATCCGTCCTCGGAGACTTGTCATGAGGCGTTATCATCTCACCTGTGTCTCACCTGTGCCTCACCTTTGAGCTCCTGTTTAAGTGGAATTCACAGAGTGGGATTGATGTACCTCACACGGTTAACAATCTCATGAGATTCTGTTCCTTTTTCGGGGTAAATGTCAGCAACAATTGCAAGGGAGAAAAACATGTCTCAGGGAAATAGAGCCCTATAATTTAAACGTAGAGATTGTGTTTGAGTACAGAATCTCAGCAGGATTGTTCTCAGACAAACATCCTGTGAGATACCTGAAACCCATCGTGTGAATCACACTTACAGAAGAATTCGTCCAGAAACGAAGTCGCCCCATAATGTCAAGGAGAACTTGTCCCGAAACGAATATGTCCCATAATGTAATGAACTCGCCCCAGTTTAACGAAGCCACACAGTAAATTAGTAATAAGCTTCGAATATGTTCAGTTGAGCAGACAATATTACCATCCTCTTGTAAACGATGTGGCAACGGATTAGTCTAATATATTGCAAGTGGTTTGCACTATAAATCTCAAATAAGCACAGAAACATTGATTGTTTTTGCTACAATACCCATAGAAATCCAAACTGGGCGAGTTTGTTTGGGCCGAAAAAAAACCAGGTCGACTTCATAACAGTGCGAGTTTTCGGAAAGGTTGATCCGGTAATCCAACGCCCTGGTGGCTTACCGCAGGATATGTTAAACATAGCTCCCTCTGTGTTAACTTGATCAAAAGCTGAATTTTGCAGAGTAGGATTTTTTTAAAAGGCAGAGTCTCGTCAGTTAAAATCAAAGTAGATACTTCAAATATATCCTATCTGGTCTTTTCACAATTGGAATAATTTAATAATTGTGAGGTATCCTGAAAAGCCTTTACATATTGCAATATACCCCATCAGGCCTTTTCATAATTGTAATAAATCCCATAAGGTATTTTCATAATTGTGGTATAACCCGTTGCCTATAAGATAAGCTATCGCCTTTTAAGCAGTACCCTCTGCTCCCATGTTTCACGCATACACCTCATGTGGCACACCTCCCCCACCAACTAACTGTGCTCTGGTGTATATCCTCACCTCATGAAGCCATAAAACAATGTAGTCTATAAACCATGTCTTTCCACCAGTCTCAGACATGACTGTACCCCATTGGGAGGAGAGTAAATTATAGCAAAGTGCGCACCTCGAGGTGTGAATCGCACACACACACGCACTGGGAGGTACAGGAACTCTCACGACATCACACTGTTTTGGATCTATCACAACTATTGTCAACTAGATCTATATACGGTAGGTAAGTACAAAGGATTGGGCATTTAATCAACATAGGATTAATCCATAAAATCAGGGGACTTGTGAAATATCATTGGAAGGGTCTATGGGTCCCAGCATCAGGGTGGGTGTTACTTAACTATTCTGACTTTTTGACATGATGTTATGGCACTTTGGACACAGACATAGTGCAGGAGTAAAATTGTCATATACATGTTTCATTTCGTCTTCCAAGTTTCACATCTGAAGGTTGTATTATGTCCTACCCTGTATTTAACCATTCCCAGCTGTCAAAAGCTAGATATCATCTAGTGTAATACTAAATGATATTTATGATTGAAATTATTCATTTCAATCGTTTAATTTACAAATTATACATTCAAACCTCGTTCTCATTTTTCTTTCCTTTTCAAATAAACCAGAATATATTTGAGCATGATTATTGTAAGATCTACTTCTCCAGGATAACTCTTTTGTAGCATGCCCTATATCTACAGACCAAGAAAACAAATAGCAAGAGAAAAGTCCCTTGACCTCTATCGTCGTGTTACCGTTACCAAATCCGCTTATCGCAACATAAATTGAATTGCATCGAAGACAAACAAATTGCTGAAAGTATCATCAAACCGAATCAAGCGACAGCTGAACAGAATCCACACTGTGGTTACAATGTACACAGTAACTACAGTGTGTGGAGTCTATGTTGATACATACAAGTATGAATAATTTTATGATTGTTGGTTGATATCGACTGATTATTTCCACTTCAAGTTCATGGTAGATAGTTTATCAATCTCTGTTAAAAATACTTTCTCCTGTATATTGATATGCTGCGTATTATTTTGTTCAACTTTGTATTTTATGTTTTCAGATATCTTAAGTACATGGACTCTACAATATCGCCTCAGCTTAGGACATGATCTACAAAATGGCATGCCCATATAAGCATATACCAGTTTGAATACTGATTGGTCCGTTTTTTATTTCCATTTTCGTGGAGGTGAGGGTGGGAGGAGAGAATACATTTGTTGAAGGTGTAAAACAGTTCTCATGGGGACTTTTCTCAGTTAACAAGCTTTTTCTGTGATAGTGTTTTAGCTGCCCAAGCCAGTAGACTAATATGACCGGCCGTGTGATGTGGGCTATTATTATCATAGAAGCGTAGATGATAATTGGGACCATACTACAAGCTCCAGCCATGTGCTGGACATCCTCTATGCTGAAACTACTGCAACCATAGGACTTGTGTATTAAGTGCTATAGTCAGTGAGTGCTGAGTAGGATTGACAAAGGACTACTGTGTATGTGTGCTGGATATTCATAATTACTGGACCACTGGATTTTCTACATTGATGTAGATTACATCAAGATCTCTTCACTTTATACTATTCACTGGATCTTCTCTTATATCCTACAAGAAAAAAACTTAATTCTACCCCTTCTAGTTTTTCTTGTTACTGGTAACACTGCATATAGCTCGGTCACCTTTCTACGAATGCTGAGTTGACCTATAAACACTGTTATATCTCAAAATGATAGAATTGGAAAAGAAGTGGGAGAAGATTTCGATAGTCAGGATGTCCTTTTAACTGCCCAGCAATTAGTAGGCCATTATCAAATGGCTTCTTGGTCTGTCGATCCATATGCAACATGAAATCTTTATAATTAAAAGCCATATGAAAAAGCTGTATCAGATGTCAAGTCCGAAGCAATATATGTAGGAACATTAGGAGTCAAATCAGAAACCATGTAAGTAGTACTTAGCATATGAAAATATCATTAGAAGGCACTTCAGGAGATATTAGGATGCATACCTGAAGCCACATCCGAAATCACTCCAGAAGCCACATTAGTAAAAGCCAGAATTCTGATCAAACAGACATCAAATCAAGGTTCTAAATCGGAAGCCACCTCAATAGCCATCACATAAGTTACACTAGAAGTCATACGCCCATGGATAAGGAGTACCCAGGAGAGGGTAAAATTCGGGGTGGGGGTTGGGGGGAATCTGTGTTTCGGTAGATTTCCACCTATTCAAAAAATGATCCGTAATTTTGTTCCCCTTTATAGAACTCGAAATTCCTCATGTCTGAATTCTTTGGCAATAGATTTGTCAGAAAGTGGTACCAAAAAATGTATCAGTGCAGTGAATAATCGTCAGGTGGTGCTGAATTAAGTGATGTGGTGATAAAAAAAATTGTCGACCTGAACTGTTATCTCCATTTCCACCTGATGATTATGCAATCGAAAAGTGTCAAATAGTTGGTGGATGGTACAAAAGATCCAGAATTTGTGGCCAGGATTGTCAGGTGGAAAGGCCGCATTTGAGTATGAGCCATTTTTCACTTGCCAACGAAAATGACACCTATTAATTGAGTTCTCCTAAAACTGGTTGGGTGGTGGCTGTACGGCAGTATCTAAAGGTCAGTGAAGGTACTGTGTGTGCCTTGTTTCTGCTGCATTTGACAGATCCAGAACTGTCCGCAAATTTCAAACCCCTTTGATTTTGTTGGTCGTCGACCAAGGAGGTCGGTGGTGGAGGCCCCATTGCATAATCTATGCACAATTACTCGGTTAAACCTTCTCTGCCTCAGTGCATCAGCCTGTTTCCATCCACCCATCTGTCCTCAGCATATACCTTAAAATTCTACCAGTGGTTCCCGACTGCAGATCGGTGGCAAATAGTCCGCCAGTGGAAAATGGCTGTATCAGGTATTCCCGAGGCAGGGTCATTGTGGGAGTTGAGTGCTGGACTTATCAGGTGGTGGAAGGTAGGAGGCAGTAAGTGGCTGAGATGACAGCGGCGATGAGATGCTCAGACAGCCAGCTGTCAGTCCTGTGCTGGGAGCTGCTCGGTCTCTGTGACAGGTGTCAGGAGCTGCTCATAGCACTGAGACTGCGGGGGGAGAGCAAATCGCCCACACTCTGCATACAGAGCGCAGGGAAACACTACTGAATGGCGCTAACTCTATATGGCCTCATCCATTCGACCAACAAGTGAATATATCCTCTTTTAGATATACGCTTCTCATATGTTTTTTTTATATTTTTTGTGATTTTTAAAGGTAATTTCACGTATTTCTTACAAACAATATATTACTATGTTTTCATCCAATTTTGCAAGGAATGTTTATCTTATTGGTAAGTTTCTGGTTTTACATAGCGGGCCATCCATAAGGTATGCACGCAAAAATTTCTACAAATGTTGACCCTCCCAACTCAGTTTTGTAGGGAACAGGACATAGATAGAAGGGGCTTACGCAAAATGTTACTGCACATTCATTACCTAACTACCCTCTCAAGACACTTCTGATTAGTGTTTAATGAGTATGTTAAGTTGAATCTTAAATCAAAAGCATCTCATACCCAATACACAGGACCAAGATCAATAACAAATATATCCTAATCTTCTACATATCGAAATGCCATATATTTTATAACATTCTGTATCTCATGGCTAAATCACGAATATCCGTCTATATGCCTGTTCTGCTTTACCGAAAGTCTGTTCATATTGATATTTTTGATATCAGGGCTCAAATAGAATAACTGTTGTAAAACAACAAAATTTTTCATAGACATGTATCTAAGAAAGCAAAATTCACCTCAACATATGATAATCCTGTATCCTACGCGGAGTACATCAGGAAAACTGACTGGGCAGTGTATCTGTAAATGAATACTCACTCCGGGACAGTCAAATACTTGCCCCAATGCCGTTAGGAAGAGGAGCAATATTTACGTGTCTAGGAGTGAATATTCTTTTGCAGATACAAACGCAATGTCTGTTTAAACTTTATTACACCTTTGAATGTTAAATATTAATAATAATGGCAATGTCAAGAGCCTGGGCCGTACTTATTTAGAAGTGAATCGACAACCGTATAATTAGACAAGACTCAACGAGTTTGGATATGCCACAATGATCATCAAGGCAAAGCTGAGTGGCAATTATAGCACATCCAAACGAGTGAAATGTTGTTCATTTTACGATTCGAGTGTGGTTCTGAATTTATCTCACCCCTTTCAAGGACATTAAAATAGCATCACAATATCAGAATAATTCAAATTCCTTCACAAATCCAATTAGGACCATATAAAGCTCCCTGTTGATGTCTGGTCTGCTCTCTGAAATTCTGGCTGCTGATTGGTCAGTCGATTATGACATCATCTCACATCACTCTGTCATGACCATGGCATATTATTGTCACTTTATATGGGTCATCGTGGGGTATGATTTTTATTGTTATTCCTACGGCAGGGGTGAGATAAAACAGTGTATAACACAGCATGCTGTACATGATTTATACAATACAGGGAGCAGAGGTCAGTAAACACAAGAGCAATATACACAGGTGTATAATGAGAAATGCCCTACTTGTTCACGAGGGGTGTTTACAGAAACCCACACTGGGAAGGTTGGTGTTCAATGGACGAACAGAACATATAGCACTCTCTCACAGCCACTGCTGGCTTCGGGGAAGACAACAGGAGCCATTCATATTTCTTGGCATGCTCTTCGTTCTCTTTCTTCGCCTTTGCTTTTTCTTCTGCCAATGGCGCTTGTAATTACACGCACCTATTTTGGCTCCCATGAAGGAGTTCTTTTTTCTAGTGCTTCCTAGAAGGAGGGGATTGGTAGTAGTGATATGAGTCTTCTACTTCAGTATTATGTTTTACTTCACGTTCTTAAACATGCCTTGAGCAATCACCGAGAAATAGCGGTCATTAACTCCTGCAAATCTTCATTTGCCAAGAGGTTTTTTTTCAAATGCATACTGGATCGTTAAACCCACATAAGTATCAACCAAATCCTATTTATTGCAATGATTATAGTTTATTTTGCTAAATGAAAGATTACTGTTAGGAAAATCTAATAATGTTAATAATTGTTAATTATCTATAGCAGGTTTGCCCTTTGTCACTTATCAGAGAAAGTAGAGCCATTGAAATAGCCAAAGCATAATTACAGTAGGGAATTGGAACTAAGTAAAATCGTTATTGTTCGACACATATATAGTGTATCTACTTACACACATACATCTGATGTAATTTATCGTTTATCCACTGTTTATCACTTAATAAATTCAACAGTTTTAGTCAATATTGAAAAAGCTACTTATATCGCATAATGAATATGGATACAAGCAATTTCATAGAAAAAAAGGAAAAAATGCATCATGGCGGTAAAGATATATTCTTTAGCGTACTGTATTCTTGATTATCGTATGAAGTACTTAAAGGGAACTGGATCGAGAATCGCATAAATATACAATCCCCCACGAGTTTGGATGCACCATCATCGTCATTGAGGCGAAGCCGAGTGATGATTTCAGCACATCCGAACGAGTGGAGTATCGTTTATTTTATGATTCGAGTGCAGTTCTGGATTTATCTCATTCCTTTCACAGACATCAAATAGCATCACAAAATCAGAATAAGTCAAATTGCATAAGTAAATTGCTGAAGCAGTCAATTATGACGTCATCTTAGATCACTCCGCCACGACCATAGTGAAGTATTGTCGTCTTACGTGGGTGATCGTTGTGTATAATTTGTTAATGTTATTCCTATCGCTAAAATAGTACCAGGGGTGAGATAAAGTATAAAAAAATAGTTCAAAACTCACTACCCTGTTTTCTCCAAATCCGGGACAGTATTTTTCTAAGTGTCAGAAAGTGGGTAACGCTAACACGTAATGTTTTCACAACCTCTACATGAAGATATATTGTGTATGATAAACGTAATTATGATGGCCTGAATTGTATACTTGTATCACTACTAGAGTCTAACCTCATTCCATCATGTGATATGTGCCCCTCTGTTTACCCTTTAACTGCAGCATGATGCCTCCAGGCATTCCCCTGACTATAGCAGCATGATGCCTCCAGGCATTCTCCTGGCTATGGCAGCATGATGCCTCCAGGCATTCCCCTGACTATGGCAGCATGATGCCTACAGGCATCTTGTTGGCATCATTGATACTTTATACAAAATTCAATAGATAGAAAAATAATTGTTTGATTTTAAAGAAATTTTGAAGAAGTATAAACGCCATATTAACCTTTGATTTGGTATAACAAAATATCATCAGTTACCGAGGTGAATTACTCAGATCACATGACATGTCATGTGACATTACTTTTTCCCCAAACAGGTGCCTGCTGTAGCAGGGTCGTTTATGCAGGCAATGCCTGCCGTGTAATGAATGGTAAGCAGTGGAACTGGGTGCTGCAGGGAAAGGGTTAACCCTAAATCCTGCAGTGAGCCCATCGAGCAACACTTGGTTATGCGGCGTTTCCACATACCGATTCTGATCACCGATTCTGGCTTTTGGCACAAATCGCCGACTATCAGCCACATTTAGGGGGTATAATCGTCAGGTGGAAATTGTGATAGAAATTCCAGGTCGAATTTTCATCCCCACATTACGCAATTCAGCATCATCTGGCGCTGTGTTTGTTCTGGGGTCAACAATAATGCGCCAAGAGAAAGCCCCAAGAGCCACAACCCGACGACAGATTCGACAGTGAAAAACTCCTTTTCCCCTAAATGATCTAAGGTTCGTGCCTAAGGGAACCTGCAATGTCAATACTCTGTACATAACTGACTGTATTACTTTATGCAAATTAGAGAACATTAGAATAAAAGTCGAAATACAAGGGTGGCAACTAATTCAAGAGGAGAAAGAAGAAAACTAGATCTAAGAAAGGGTAAACCTATGTCACCGTTGCTAGATAACTAAAACAAAGAAGAGGACAAAAAGAGAGAGGTCAATGAATAAGGTTGAAAGGTCGGCCCATCCTCAGAACGAATGATGTAATCAAAAGGAAAATAAAAAAACTAATTGCAAAAAAGGTAATAAAAGCGTCAGCAAAACGGAGAAAAAAAGAAATATCATTAACTTGTGGTTTCATATTTTGGTATCAGTTTGAACTGATGATGTGTCAAACGTGACGGCACCTGACCCCGCGCCCTCTTGACCCATACTACTACCAGGGAAGCCATCCCTATTGACGGCGTTCTACCCAAGAGCGACAGCTTCAGTCTCCTCGCAGCATCTTGGAATCTTGGATCTTGGATGCTACTGGTGCAATATAGTGGAAAAGTCGGGAATTGAACCCAGAACCTTGTCAGTAGCAGGCCGGTACGTTACTCTGTTATCCACCTAATTAATACGGAGTCTCTATATTCAACATGTGGAGCCTACATATGCACATGGAGCATATAGATTGCTACTGAGTAGATTGCGACTGACATTTCCTAGCGACTATACCAGGCACCTGGGGCAAGCGGCCTCGGAGAATGCGTATATTTCTACCTTATCTGTAATGCAATTATTCCTGCTGTTGTGCTATATAAAGTTGTGGTATATCAATTCTATCAATAAATGCTGATCATCATTAAATTTTAAGGACTTTTGTATTCTATGTTTAGTCACGATTGTTACCTCATCAGGACTAGGCACAATGACATAAAAGAAAATACTGACCTGGATTTTACTTACATCTGTTGTTATGCTCTTCCAATCGTAATTTTCTTTATTCTTAATATATTTGTCATAGATATGCTATGCCCAGAGCATGTTATTAGCTAAACCTAATGCTTTTCCACTTTCCTGGTGAGTGCATATTCTTAGCTAAAATATAGCGAAATACAATTCACAATATAGGATATGCCCCATACATGCAAGTAACACTATAACAATAAACTAATTGTAATAGTTGCATGAATATTTGCTACTTAAGAGAAACTGCTCATCAAATATTTGCGTTCTTTATGACTGTAGTTCTTGTTGACATCTTGTCACTTCAATCATCAATTAGAGTGGGACTAGATGCTCTGTGATTGACTGATTTACTGGTCGGTGTAACAGGTTTTACATCTTGTATGACAAGTCTCATGAACGATGTTATGGAGCAGTGAGATTTATCACCATCGCAGGAAGACTACAGCTGGGTCACTATATAAGAAATTTCTTTCTCCTGTGAATATCAAGACTGGACTTGATATGTCGACTAGATACGTATTCAGACTTATCTTCGTATCCTTGAAATACCAATCCTGTCCTGGAATCACGGCCACGAATTAAAAACACTTGGAGCAAATAGCATGTTCTTCATTGATGAATGAGCGCGCAATCATAAATGAATAACAACTAAAAGATTTGGGTTACATTAAGTGTATGAATCATTTTCTATAACCCACTTGCACCCTGTCAATTTGCTACCTATCTAATTCCTTGTGTCTAGGATCAAACCATATCAAGCAACAGTGGGTCAATGAGGTATTTCGGTCTTGAGTGATTGGTCATGGTCAGCTGGGCATGCCTCTAGGACCCTCAGACAGACACTGGCACCCTGCTCCTTATCCAATTGCACAGCGAATAGCACATAGATAGTGAAGGGATAGATTTTTCTCAGGACGTTGAAAGTGACCACTCTAACCTTTTATAGGCAGCGTATATAGTTCGTGCTAGCACGCTCTAAAAAGGATTATAAAGCTAAGGGAAATATGGAAGATATTTTGAAAAGAAAAGTTTAAATAAAGGACAACGATGGGTGGGTTCGGAAATACACTTAATTTTATTATATTTTATCCAGAAAATGATGGAAAACCAAAGAAAGAAGAGAGTGTATAGCTATGGAGGCTAGTATTATGAATTGTACTTATTTAAAGTGGGTCTTATAAATCAAGATGAACAATCTGCATGTATCAGATGTAAGATGTAAGATGTATTTTATGTACTTTAAATCCTCAAGATGGAAGAGGAAATTAGGGTAGAATCATTAACTGTGACTGCTCTGTACTAAGTACTCCATGGGCATTGAGTACGAGTTCCCAATGTTAAGTCTATGGGGGGAAAATACCAACAGTAAGATAGTAATGTGTAACAATGTAAATGGGTGTCAATATCCAATATCGTGGCTCTGCAAATCTGACCTTGGGAAGAGATCAGATCACTACAACTCCAAGGAAATTCTCAGGACGTATTTTAGGAACCGGACCCCAGGTTGGTGGGTCGAGTAATTGGTTGGTTAAATGTTCACACATGTGTTGGGTTTAAACAACACGTGCTCACACTACTGAACACGTCGTGGTCACTACCTCAGGCCTCCCTGCCACATTAAACGCCTGTTAGGCCTGCTCCCACAGCCTGTAAGGTTGATTATATGGCAAATATCGCCCATTACAGGCACAATAACAAGAACCAGCTGGCCAGCACCTGACCTCTACCACACAGACGTTACAAGGAACGAGACATCGCATTCCACGAAGTCATATGCAAACACTTTGCAAGTCATGTGGCCTGATCACGTGACCAGAGGCCATTTCCAGGTAGTTCAGTAGAAACCCAACTTATGACCTTGAGGTGTCGGTGCTGCTTGTTCGGGTTCGGGTCAAGTTAAGGTCAATAATACCTGCGGTGACCAGCGGTGTGGTACATTCTCCAAGCTGACATTATGAACATGTAAAATCGATATTTATTGTTGTAGTATGTGATAATTGCTAGTTATATTATGATACCCCCTAATGGGGTGGTAACTAGTTACTAGTTGTTGTACTCGACATGGTTAGTACCTGTTAATAACCATGAGGTACTTTGTATTATAGTCGTACGACTATCCCTTTGTAAAACACCTGAAGTGGTGAAAGAGATTGTCGAAAATAAAATTTATTTTTAAAAAAAGTTGGAGAGCATGGGTATGACATTAATAATGACTGTGGCACATTGGCTGGAGTATTGCTCGAGAGGCACATGTCCTAGTTGTCAATATTATGAAACATGACCCTAGGGCTTTTAACCTGTGCTTGTCGGTGCGTATCAGCAAATCTACATTGCCAATGGTTCATGATAAAGAGACCTGGAGTCCCTCCTCCAGCCATCTAGCCTTCTGTTGGTGTATAAGAAATAAGCCGTGTCTAGGATTAACACTATCTGGAAACTAATTAGCCTTTGCTGGTCTTATAACGGATTGATGAAGAGATGTTAGCGATAACAGTCAAAGGTCGACCACTGTGGACAAAAATAAATAAAATCAAATTGAAGAAAAACTAGAAATTCCCAGACGCATGAAAAGTGAAATACTGGCCTTAGATTTGTTTGTTCTCAGATGGATTTCGTGAGATTCTATATAGAAGATGTCCAGAGAAAGGGGATAGATCTGAAGGCACAGAAAGTAAATATCAGTAGTCAGTCTCAATTGTGATATGAAAATTGGAAAAGTAAAAATGAAATGGTGGTGATAAATTCCCATGAACACTAGTTAATTGAGCTGCTGAGTACCTGTTTATAGAGACGTCCATGGAGATGTGTCAAGTCCGTCAAACAGACACTTTTAGTTAATGGCCAGCTAAGTGTCCTAATCATCTGCATCATTACGATACAGCCTGAAGATGTGCCCAAGGGAATAGATTTGCAGATTGTGTGGAGAGACTCAATAGCATGAAACTGGGTATGTGGGTCAGACATGGGTTTGACACTGTCCTAAATATGAAATAGGTCCGTCAAACCTGCATTGTTAAAGTGATACATACCCAATTATCAATGTTTGTTGTTGTTTTTTCATTTTGGACAGTTGGTCGTAAACCACGAGGGGTTGATGCATAGTAACACACGGGTGTTAGCGAGATAGCCTCATGAAATAATAATAGGGAACTGCATCGAGATCCATGGCCACTGTCAATACGCCATGAGTTTTGGTTGCAGACTAATTTTTGTGGTTTTTTTTAGATTTTATTATTGTATTCAATGTTAGACATTGCAAATCAATCCGTAATGAATGGCACATTATCAGTGGCTATGGATCGAGTGCGGTCGAGGATTTATATCACTGACTAATTGGCTAAAATCTGTGACATCATCCCCCGTTGAGTATTTGTCTACAATACCCCATTGGCGTTTAGTAGGCGTTTCCAATGTTAAGCCTATGGGGACAAAATACCAGGAGTGAGATAATATAGAGGAAACCCATGAAAGTTTAGGGTCTGAGCTCGTATCCCATCGAGTTTGAATCACGTAGTAATTCACAAGGCGAAGCCGCATGAATTGCTATGTGATTCAAATGAGATGGGATCGAGCTCTGACCCTAAACTTGAATGAGTTTCTGAATTCATCTCACCCTTAATATTGACTAATGGACTAACATTTGTGACATTATCCCCCATTGCATATTTTTCCTAAATATCTAATGGGTGTTAGATACGAGTTCCCAATGTTAAGTCTATGGAGAAAAAATATCAGGGGTGAGATAAATGTGAGAATTGACATGCTGTTTGCACCACCTGTACATTGACTGTAGATACACCTCTTGTACACGTATGTGAGAGGGAAGGTACTCGATGTGAATGAGTACACATTCATTACAACCTTCAGGTGGCTCGTTTGTGGGGCATCTCCGACCCATAGGTACGCGACATGAGGGATGGGCCTCCTCCGAAGCTTTGCGAATGAGATGGTGCGTTCAGAAACACTGCAATCTGTACCCTGCTCTCCTAAACCCCGCATCCAGGCATGCTTGACCAAATCCACTACATATACCCATGACCCATCATCAAAAATCCCCCATATCATTCCTGAAGTATCCCAAACCATTCAGAATCAATATTTAAGCATAAAAATATCATTTCAATTGCTTAGATTGATATTGGTTCTGGTTTCCATAGTTCCGTGTATCGTAAGGTTTCCGAACGCTTTCACTTCGTCTTCAGCCTGGTCCGTGATCCTACCTTGACCTTGGCTTGACCTTGACCCCTTGCTGGCCTTGGCAGAGTAGTGAAGCTGTTTGGTGTATACCCGCCAGTCGTAGGAGTACAGCGTGCCTAGTGCCTCCAATGGAGATTTCATTAGCATCATTTACGACTGTTTAATTGGAGCATTGTCAATGTAATTAGTGCAGACAGAGAGATGCACTCAAAGATAAATAGTTGTGCGAAATATGATACCACCAGATACCAGATATATATGGGATATTTATTACACTAGTTATCACATATATGGAGGATATATATCACAATTGTTACCAGATACATGTGGAAATATAGGATCATACTGGTTATCAGATATATGTGGGAAATATGATAAAACCCGTTACCATATATATGGGTGATATATATAACACTAGTTCCCAGATATATATGGAAATATATGATGACACTAATTACCAGATATATGTGTGAATATATAATGACCTTAGTTCCTAGATATATGTGGAATACATATCCCACTAATTTCAAAATATATGTGGGATACATATAACAGTAATTCCAAAATATATGTGGGATATATAATCACACTAGTTACCAAATATATGTGGGATATATGATCACACTAGAGGCAAGATATATATGTGATATATATCATACTAGCTACCAGATATATGTGAAATATATGTCACACTAGCTACCATATAGATATGTGCGATATATAATCACACGAGCTAGCAGATATGGGGGGATATATTATCAAACTAGTAACTCTATTATCTTTGCCTGGTCTATCCATAGTCTGTTAACAAGAATGCTTAATTTGTGTGGATTATTAAGTTACGAACAATATTTTCTGAAAAGATTGTTTTTAACAGAATATATCTCTTTTGAGCTTACTCTGTCTGTTTGTCCCGCTGATAAATGGCCTTGTCCTCTCTCTAGTAGCCTAATATAGACAATTATGTTATAAGATAATATTTCGTTATCATACCCTGAAGAAGCTGCTCTCTAATATCATGTTAATATGAGGTATACCTTCAGTTACATTTCATTTACCATATTTAGCAGGAATCTCTTTGAGAGGAGAGAAGAACCCTTGACTATTTCTGTTTGCACCTGACGATTATTGCATAAAATTTACCGCATATTCGGACGGCAGTGTGATATGCCATAATCGGTGGTCATTATCGGCAGGTAGAAAGGCCGCATTTATCTCATCCCTGGTATTTTTTCTCCACAGATTTACTACTGAGAACTCGTATCCAACCCCCATGAGATATTTAGAAAAAATATCCGATGGGGGATTATATCACAAATTTCAGCCCATTAATCAATGTATAGGATGAGACAAATTCAGAACCTCATTCAAGTTTAGGGTCAGAGCTCGATCCCATTTCGTTCAAATCGCTACGTCATTCACGTAGCTTCGCCTTATGAATGACTATGCGATTCAAACTCGATGAGATAGAGTTCTGACCCTAAACATTCATAGGTCCCCTCTATATAAGCTTTCTAGGATCCTAGACCATGCTTCCATTCAGGGTCCTGTCCCCCAAGGTGCACACGAGAGGGCGCTCCTTGGTGGTGAACTATCAATATGGCGTCCTGTCACCTCGGTCTGTGGTCTGGGGTAAGCAGACGTTGAGTTGTGGGTGCGCGATTTGTAAAAGTCAGACGGCCAAAGCAGCAGACGCTCTAACGATGGCGAGCGTCTACATTATTTAGTCGCGTCCCTCAATCACGAGCGCCTCCACAAACACCTGTCAATCATACACAGTCCCCAAGACGCGCGCGTCTCCGAATAGAAAAAAAAAAAAAAAAAAAATTCCACTAGCAGACGACATTTTCAGTGGACTCGGACGCACCGTCTGCTTCTTTTCGCGCGCTTCCGCTGAGCTGGGCGACAATAGGGGGAATTGTCGGGACGGGCGGACGTGCGTTGACCGTTACGGCTCCAGGCCCTGCCCAATCGATGTTTCTCACGACAAAGCAGTGTCAAATTGAATTGAATAGTCACAAAAATGGCGTCGCTAATGGCCACGTCTTGACGACGGGAAGGAAACCAGCAGGACTCACGAGTTTAGGTCCAAACGACCCCCGCGCTGGGAGATTTTACCTTCTTCTTTTCTTTTTTGTTTTTATTCAGTAGAATTTGCTGCTTGCGCCGGGTCCCTGAGGAAATCTGACGGATCCTGTAGAGTGGATGGTGACCATTTAGGTTTTGTGAGTGCGGACAAAAAGAACTGTTAGTAGGCGACACAATCAAACTGCAATGGCCCTCCTGATGGCCGCCTTACGCCAGGGCCAGACTCGCCTGAGACAAAGAGCAACACCATTTCGCCACACACACGAATTTAGAGAAGTTTGAAATAACAATTTATATACCTTTCAGCACTGAGCAGGACTGGACGTAATCAGAATGGATCCCCAGGTTTAGAATGAATTGCATCCTAGTATTTATCTCACCCCTGGAATAAATGTCCATAGGCTTAACATTGGGGACTCGTTCTCCATGCCCTTACAAATATTGCAGTCCGTTCTCCATGGTTTATATCCTATATCCATTATTTAAGTGTGAACAGGGGTGAGATAAATACAGAAAGCAACTCATTTTGGTCAAAGAAGTCATTCTCTAACTCGTTTGAACGCTATGTCATATTCACTCGGCTATCGCCTTGTTCGTATCACTCCGCATCAAACTCGTGAAGAACGACGACTTTGACCAAAACTTGTTGGTTTCTTCTTTTTATACCTATACCGGAAACATTACAGATACACTGTAGTTTTGGTATCTTATAAATTCATCCCAGTATACTGTGCCGGTATGGAAAATACCAACATACTTAGAAAACACATTCGGATCGGTTAAGAAAAATGATTGGGTCATGATGCAGTGGTGCTGACATTACGATATAATAAGGACTCCCAATTGATACCGAAATTTAAGATAATAAAATAATCAATAGTTGGTTTGTAAGGAAGGCACAATTCAAGACAGTGAATTGAAGTAAAAGTTCAGAATGGTATTTATTTGCTTATATTAGATAACAACGTTTCGGATTCATAAAAGATCCTTCATCATGTTAGTCTATTTATACTATTTCTAGTGTTTATGGATCTCAATGCAGTTCCTTTTTATTGTATGAAGGTTAGTGAGTGTACATTACATCAATATTGCATGCATTCACCAGAATTTATTTCATAACAGATATAGTCTTTCCAGACCATGACAATTTTCTCGCTTTTTGAGGATATTGATGGATGTATGGGTATTCAATAATTCATTGACACTCATTATGAAGTTTGGTAGATTTAATCAAGACCAATTTAACACCTTCAAATGCTTCTATTTAAAATAGATATCTTATGTTCCACATACATTGTATATTGAATTGGTATAGCAATAAAGTAATGAATCATAGATTGGTTATGTATTTCATAGGTATGGACTACAGGATATCACCGCTGACGCATTGCCTTTTCTGGCATGGTCTTCTAAGATGTATACGGAGTCACCTATTTCTAGTTCTCTAGATCTTTACATGGAATCTACTGCACCTTGCAAATAATGACATTCATGATACTGAAGCTTTATCTTTATAAGAACTTTGTTGATGATAACTGATAACTCATAATCCTTCAATTGTTTTGGTTTTCCTTTCACATTCAGGAGTTCTGTAACAAGAATTGTATAGGTATTGCAAAGTACCTGTCCTCGCTCATAAGATATAAAATTATAATAAAAAGATTTCAAGTGACAATAATGTCATATATAAGCTTCTTATCAAATTAGACAAAACAAAGGTAGCCTTTGACTGAAATGTATTAGTGTTGAATATATTGAATCACTAAATCAAATGATTCAAAGCTATTAATTCGCGGAATATAAAGGACTACCAATGTAGGAATTCTGAAATTTTATATTTGAAAAAAATATGCAATTTATAATAGTTGCACTTCTCTTAATTCCTAAAGGTCACAGAATGATATTCAATAACTTGTGGGTGAAGAAAATAATTTCAAAAGGTAATATAAATTGGATATGAGGAACATTTTGACCAGTGTGAATACCATGTGTGCATGGAGGGCCCTAACACGGGGGACTCCTCCAGCACCCTCCTCCATCACCCTCCAGCTTCTCCTCCAGGCGCACATGACAGCCCGGGCATGCGCAGACCACACTAACGCCCGGGTTCGCGCCATTTGTCCGCCAGGGGGACACTGTAGGGCCTCATAGTAGTTGGCGTCGTGGTAGAATGGAATGGAGAGTGTGTGGAAAGTGGCCCATTGTAGCTCACAGTGACGCCTGCTCGCCCATAGCTTCTGGCACATTGCCTTCTGTGTCGACACAGTACACAGGAACCAGTCTGTAACTAACCATGCTTGGAGAGTGGCGATTCTTAATGATCTACACGTGTGGGTTCTATTGACTGCTGGATGCTTGTCTTTGTAGCTATCACTGAACGTTATGTTGGTGTTGCTGTGTCCTTAGAGACGTGCTGGTTTCAGTTCTGATGTATGGGGAATGTCTCTGTGTCCTTGGAGGGTTTGCTGGGAGGTGGTCAGTTGTTCCCTGGATACCTCTACATCTGAACCTCGCAGTCAGCCTCACACACAAGACTCGCCTCAGCCGAGCTGCTCGCTACGCGCATGCGTCAGATTAACAACGTATAGGGCACAGAGTCATTACTAGTTCTGCCAACATCCATCAGGAAATTGTAAGATAACACCGCTGAATAGTTAGGAGATAATCACTGTTATCAGTTGTTATAATCCATTGATAATCAACAGACAAGGGTTTATCCCCTTTGTGACAAGCCCTTACAAATTTCTTTTTAATCTACTTCTTTTGCATTGAAGGCAAGATGCCCGCTCCATAACACAATAGGTACCTGCCCAATAGGGTACGGAGTGATTGCTACTTCCACCATCATCCACCAGAAAATTTTAAGATAGCAATAGATAGGTAGTCCAGGGAAAAACCGAGAAAGAAAGAAAAGAATTCATTGATAACAACACCCTCCACTTGGTGTTTTGTTTGGTGACAGGGGCAAGATGGTCCCCTCCTTAACATAATAGCTATCTATCTTCTATGAGAAAGGTGAGCTTTCAACAGGATCTGCTTGGAGTTTCATACCCACATGGAGATAGTGTTAACCAGACACATGGATGAAGTGCTACAGATTGACATTCTGGTGTAGTGAAAAAAAAGAGACTCAAACCTGCTATTCTTTTTTATGTGTACACTCACAGGTACTTCTTCTTTTTTGATTAATTTCTAGCTATGAGATTTCTAGCTCAAGAATTTAGTACCGTAGTTTTCTGATCTTACTTTGACAGCCTTTCCAAACTTCTTAACTGCCAGGCCTTTGTCTGGTAATGAACTTAAAAGATGGATGATAAATAAACCTATTGTATATGTATTGAGAATATATGGGGCTTAGTAAACCACTACCTATCATCTAATGATTTTCAGATACCATAGCAATGGTATAGAGATTTCAAATCAGTGGTATACGGACTTCAGAACCATCCTATACGGAAAATACAGTTTTTAATCACATGATAATATTTCACGCATCACATTAACTGATGGGCTGACATTTTTGACATTATCCCCAAAAGATGTTTTTCCTAAATATCTCATGGGCGTTAGATACGAGTTCCCAATGTTAATTCTATGGAGTAAAAATACCAGGGGCGAGATAAATACATTTATATTCCCCCATCCTTCCCTACATTCCCTGTACCCTGTCCTCACTTGTATTCCGGCCATACCCCGCCCCGTCCCACTGAGGGGTGGGCGGCGGCCTTGACGGTCGGGCACCACACCCTTAAGGTGGCAGTCAGCATGTATCAATCGCTCTGCGGTCTCTCCAAGGCGATCGATACAAATGATCCAGTGACCTAGTTCCCCGCCCGCCCGCCCGCCTGGATGGCGCACTGGAGAGTGCGCTGTGGGACGGTGCATGGCTCAGCCTACATTCGGGTTCTCGGGTTGTGCGCGAGTCTCGTTGATCTTCCGTGAGTGGCGTTAGCGTGACGGGTGGCCGCCACCAGGGGGCAGGCCACGCGGCTCTCGTGGCTTCTCGTTTAGACGAGACTTGGACGTGACGTCTCATCAGGCGAGACGTGCCCGCACACAAATGAATATGGGTTTCTGGGTGGGTTGCGCGTGCACGCCGACATGGCTTCCCCCGCCTAATCTAATGGAAGGCTCTTGCTGCCCGCCTCAGCCTAGCCTAACTCCCCACTTCCCCGTACCCCCCCCCCCCCCACCCTCCTCGGCCTACTCCTCCACCGCGCGCCTTAACCCAGAATTCTACACCAGTCTCCCCACTCCCCTCTTCTACCACCCTGATCAGTGCATGCCCTCCACTCCCACTCCTTCAGCCAACTAGCAGTGTTTCAGCACTCTTCCTTCATTTCTTTCCTCCTTTCTCATCTTTCCTCTTCCTGACATACTTCTTTATTCTTTCATTATGCCTTCCTTCATCTATTTAATTATTCTTCTTTCCTTCTTCTTCCTCCTTTATCCTCCTTGCTTCTCCTCTTCCATTCCTCTCCCACCGTTCTACCCCGGCCATCCTATTACTCCCTTCTCCTCTATACCTCCTCTCTCTCTCTCTTTTCTACTCCTTACTTCATCTTGTATCCTTGACCCCACTGCCCTCCATCTCCTCCCACTGCCCCATCTTTCCTGTCTTTCCTTCCTTCACCTCCACCCCTTCCTTCTTCGTCCTTCTCATCTCTCCATCCCACGGCCCTGTCTCTCCTCACAATATTCTCCCTTTCATGTCCTCCTTGCCTCCATCATTCTCTCCTTCCCCCTCTCATTCTCATCCTTCCTCTCTGACCTCCCCCCCCCCCCCCACACACACAAACAGAGACTGCCCTGACTTTCTCTTCCTTCTACCCTTCCCCTCGTTCCCCCATCCTACCACTCTCCAGTCTTGCATGTCCTTCCCTCTACTTCCTCCCTTCCCTCCCCTCCCACTGCCCTTTCTTTCATGTCCTTCCCTCCTTTCCCTCATCACCATCCACTGCCCGTCATACACTGCATTTAGCCCTTACAATCCCTGTCCCTGCCCATTCCCTTCCCTGCCTATAATGCATTTAGCCCTTATACCTTTTGTCACTGCCCTTCCTATATTGCCCTTACATCCCGTGTCCCTGTCCCCTTCTGTCCCTGCCCCCTTCCCCCCCCCCCCAACTCTGCCCTACATATACTCTGCTCTTACATCCCGTCCATGCCCCCTCCTGCTCCCAATACTCTTCTTATTCTGCCCTTACTACTTACATCCCCTGTCCATGCACACTCCGTTCCCCTCCCACTGCTTACACTACTGTTGGCCCTTACAGTCCATGCACCCCCATCCTCCCCCTTCCACAGCACTGCATACACTGCATTTAGCCCTCACAGCTCCTTTCACTGCCCTTCCTATATTGCCCTTACATCCCCTGTCCCTTCTCCTTCCCACTGCTTCTTCTTACACTGCCCTTATACCCTCTGTCCATGTCCTCTGTCTCACTGCCCTTCATATACCGTCCTTAGACCTTATATCCCTGCCCATGCCTCCTGTCCCTCTCACTGCCTTTCATACACTGCCCTTATATCCCCAGTCCCTGTCCCTTCCCCTTCTCAATGCCCTTCTTACACTGCCCTTACATCACCTGTCCCTGTCCCTTACCCCTCCCAATGCCCCTCCAGGGGCCCCTCTCACTGCCCTTCGTACACTGCCCTTAGCCACATCCCCTGTCCACCCCCTCCCCCTCCCTCTCCCCCCCCCCCCACTCACCTCCCGTAACCCCGCGCTCGCTTCGCCTGCCACAACCTGGCCGTGCACCGAGTGGCCCCGGCTCGGGGCGGGCGGCGGCGGCCGTATTTCTGTGGGCGTGGTGGCCGCGCCGACTGAGGTGACTGCCGATCACGGCGCCCTTCTAATAACTATTGACAAAGTCCATCTATCAGATGCAGCGGCCGCGCGCGCCTCCCGCCAACTCGCACGCGGGTTAATTTGCGCCGGGAATGGGCTCCTCCACGGTTCCGTGTCCAGCATGGGAACGACGGCCCTCCAGCGCCGCCGCCCGGGAGGAGGGTGGGGGAGGGCCGCCCAGCTCGGGTTCTGCCCAGAGAGGGTGGCAAGACAGTTGGGTTGCTGGAGGGAGTGGGTGGTGGTGGTGGTGGTGGTGGGTTGGGAGGGTTTGTGAAGTGGAAGGAGGGCCCAGTATCCTTAATGCAGGGCCCCTCCCATTGAATGGAGCCAATAGGGCTTTGGGTGTAAGGACTTGAAGGTATAGGGGCATTAGGGGTAGGACCACAGGGGCACTAATGGATAATGCTACAGCCACAATACGTTCAAGGCGTGGGAATGGGTTTTCGGGTCTGTACTAATGTAGAAATATTCAGGGGTAGTTTATGTGCAGCAAATCAACTAATGTCCCCTCCAGCATGGACAACTGCCTAAGGACATGTCCCATGTATACCATTGGGCATGGACCACTATTAAGAGGTAGGGGCCACTACACCATACTCTAGGGTCCACTATACCCTAAAAACCAGGGGCCACTATAACATATACCAGGGACTACTATACCATAGGCCAGGGTCCACGTTACCATAAGCCAGGGGCAACTATATCATAGGCTAAAGTCCACTTAAACCAAGGTCCATTCATTATAGACAAAGGTCCACTTTACCATATGCAAGGGACCATTATATCACAGGGCAAAGATGACGATACCATAGGCCAGAGACCTATCATAGATTGGAAATCACTACTATAGCCCATGGACCACAATATCATACACCAGAAACTGTTAAACCAGAAGTCAGGACCCACTAAACCAGAAAACTTCAATCTCTTTACTTATTGGTTCCCTGCTGATTTGCAAAATAAAGAAATAGCAGCTTTTCAAAAGTTAAAAGAAAACTTATTAGAATGTTTCTTTAAAGGAATAACATATTTCGCCACGCATTCTAGCGGGGAACCAGCGTAAAATCCAACAAGTATCTCTCAGGTACCAGCTGAATGCAATCCCACAATGCAGCAGAAAAGTGATAGTAGTTACCTAGCCTAATATCTGAGTGCACATTGGCCAGGCTCCGAGGCTATGAAGTGATGAAGAAAAGTTTAAATTTAGCAATGATGCCTTGAATAGAGTATAGAATACGGTGTTGTTGGGCACACCAGTGAGGATGGGGCACGCTACGGGGGGTGGATCCGGAAGAAGGGAGATGGAGGTTATAGGTGGAGTGGAGGTGGGAGGGGGGGGGGGTCTGCCTCGTACCCCTTTATGCCCTCCCCACCTGTATAGGGACAAAAAAGACTTCCTGTTCGATTAATTGCCTTTTCACCACAGAATATATTTTACGTTGGTCTCCTCTCTTTTTTTTAAAGTTCTGGATCCCTCATGAATCGACAAAGCGTGTGGGAGGTAGGTGAGGGTAAAAGTGCGGGAAATCACAGGAATACATGTATCTCCATATTGCCAAGGAGCTCTTTTATACTGATGTACAAAAGTAAGCGTGATGGACAGAGCCGACAGGGGAGGCAAGTAACTTTTTCAGTCATAAATATGCCTTGATGCATTGCCATGTAGGGCCTGAAGCTGCCTCCAGGCATTTTTTTATGTGTTATTTAAAAAAAAGATATAAATGGAAATTTAGAAAAGAGATAATTGATGTTGTTCACCGTATATAGAAAACAATATTATCTTTCTAATTCACTCTGGGTTAGAATATTGTAACTAAGGAAATCCTGGGATCCCTGGTTATGCTTGTAACATATGAGACATCAATGCAGATAGGTTCAGGACTTGCTTTCAAAATTATGCTCATGATTAGTGTGTAATGCAGCTGGTAGGGTATGCAACTGGTAGGATGCAGGACTGAATGAGTTAAGTAGGTGTACTCTAAAGAGAGACAGAGAGAGAAGGAGACAGAGAGAAAGTGAGAGGGAGAGACAGAGACAGAGAGAGGGAGAGAGAGGAAGTGTTGCTGTCTCTGTGTAGGGTAAGGGTTTGCTGGAAAAGAGGGTTTGAAGACAGCTCAATTGGTAGGGTGCAAGACTGAATGAGTGAAGAAGGTGTACAATAAAGAGAGAGAGAGGGAGAGAGAAAGAGAGAGAGAGAGAGAGAGAAGGAGAGAGAGAGAGAGAGAAGGAGACAGGCAGAGAGAGAGAGAGATAGTCAGAGAGAGAGGGAGGGAATGTGTGTGTGTCTGTGTAGGATATGGGGTTGTTGGATAAAGAGGGTTTGAAGTGAGCTGAATTGGTAGGGTGCAAGACTGAATGAGTGAAGAAGGTGTACAATAAAGAGAGAGAGAGAGAGAAAGAGAGAGAGAGAGAGAGAGAGAAGGAGAGAGAGAGAAGGAGACAGGCAGAGAGAGAGAGAGTCAGAGAGAGAGGGAGGGAATGTGTGTGTGTCTGTGTAGGATATGGGGTTGTTGGATAAAGAGGGTTTGAAGTGAGCTCAATGGGGCCAAGTGGTGCAGGGTATGGAGGGGGTTGACTGACAGCTATGCGTGGGAGTTGCCTGACCTTCACCCTTGAAGTTCTAGAGACCCTGTGTAGGGGGAGTGGCGCGGGTACTGAATGATATGTTCAGCCCTGGAGGGGGTCTCTAAGTGTACATAGGGCGTGAGTGTACCTCCAGCACGTGTGCCGCGAGCCGTGCGCTGAGCTGCTCTCTGTGCCTATTGCTCACAGCTGCTCACTCTCCCATCAGAGGTTCTGAGCACAGCGGTAAACCCAAGCGGTACGAAGAATCTGCTGGGATACTGAACTACTCAGATCCTCCAAAAGGTGCCCCCACACGGGCCACGCGCACACTAATTTCAGGTCTCACATCCATAAATCTCAATTTTTGCTGTGACGCGACGTTGGGAGGGTGACGCGACCACGACGGTGCTACGACGCGAAGTTCCTGCGACTACACGACGGATATCTGCAATCTCGTTAGTTCTCGCGCCATGCGTCGTACCACGTGAACCTGCGAGAGCGGGCGATATTTGATGAGACCGGCGCAAATGAATTGGCCTGACGTTTATAGCCACTTTCCGGTTCGATTTCGGCGTGACCCACACGGTAAGGGTGGCGCCCGCCGACACCAGCGCACATACATCGTCCCCGCGGGCACCCCACTTCCGCTCCGTCCACCACAGGCGGCGCTGCGACCCGCCATATCCGGTCCACGCCGCTCGCAGCGCGCCAAGCGGAGAAACAAGGCAGCGGGTATTTGTAGGATTGTGGGCCCGCGGCAGCTCCAACCCCAATCCCTAGTCCCCACCCTGACCCCTAACCCAGTGTACCGTCACCCCACAGCCACCCACGTCCCAGCTCCGACCCTGTATCGCCTCCAGTGGATCCCTCAGCGGGGTAAATCAATGTATGTGGGATTCTGGGCACATTCACGAGCCAGATACACATGTGTGATACTTGTTTTACCTACCACATATAAAACCCTGCTTGGAGTTTCACCCCCCACATGGAGATATGGTGAACCAGAGCTTGGTGTGAAGAATGAGTGACCATGAGGGAGATTCTCGTGTATAGCGACATTCTCGCACCTGTTTTCTGATCTTCCCTGAGTCCAAACCCTTCGCTGCTGCCAATGCATGTACAGTCATAGAGTAGAGTTTATTCAACCCATGTAACCTTGTCATATGAAAATGATAGCCCCTTCCGTCACACCAAATATATGAGTTTACACTGTTTCATTGGTCACCAGTTAAGGGGGCACTCAGCAAAAAATTGACAATAATGTCTAACTTTGTGGTAATTTCATTCAAATCATGAAAATTCGCTATATATCATGTTGAAATACTACCTTATAAATGTCATATGCTTGTACATATAATTCCGTTATGGTATTATAAAACTCGCTAATCTTTACACGCTAAAGTTATTCTGTATAGATGGCACAATACACATAATCTATTACACTGGTGTATATTGTATATCCATCTATTATGATATATTGGAGGTGGAAATTGCTACGTAATTGTTGCATGGTTCATGAATGATAACTGTTGTAATTTACCCGTAGCCTTATAGTAGAGACACATTATCTACTACATACTATTCCCTGCATGTGGGATGAATATAGAAAATCAGGAATTTTTTTTTTTCAAATTTAGAATCAATCTCCCAAATTCATTAGTTTTTCAGATACATTATATAAATGGACAAACATTACTCATACTTAGTAGTCAGAAATCCATCGAGATCAAGAGGTGAAGGAATAGACTTGGCAATTTATCAAACATATGCAGGATACTTCCATGAGACATAGGAACAATGAGTAATATTCGCATTATGCACTAAGTTTAATGAAAATAAGAGTGGTATGTGAGACGGGGGATGTATGGGGTTGGAGGAGGGTCGGGTGGTGGTGCGTTTCCTCTCTGGCAGTAGGTTTTAACGTGCAATCCCTCCAGATGAACACCAATCCAGTTCTCATTCGGCCGACTGTACCCCTTGACGCCCTGCTGCCACGTTCTTCCTAATCAAAATAAACCACAATTTACATATAAAGTGGGTCTTCCAGCAAAGCCATTACAAACCCCCAACCGGCGCCAGTGGGGAGTGTGCAAGGCCAGGGGAGGGGTCGGAGGTAGTGGGGAGGCCTGCAGTTTCACTGGCCACAGATGTATTACTACGACTGCCTCCCAGTCAGTGGGCTGCGACCGGCTGGGTTTAGTTCTCTCAGCGCTCACCGGCTGGGTGGTGGCGCCACGCTACAGTATTACCAGGCGTCCCTCCATCAGCGAGGAACGCTCGGGGAACGCTCGGGGAACGCTCGGCACGATGCTGACCGATGGGACGCATTACCTCTGACATATAATTACCTAAGCTGGCAGTTAATGGCACTTCCCCAAGTCTTTCAGATAAATCAGACGACATTGGAGCAGCGCGCCCGCTGCGTTAAGCTTGGGCGTCTTTAGAAAGGCGCGCGGGCCCGACCCTCGGGTGGCCGGGCTTATCGACTTGCCCGACTCGCCCGACTCGCCCGACGACCCCAGATCCCACCTCCATCGCGATCCCTGACCGTCTGATTATCACCACATCAAAGCTGGGGGCGCCGAAAGGCCGCCGCTAAACCCGCGTAAAGAAGGCGCGAAAAAAAAAAGAGGAGAACAAGTCGAAATGTCGTCTGCTTTAACAAATCTCCCGCGCTTTTCTGTAATTCGCCAACGCGCGCCGGCTCAGCCTTTCAATCAAACTCAGCCCCACTTCTCCGCTGAGTTTTTCTCGCGGGCAATCTGCTAAATACCTGTTTAAAACCAGTTTCTTGTCCGACTGTCACCCGGGAAAGTGTCTCCCGTGACGCCACTGCCTCTCCCCCTCCGCCCCCATCCACCCCCTTATGGTTTTACGACGTCCCACGTGACCTTTTTCGTCCAATCCAGCCGTGAGCGGACACTTCAAAGCCGGCCTTGCTGACGGATCTGGTGGACAGTTTAATTCCCAATAAATATGACGCTCTTTTGACATTCAAATTAGGGCCTGGAGAGTGAGGGTCTCACCTGTCGGAAGTTTACTTCTCTGGGATTTTTCTTTTTCTCGTTCGGGTGCCGGGCATGGCGTCGGAGCGCGATGCCGTGCGCGAGAAGCAGCAATCCATCTTCAAACGTCTCCCAGAAAAAGTATTTAGAAGAAAACTTCTGAAGAAGTTTGGGCCCAGTCAAAGCATGCAGTAAGTGTCCGTTCGTCTCTACCCTCGGAGTATACACAGGAAAAGGCGCCCTTTACTTTGAAGTGTTCCCATTCAATCCGGGAAATTATTCGTCATTTTGAGTTGCGAAATCCATCAGTATACCAAACCGGCGATTTCTCCACAATGACGACATGATATGTATTTAAAATGAGAATATATATAAAGAAACATGTACATGCCAACAAAAGTATAACCCTAGACTTGCTTAAGTCGTTCATTATGGACATTATTAAGAAATAAATCTAATTTTCAACATTTGGGCTCCCATAACGCCTGACAGACCCCGTGTTCACTGATTGGGGTGGAGAGTAAGGGTAAGGGAAGCGATGGCAGCGAAGGTGGAGGTATAGAACACAGGGACTGAGGCCAGTCTAGTAAAACCTTTTTGTTATCGAACAAATACCCGTGCATCCTTTATCAGAGAATCCATTGTAGTTTTAGTAAGTTTCCTTCTGTTCTAAATACACACAGTGAGGTAAATGTAGGAAAACTTTGTTGGTGATAGCATCTGAGATTCACGTGGGGGAGACTCAGCCCGACGCTTCCAGGGCTTAATCATAACGTGTTAGAACCCCCGCCGCGTCGAGTAATGCAGGCATGGCGTGCCTTGCGCCAGTTGCGTGCGCGCTGCAAAGTTTGCATGTCTGCAAAGTTTGCATGCGCCGCGCCCTCTGGTTGGGTTCATGAGCTATGTATGAACCTGTAGGAACACCCCCTCCCCTTTATATCTTAACCCCAACCCCCACCCACCCCACCAGGCACATAGTGGACACAAGGCTGTCCAAATAATGCATCCCTAATCTGGATCCTATGGGCTTTTGTCTATACCAAGGGGTGTGGGGGGTTTCGTAACTGGATCTGGGGTATCGGTTGTGAGAGAGAGGGGGGTGCGACAAGTGGCAAGACTGGGAGCCTCGGCAAAGTACTGCCGGGCACGCACAGGGCTTTACGGGGGCCTACTTACCCCTGACCCCGCCCCCTACAACCCCCCCCCCCTCACCCCATCTAATCCTCTCTCTCAGCACACCACCCCCTCCCCCTAAATCTCTGCCATGACTATTTCCGTCAGGTACCCGTTCTCTACTGCTCTTCTCATTTGTTGTTCATCGATATTCAAACGAAAACTGGGCTCTGTATTGCAGCTCAGGAGTTATATATTTTATTTCAATATTTCACTCAATGTCCGAAATGCATCAACCGTCACAGAATGTTTCCATTTGAGTAATGTGGTGTAAGATTTGAAATTATAATATTGTTGTTTTTTATACATATATTCATATCATTTCCATTCAACTTCATCCCAACACCCACTCCTCGCCGTACGAAATATCACGAAAATTAAATGTGTTTTCGTCTTCTTTAAATGTGTTATAGTTTCGTTAAGGTTACCCGTATTGTGGGTTTCCAGTTTTCGTCCAATACCAGCCCCTCGCCTCAGCAAACCGCAAACCGTTTGGATACATTTTCAACCGTTTTAAACGTTTGGTTTGGAATTAATTTTTCTCCGTTTTATCAAAGATGGCCCTGGTTTATACGCTTTATAGTGCCTGTCGACGTGCCGGAATGTCGAGTGATTATCTTCTTCTTTAATCATTTTTTTTTTCATTTTCCGCTGCTCCTTCTCCCCACACCCGTCCCCACGTTTCCCTGTGTTTTATTTTTTTCTGTGTGTAATCTCTGTATGTTAGAGCCCTGGGGTCTACAGAAAGACTGATGCCGACTTGGGCACCAAGTCAATAGGACTCTCCTGAAAAGGGCGAAATTGAACATTTAGCGACCTGCTCCCAATAGCGGCAGTAATGGGGAAGGTAGGGGTGAGGGGACGCAACTTGTGGCGTCAGGTATAGGCGTCAGGTAGAGGCGCCAGGTAGAGGCGTCACTGGAGGAGATTGTGGTGGGTGTTGGGGATCGTTTATATATGGAGGTGGCCTTTTCAGCGATGTGCTCCCTCTAGCGCCAATACTGGACTTGCTAGGGGTAAAGGGACGTAACCTGTGGCGTCAGGTAGAGGCGCCAGGTAGAGGCGTCACTGGAGGAGGTGTTGGGAGTTGGGTGGAGGATACATGGAAGTGGCCTTTTCAGCGATTTGACCTATCCTCTGACAGCCCAAGTCACACCCCACCAGAGACCTGATTCTCTCCGTATGCGTGTTCCACACCACACCACACCCACTGCCCTACACCCCCTCCCTCCTCACACCCACCGTCTTCAGGCTGTTTTATTTTCTTTTCTTTTTATTTTCCTCCCCTGAAAAGACGCACCTGACGCCTGTAAGTAATCGGGCGCGCGCAGCTTGGCTCGGGCTCTGTTTGCGGCCGGGGGAGTTGTCGGTTCGCGCGGATTGATTCTATAAATCCGTTCCCCCTGATTGGGAAGGGTGACGGAGTCGGCTGAGCTGTGTTTACCGCGTCCTCCACGGTGCAGCCCCCTCCCCCGTAACCCCCGCCCACCGCCGCTCGCAGCGCCAGCCCCCAGAGCGGCGGACAAAACTAAAACAACACCCAGGTCGTCCATCAAGTCACTCGTCCAGCGTGCAAACTTGTCCGGGTAAAAAAGAGAGAGAGAGAATGAAAAGTAAAGAGGAAAGCGGAGGATCATTAATTTGGAAACCAGTGTGGCGTAATTGGCGCTATTACTGATGTGTTTAATCCATTAAAACAATGAGACCCAGTGACTCTCACCCGCCAGCCCGCCGAGGAATTCAACTCCCATAGAAAACAAGACGCATCCTCAATCTAATATTGCCCCAGTTTTGACAGGGAAAATGTCGATGAAATTGATTTTTTTTCAATCGATGTTGCGTTATCGAGAATTTCACCCAGTGGAAGGTCGGTAGAAAAGTGTCTGTTTTATATTATTCATTTTTAATTTCTCACTTTAATATCACAAGTGCTGTAGTTCTAGTCAGCGGCGAACTTTGTGTTGTTGTTGTTGTTGTTTGGAATGGGAATCTGTGATATTCTGACAATAAATCGGGAATACTGAGGAGGTAGATATACTTACTGCCAAGCTTTCAGATCAGTCATAATTAGAATATATGTATCTATTATCATGATAACACTCACATTAATAATACTAACGCGATTCGGGATCTTATTCGTATTGGTTTGTACTTTAACCCAAACTTTTATACATGGGAAACGAATATTTCTGTACAGGAAGTGTAGTTTCTCAATGTAGTAATATCAATGTCTGAGTCAATATTGGATTCAAATAAGTATTCATTAATTATGATTTACTTTGGAATATACATTGGTCATAATTCAATTGCACCGATTGATCTCTGTAATTTGTTTTCTGAATAAATACGAAATAAAAATGCTATATCATTTGGAAATATACATCCGCTACCGCAGTTGACAAAAATGACATAAACTTGATCCAGCCACATATTTGTTTTTTCTTTTTTTTTAGCGTGGAGCCAACATTCATCAATGTCTACAAATTAACAAATATATGTTCCTTCATGTCATCGCTGGCAGATGATGAAATACGGTCGGCGCGCGATAATTTGTCGCGACATTATCGGCGGTGGATGTGCGCCTTAATTGACACAGCGTGGGGAGGGGAGGGAGACCGGGCGGGAAGGGGGGAGGTTGACCGACTGACCGGCGGTCAGTGCCGGGGACTGACCACGGTAGGCCCCGGGGGTCATCCCCGGGAGACAGGCGGAGGGCGCCGGGCTGTGACCCATCTCCGTACTCCAGTAACCTACAGAGGAATCTAAGCGAGACACTCCGGCGCCGAGGATTGAGATTATTAATCACGTAGCGCCACTCATTAACAATCTGTTAATTAGGACGCGATGTACAAGACGAAAGACTAGACGGAGTGTAGACAGGAGAGGATCCTGTGGGCGCTCTGAGGAGGGGCAGTGGTCGCGTCCCCGCGGGGGAAGAATTAGGGATCACCAGAACAAACTAAAGCAATATCCTCCATGATAGACATCGAATACGATCTGAAACGGAGTAAGAAAAGGTGATAGAATGAGCGACAGGAAGGAGAAGGGCAGGGGGTAGATTGAAAACCAGAGGAGTCGGGAGCGTAGAAGTTTGCCCGATGGTGACCTCAATTTTCTCGTTTCTCGCTCGTCCCGAATCTCCATCAAGAAAAGCGCATACAAAACGAAGCGAACTATCTAACACTACCCTCACTGATCACTAAGAATGATGGGTAGAATATATATCTGGATTTCTGTGTGGGAATGTATATGTTTGTATAACGAATTGCAGTTTAGGGTTAAAAGTTATCGTGTGTTTTTTTTGCGGTGGTAAGTTTGGGGTGTATAAGTCAGCGGACTCAGGTAGGTGGTGGTGGTGTGGAGGTGGGAGTGAAGGTGAGATGCGATGTCTGCACGTCTGTGGGAGCAGACCACACCGGGGTGGGCGATATTCGGGGTCTGAAATAACAAGTATAAACCAACCCCCTCTAATACATCACCTCAAAGTGTTGGTGGGTGGGCCCCAACTTCTCCCATTCCAACATCCCAAGTCTAGTTTGTTTGTTGTGAATGTCAGAGGGGGTCTTCTTTTTTGTGTGTGTATAATTTCTTATTTTTTTAGCATATTTTTGTGGATTTTTTTTCTCGTATTTTTAGAGGTATTACCGAACCAGAGGCACGACAATGGTGTCGATGGATGAAGATTCCTGCCCCGGATTCTGCTCGCATATCACGTGATCCGGACGCGTCTCGCGCCGATGCCAGACATATTACCAAAGCGAGGCTGGATTTTTGTGTTTTTTGGCATTTTTTTTTATCCTGGTGTCCAGCCGGTATTTCTCTTTGTGGTTGTTTTTTTTCTGGCTGTTACCAGGTTCCAGCATACCTAGTATACGTGTCAACGACCCTGACTCTCCACCTACCAACACACCAACCCCCCACACCGGTCCAGGGCCTATCAGGGGAGGGGGAGGGTTGGTGCTGAGTGACAGGACACCACTCCTGGGCCGCCGGTAGATTTAGTGCCTCTATGTCGGTGACGAGTGAACCCAAAGGCAACCGCCTCTAAACCTCCTCCCGAAGAGGCCGTGACTGCAGCCCAAACGAGAAACACTTCCCCGCGCATTAGCTTATCATCGGGCCTAAAAACTAGGCCGAGTTAAGGCTTGTTGCACCACATTTAGGCCTTGTATATAACATACATGTTGTAATTTTCTCGCTAAGTTTTCTGCTTGGTTCGGCGCCCCAGGCTTTTGAGCAACGCAACAACCACAAAACAACAAAAATAAGAAATATTTGCAATAAAACAGTGGGATAATTATAGGGGAGGGAAGGTGTACGCAGTTTGAAAGTTATTAGTCTGGCTAATTACGACACATATTGTTTGAGGGCATGTGGACAACTGTCTGTCTCAGGTCGAACGTAGAGAAAAGTAGAGCAAGGAGCGCTGGGTCTCACGTGCCGGCGATACTGGGTGTGAGAGGCAGGGAGGAGATTCCATACGTAACTCAGTCTTACCCCTCTGTATAAACCAGACTGGCGGCCAGGGTTCAGTGCCCACCCCTCCCGCTGTTGTTTAAAAACTCCCACACCAAACTGGTGATTTGAAGTGTCAGTGCCTCGCCCCAGTATTGTTTATTCTCCACGTAAAGTCTACAGCTGACAGTGTCACTCACAACGGGGGGAGTGCTCTGAGGGGCCCAATAGGCGCCGTGCGTTGCCGGGTCCTGGGTTTGGTTTATGAGTTGGTGTATTTTTTGTAGGTGTGTGGAGGTGGCTGGGACAGGGACTGGCCGGCCTTGAGCCCGCCCCGCCCGCCCCGCCCGCCCTGCCCGGCCTCCACCCCTCCCCCTGCCCGGCCCCGCGCCCCCGGAGCACCGTGCCGACCCTGGATGCAGGGCGCGGTGCCTACCTGGCCGGGACAGGTGAGGGGTGGCGGTGTCGGGGTGGTGTCAGGGGCGTGGAGAACGTGTTCAGGTGGGCCGGCCCGGCCGCGCCCTCCAGCCCAGAAAACGGTGAGAATTTATTAGATTCCCGCCATAGACCCAGCCCTCCTGGGCGTGCGTGTGTGTGGGGAGGGAGAAAGGGGTGGACACAGGAGGTGGGGAAGAGTTAAAGGTGAGGTGGGGCCAGACAGTACCCCCGCCCTTCACCCCCTCTGTCTCGGTATAAAAACCCCGGTGAGGGGGTAGTCGCTGGGGTCTTTTTTCTCTCCCCGTTCCACACACCCCTCCTCCTGTCTACCACCAGCTTATCCCTGACCCCCATGCTGCCGAGGCTCCTCCCAAAGTCAACTTTCCTCGCGCTCAACTTTTCTCCACAACTTTTCTCCAGGTTGATCTTTTCGCATCTTGTTTTCAAAGGGTCTCAGGTTACCTCCACCAGTCTCCAGTCACACCCCTCCTCCTCCCTCCCCGTCCTATGCTCTACTTGCCGCGAGTTAATAACGACGACCGTGAAACAATGCAGTGCTATGATTGGTCTGCGGACGTTCAACAGATAAAAAGAAATCTACCGAAAAAAAGTTGCCAAAAAAATCCACAAAATATGCAACTCCCAGACGTCCGTCTTTCTCCTCCTCCGCCTCTTTTCGCGATTATTTTTATTGGCTGTTCGGATATATCCGATACTGGGAGTCTCTCTCTCTTTCTCTCTCTCTCTCTATGTTATTTTTTTCGGGTGATTATTTTGCATTTGACAGATCACTTGGGGCTAGGCCGTGGAATATATCGCCCGGTGATGTGATAGCGTCGCTCGGTGGGGAGTTAGCATACGCTTTAGGTTTGGGAGTGGGCTTCCGACCCCCAGCAGTCGGCCCAGGCTCTCCCGACCGACCGAGCCTCTATCCGCGTGTACACGACAGGCTTCTAGTCGGACGCCTCCACCTTCTACACCAGCCTACGAGACCCGCGCCCGAGTTACAGCGTGGTGGCCCTACAAGTAACAAACTTTTATAGGTAAGTTGACGGCGTATGGGCGGCCTCCAACGGCAATGATAATCTCGTTGATTATTATGATTCTCTCCTACGTGGTGGGTTTGCTGGGGGAGATCATAACATTTATTTGCAAATCAGGATGAATTTCTCGGGGGGGAATCACATCATTTTGAGATCGATACAGATTGGTTACTGTACGATGAAACCATTTACCTGTTATCTATCTGCACGTCCTACCTTGACTCCCTCAGGTCAATCCCCATGCCCTTCCCCTGACTACCCCACCCTCGTTCTCCTATTCATAATCATCATTATTATAATTGCCGGTGATATTAACATTATCACTGACGGATGCTGGGAGTTTCGTGACTCGCCCCTACATTGTCGACCCCCTCACACCTCCTCCAGCCCCCGCCCTGGAGAAGTCCTCCTGCGTGACCTTGGCGCTGTGGCGTCGCGTGACTGGGCCGTGAGGAGGGTTGGATCCTTTGGCACAGATCGTGGGACATAAAGCTGGGTGGGAGGAGTGTTATTAGAGGCCTGTTGGTGCTGGCTTTGCCCCGCGCTCTGAACTGGGCGCAGTTGGAGTCGTTATACCACCGTTCAGTGCCACTAGAGGTGTCACTTCATGAGCCTCCTTCTCCTGCCTGCATCACCACCACCTCACAGCTCACCCACCAACGAGGGGGCTGAGTGAATGTACCCCAACCCCCACACACATACCACTCACTCCCGGGGGCCGATACTCCCTCCACATACCCTCCCGGTGTGCACATGTGTATGTATATATATATATTCATCATTATTTACTATATACCCATGCCGTATTTACTGTGAATGCGTACCGTTTTGACATATAACGTAAAAATACTGTACGGACCACTGGTCCGTACACTAAAATACGTTTGCCAAACACGTCTATTAACATATCGGTTGTTAAAAATTAAATTAATGATTTTTTTTTAAATTTTGGGTATGTAGTAAATATATAACGTCCAACCATGCTTGTACAAGTCACAGAACTCGATGAGAAATGCCTCGTTCCGTACAAACTGTAAATTACTATCTCGTTCTGTGACTTGTACGACATGGTCAGGACGTTTTATATAAGTGCATCCTTAGTATCAATTGCCATCAAATTATCACCAACTGAACAGATTTTTAAACAAATCCCAGCCATGGGTGAATTTGAATTATTGATTTTTATCATAAATGATTTATGCGGGTTTTAGCTTCTTTATATAAAACATGTAAATCTAACAAAATGAGCAGCAGATTGTAGCAGAGGTAGCTCGTAAAGTATCCTCCTAGGTGGGAGTTTGACAAATTTTATTGTCATAAGTAATTGAGGCGTTGGCTGGGGTGTGGAACTCTGCACGATTCTCTCTACCCACTTTAACCCCTCCACTTGTTGATTCTACGCGGTTAGAAATTCACGCACGCAAGTTTTCCGTCACTCACACCAACAGAATAAATTACTCTCTGGCATGTAGAAGGCAGCTCGACCTGGAAAGGAAAGTCAGAGTGGTAAAAATGGGGAGGATTTGACAGGTTTTTAGCGTCGTCTTGGATTGGACACTGTTGTCACAGCGTTAGGGGATCAAGATTGGCCTATGACCATCGTATATAACGTGGGGACAGAACCCCACGCGAGCGAAATTACAGTCCACAATAATATGTGATTTATTCATAATGCTTAATAGATAACGTGCCTATTACAATGAGGATATACTGGCTGACCTAATAGGGATTTATATACGACATGGTCAGATACGGATATAAAATAACATGGATGGAGGTGTGTGTCAGTGGGTGAACGCATTCAGGGGAGAGGGAAAAAGACGCGATTTCGATCAAAGAAATAGAGTAATTCTAACACAATGTATTCAAAAATGATACATAAAAATCGGAGTAACTAAAATAGTATGAAAAGGTTTATTATCATGAGGAGGTATGGGAGTAGGTAGTGGACCTAAACAAAACATATAAGATTGTATTTTTTGTTCTATTATTGTACGAAAAGAGGGGTACATAATCAGCCTCTGCTAGACAGGTATTCTGACCGATGTTATAACCTAGTAAGAATCACATACTCTGTCTTATGATACATTTTTACATACATGAGGTAAAGATGTTCATGAATGATTTATCACAATGAAACTATGCCATGTTTCAATCTTATACACTTCTACTTGGCTTAGTTTTGTTTTGATAATACTTCAACTTTAGATCATTCAGTTATAGGGTTCCAAACATTAGACGAAATCCGATGAGGATAGATATCAGTTCTGAGACGTCAGGGATTTATATTGGAGTTGGTAGGTTGGACAAGGTAGAAATAATTTCTATGCCTTTTGTGGATATTTTTTTTAATTGAGCTTAGCTTTATCTATAAGTCAAATAACCGTACATTAGCCCTTGTTTTTTCTAAGTGAAATAGTCGATCCTTGAGTCTTATTATTTACAAAATGAATCATTGTCAAATTCGATAGTTCAACTGGTTGGTGCATTATCTACAGACCATTCTCTGTGACGGTACTATCTGAAATTTCTCCCTTTAATCAGAATCATCATATGTGATTATATAAATCATCCCACATATACATAATCCATAGATGTTAAGTTAGGTTTTGATAAGAAGAAGTATCCAATGGGAAGGCCCCGTGGATGGTCCCTATGTTCCAGAGACCGGGGCAGGAGGTCGGGGCTTACCGGAGAACCTGGCCGGGGTTCCCGGGAGCCGCGACCGACACACCCCGTACTCCCGGGCCGGGCCCTGCCGCACGGAGATAGAGCCAGGAGAACACCTGGAGCAGTATCCACGGCCCCCAGAGCTGTACCCAGCCCTGGATCGTCTCCTGTCACCCCCCACCCTCCTCAACACCCCCTCAATGCTCAATTCCCACCCACCCTTCACATGGGCCCGTGCCCTTATAATAACCCACTGACAAAAGCCCCTGGACACCATCGCATGCAAGGTGCAACCACACTAGACCCATCCCAAAAAAATTACATCATTTTTCTTCTTCACATTTCTCTTTTTATTTATTTTTTTACAACAATATTTTTCTTAATTCACAGCTTGTTTTGAAGAAGCATATCTCCACTTGGCAGGTGTGTTATTGGTCCGTGTTGTATCGTCAGTGCCTCGTTGCATCGCGCCAAAATTCACTCCCATTCTGAAGCCTTTTGGACGGTGACAAAAGCACATTCAATCCTCACGTATTGCAGACGAGATTCATGTCCAGTGCATCACACAACTCCCGTTACTGCTTTGGTTAAACATTTTTCTTTCACCTCGTATTTCCCGCTGGAAACTGGCCGTCAAAACCCACACAGCTGCCTGTGGACAGTTCGGACATACTCGCCACGTTGTGTTCGTCTCCATGGCCATTGCCAAAGCGAATCGTGTTTTGTTTTCAGCAAAAATCATTTTCTATTCCATCATGAGTCATGCGAGGTTAGAATTCAATACCTTGGCAAATTACATGGCATTTTGGTGGACAATCCAACGGAGGAAAATAGAAATAAGCGCCGATGTGTGTTCGACAATGTAGCGTGTACGGCTGGGTTAAATATTCGATATGTTTTACAATAAACACATATATCCTGCATATATAATTCTAATTCTACAGTGTTTACCATTTCATAGACATATTTTGGTAATATAATTGTAAAACGAGCATACACAGAATAGAGTGAATAAGAGGATGGATGTATTGCGTATCTATGTGCAGGTATGAATGTGCAGACGAATCATCAAGCTAAAGCGATCTGAAACTTCCTTTTTGGGAATGATTGACTGGAACAAGATACCAAAAGAAATGCAAGATGGGTCACTTTTCAGTGTTAAGCAAACTTTAAATCAAAATTTTGTCAAGGATTAGGAAAATGTGAGATTTTACCAAATCTGTCATCGTTGACAACTAGAGCTCGAACTAACTACATTTCACCTCATTTTCCCATTAATTCTAACTGCTAATGATAACACTGTATATATTCACTAAAAGTCGCAACTTTGTTAATGGCTAACCTATGTTATAGATTGGAATAATTTGCCAGAATGATTGCCATGCAGAGGCTTATGTATGTATCTATGTACAGTACAATGCAAAATAGATCGGGAACTCTTCCAATAACGGAAAGGCAAGTTTCTAAACATGTTCAAAATAGTTAAAATAACCTCGTTAAAAAGATAATCATGAGAAATATGCATTGGAATTTGTAACTCTATGTGAGGTTATTCTATATGAAGATCCAAGACCGCCTTGAGTGAGAAACACCGAGGTGGGGCGCCGGTGAAGTGCACCGTTCTCAGGGAACACTTCCCTGTGTGAGGTTGGGAACTGGTGATAAACTGACATCTTCTTGCCTTCGTTATGAGGGTGAAAATGAGGGTAGTCCACAGATGCGTCGAGTCGCACACACAAGAAGCCCACTCATGAAGAGCTGACACAGAAAAACGTGGCCAATGCTTTTTCGATCTGGGGTCTTGTGCTTGTGTTGTTAGAGTTGTGACAGATCCATAACGCAAGGCCCTCTGTCATTTCTGTAAGGGGTTGACTCTGGAGAGTGTACTCTGTATCTTTCTACATACCAACCTAGAAACGGTTCTACGTCATACCCTCACTGGCTTCTTCCCCCCACACACAAACAAGGAGAACTATAGATAGAAACTGTGCGTGCATGATCGGATATACGTCACTAGCACGAACCTCTGTTACTATAGATACCAAACGTAAATAGAGATAAATCGTAACCATAGATCGTTCACTCTTAAATTCTCTACCACAAATATATCCCTTGAACCCTACACAATTAACGGAATCCAAGTATTACTAGCGGTCTCATTTCTAGCTCCGTTTGGTATTTGAAAAGGAAAGGTTCTATGTGAGAAACTTTATCGAAATCACACTGATTTTTTTTTAACCTTTAGAATTAGTTCCTGTTTCTAGCACTTAATTCCCCTTTTCATTTCCTGGCGTTGCCCACCGAAACCCATCTACGGCGAGGAAACGAAGCTATAGGTTGTTGTGACAGCGGTTTTAACCACCGATACCATTGGCTTGAGCACCAGGGGGTAATTTTATTTGTTAGTTGCCTACTGGAGGAACAGCTATACCATCGTGCTTAGTGGGGGTGCCAACGGCCTGCCCCCTTCCTCCAGTGGCGTTTGGGAGTGAATTGAAGAAGCGGTAGCCAAGCCATTGCCCAGCTGCCCACAGTCTAATAGAAACTAATGCCCACCGAGCTCCCTGCCAGTAACTCCCCGCTAACTGCCCTGGAGCGATGGCGTTGCCGGGCGATGGAGAACGGCAGGAGGCGAGCAGGGCGCCCGGGCTGCCCTGGAGTAGGGCCCGGGAGAAGCCGAGGCCGGGGCCGGGGCCGGGGCGGCCGAGGAGGGGGCGGGGATGCCGGGGAGTCGGCGGCCGATCCCCGGTCTCCTGGTGTTAGGTTCCCCTCGGTGACATGAACATCGATAATCGGCGATCAAAGAGCATTTAACGTGAGGTTTTCTTGTGTGTGTGTGTTGTTTTTTATTATTTTATTTTTTTTTTACATTTCTTTTTCAATAATCAGAAATACAGCCATGGCCATCGTCTACATACATTTCAGTAAGTTTTCATCCGGTGTTTCAACAAATATATTACATTCCCCAGCGTACAATCTACAACGAAGTCCGTCAAATATACAACTGATTATTCACAAAGATGATAAATGTAAATGTGGTATAGATAAGATGGAGGAGTATTCCTCAGTCAAGTCAAATACATTAAGTCAAATACGCCGTCAGATTCATAGATCGAGTTCAGAGCAGTAGCTTTGTCTTAATGTTATAAACACCTACACCATACTATCAAATGTATTACTAGTGAGAATACTTCACAAACGTGTGCCTTTATAACGTTAATTCTTGTGTATAGTTGATTATTTACTCTCAAACCACCCGCATTACTCCCCACCTGGCCTTATCACATACAGAACCAGCATACATATGTACAAAAACACCAATGTATTGACAAAATTATAAACAACATTCATATAATACAAAGAGGCCGGAGAACAATTCTAACGGAAAGTGTTATAATAAAATATGTTGTAATTCTATTTCTATTGATAAAGCAAATTTTCAACAATGAGAATTGTATCAACCAGGCTGCCATTGAGAATCCGTGACTCAAGGAATTTTCTGTATATATTGTTATGATAATTGAAAAATAAAATGAGGGAAAATTATGCTTTAAATACAACAAATATGATAGATAATCAACTTAGTTTATCTAAAACTATTTTATGCGCCCACATGATTCGTGAAGTGGGTGTAAAGAACCATTGACAGCACAAATCCAACCAAAACTCCAGAACATAATAGTTTATACGGGAGCTATTTCAATATTTGTAAAATTTAAAAACTGGTTCATCCTCTTTCTGTTTGGATCATTTGTCTGTGTTCATCTATGTGTGTAATTAATTTCTCAGTATAGGTGTGATAGTAGTACAAGGATATGCCTGGAGGACCAGAATAGCTGCGTTTACACAGAACCATGTTTTTTGGCAGGCAGGATTAAGAAACATTTACCTCCCATTGCCAAGTATGAACACCCTCTGGTTCATGGCCAAGCCATGTGATAGTTTATCTTCCTTTCACCAGTTTCCAAATTAATATGCTCACCTGATGATCAAAGCTCGCGAAATATTCTCGGTCTATAAACCTGCACGATGTACCATCAAATATATGTCTTCTTTTATCGTAAGTGGCACGTTGTTATTTCATAATATGCAATACTGGATTTACCAGGACATGTTTCATCTCCACATCCAAGGAGGGGTAACTGTGATTTCAAAAAATCATTACAAAATGCCAAAATACGGGTGGGCATTGGCGTTTATGTAGATTAAATTCAATTTCTAGATTAATTTCCACAAAGAGGATTATTATAGTGAATGATTCTCTAGCAAGAAATGACCATTTCGGTATCACTCTTAAGCGATAATACGGGAATTTATGGTGAGTAGTTTTAAGCAAATAATCCATGGCATTGTGACAGGTGAGGATTGTGGAGAAATATTAGATTATTTGTTTGTTTAACACATGGCTACTCGGGCTTAACGCGTCGAGTTAACAGTCGCAGGAAATCAGGGTGAAATATTCACATTGGCCTTTCTCGTTGAGAATCATGCTGGGGGAAGAAAGAGAAATAAACAGAAATAAACGTGTGATAGTGGGCTACTGGGTCAGTGTACCACTCCAATGCTGGTGAAATATTTCTCATTCCACATTCAGCCTATCTATATCATAGTGTATAGCACAAGGCGCATGGCGTGCCTGGTTACATTGATATACAAAGACAGCAACATTGAACTAAATCAGCTACACTACACTGCAGAATATAAGAATCACATCCCTTGGATCCATACTAAAAGTCTCTATCAGAAACACCGATGTCGATATTGTAAATTAACCGTCGGCATATCTCTACTTGAAGGTGATTGAGACATGGCGCCATCTATTGGTGCTTTGGGTTACGAGGTTTAGAGGATATATTAAAAAAAAAACAAAAAAAACAGCGTCTTTCTAGCGTTCCTACGCCATGGCCGCTGTCTTCGGAAGGCAGCCATGTTGGATTCCCTCGGAATCCTATCGAAATGGTCGAACCTCAACCCGAATAGTAACAAAACCACAAGGCAAGTGCCTATTGTTAACTCTCAGACACAACAACAAGACATTTCCCCATCGAAATCCCCATAAATCCAATGGAAATCTAGCGGAGTTTGGTTAAGATTTGTTCCGGTTCGCGGGGCCGGGTGGTGACCGGGATCGGCGCCGGGGCTCCCGGCAGCCACCGCCATGGCTCCCGGGCGCTGGAGAAACGGGCGATTTGCGAGAAATAGTAGATAAATACTCACCTGTATCCAACTGACCACCCTGGATGGCCACTGGGGGGTGTGGAGGGGGTATTGAGGTGCATACTGCGGTTGTTATGACAACCTATACTGGAGGACAACCCCTCCGCTGGTGGAAAATAGAGAATGATAGGCAAGTGGATGGCTCCAGTCAACAGTCGGAGGCCACGAACAGTTTGTAGCCGCCATAAAGATAGGTTGGCATAAAACCTCTCCTTTATTACCTTATCAATATGGCACTTGCCGGCCAATGAAATTTGTCACGGTTAGATACAAATACCTGCTTTTTGCCTCCTCCTGATTTCCTTGTTTTATTGAAGACGAGGTCTTGTGTATACACACGAAGACACGCGCTTACAAATTCTTCTTACAAACTCCCAACGAGACAAGCAAACACGGCCGCCATTTTTGTGTGTTTTCTGTTAAGATGGAACCTTTTCGCGAAATCAAGAAATTTCCAGATGAAAAAATATATATAGTATATTTCTGTAGCCTGTTGAAAGTATAGATCATATATTCTCCCTGTACATAGATGTACAAATAACTCACTATGAAGGTTGAGTCCATGATTGTACGGAGACATGCTATCTAAAGATTTCCTTACAACGTGTGTGTTATTATTATTAACACAGAAATTAGGATTTCAAGATAACTTCAAAACTTGTAACATCATCGTCAGTACAAGATGTGGATAGTTTTACCACATCTGAATGATTTCCTTCGATACATAGAAGTCTGAGAAAGAAATTGTTTACTTTCACGATCGTCTCTATCACTTTATCATAAATCAAGCGAGGGTTGCATGATCTATAGAATCATCTGAATTAATTTCTTATGTAATGTATGTAATACAGAAGTAGAACACAAAATTAAACATACTCCTATTATTCCTGTTTACTTTCGTCAATAAGAAATAATCCACGTTTTCGTGATACACACATATATACGCGTTCTCATGATTTGGTAAATCAAATCTACTAAGAGAAATACACGTAAATAGTGGTTATTTATATAGCTGATATAGACATATTTCACTGTGGTGTGTTTAAGATTGGGATCCACCACTATGAACTGCTAAAATTGGAGGCGGCTGCAGTGGGTTTGTAAGTTATGAGGTGTATATATAGGACACCTTCAAGTCTTCCATTTTTAAACCCAGGCTGTTTAGGGATTATTAAGATAAAACAAAAACCATTAAAATACCTCGGAGAAAAATCAAATTGGACTTTAAATTGGCGTGGCCTGGGTAGATTGGGGCTGGTATTGCCGTGATGAAGAGGTGTGTGTAAATCACAGGGCTGGACATGGGGAAGGTTGACCAGGAGGCTACAAGTAGATGACCTCTCGTCTAGAGAGCTGGCCACACGTTTACATCACTCTGACGTTATATATATGACGGTGATTAACATTTCATATGAACTAATATCAGCTGGTATGACCAGGGGCAATGTGGAAGTGGGATCAGATGGAGGAGTAGTTATAGATTATAAACGGATTTTAAAAGCACAAAAAAATAGATCCTCACTCTATCATATCTATCTATGTTTCTGTCCAAGTATGTGCCAATTCATGCCACGTCTGGTTCAAAGCATCTCTACACCTTTCTCTACTGTCCTCTCTCTCTCTCTCTCTCTCTCTCTCTCTCTCTCTCTCTCTCTCTCTCTCTCTCTCTCTCTCTCTCTATCTATCTATCTATATCTCTCTCTATCTCTCTATCTTTCTCTCTCTCTCGTTATTCAGAAACTTTCGTGCATGTACTTTGATAAATATTTTTTTTCTTTTCTTCCTTCTCCTTCTTCTCCTCCTTCTCCTACATTGCCTGTAATTTTTTCTTTGACTTAGATTTACTGCTATATCAAAGGTCAGTCCTTCTCATACCATGTCTATGTTGGGTGAGAAGTAAAAGAACTCTCACCTCGGTAAATGTGTAGGGAGGGGTGAGATCTCTACCTAAATTCATCTCATATATTCGGTCAAACCCAAAGTAAGTCTAATAGAACTTTTTTTTTTGTTCGAAACATTTTATTGGATCAAAAATGTTTACATTTGTCGCGATAGTTCACATAGAATAGTCATACCAATAAAAGGGGTACCAAAGATACCGTCTCAGCTACAGCTCATGGCTTGCGCTGGTTTTCAGTAGGCATCCACTTATAGAAGTTAACAATAATGCGTTTGTGTGTTACATCTATACCATGTCCATTAACCATAATATCAGTGCAAATCCCATAAGGGAAAACCACAGTATATGCTTTCTTTTACATAGCCAACCAATGACAGGTTAATAGTTCAATGCAGATGTGGAGACAACAGAGTCGGGTCATTTTGGTATTGATTCATGTAAGAGCTTTCTTGATAGACTTTTGAATTCTGAATATGATTCGATGTTTCGTACTAATGGTGGTAAGAGGTTCCAGTAAGTGTGACCATAATATTCTACACTTTTTTTGTATCTTTCAATATTGGGTTGTAATACTTTCAAGACAGGAGCAGTTTGGAGTCGAGTATTACATCTCCTAGTATCTTGGTATTTTTCGTTCCTAGACCTAAGGTACATGGAATTTCCCAAGTGACATATTGGACATTAAACTACCCAAACCGATAAACAAACTCTGCACCATGCAGATAGTGTTACTCTGTCCCCCTATTGACCTTTATTTAATCTTTCTCTGGATCGGCTCCTGTATGTATACCACTGTCGCCTCATCCTTTCTCAAACGGTCCCTGTGTATCGTACCGTTTATCTAAAGATCATCAGTTTTTGTATCCATTATCATTCCTTTTATTTTACATCAATTCACCTCAGGGTATCCCTCATTTTATACTAAGATGTTTACCTTGTATGTCTATTATTGATCGTGATACTTTCGTTTTTTTTCACCCGTGTATCATGCAACCTAACTCCATAATGTTAGTACTTTCTACTGACACGTTAACCTTGTCCTCCCAAGTCCCACATACGTCTATATCGTTATCCTATAGACCCACCAAGTGTCCTCTTTTCCAGAGGTTTCTGCTTGTTTGTTGTGATTTCTACCTTAGATGTTGATAAGGAGTATCAAACTATTTAACATGGAAACCCAATTTTTCTATAAATTTAGATATTGTTGGCACTATTTCCACCAATTCCACCCACTTAATCTATGATTGTGAATATATTGTTTTGTTCCCTGTCAGACTGTGATTCCCCTCAAGCAGCCTTGTATGCAAGTACATGTAGGCTTATGTTCCTCCTGTTCATCCAATATTTGTTATACACTTTATCACCTTTTCCTATATGACTTGTTCACACAGTTACCCATCTACAGTAATCGTTGCTATTCATGACAATTTTTTGTTTAGTTTTATTTTACATTTGTTGTGCCTTTCTCCACTTCTTCTATTACTTTAGTAATGTATCTATTATTTCCTTCCGTTAACGTTAACTGTAATCAATGGCTGGTGCAGTTTATTTGTCCATCCACATAGTCGTAATAGATTTGCTACCCTTTATCCATGGTTGCCCCTGGAGCGACATGAAAATTTGCTTCTGTCCATTCTCTCTGTATACCTCTGATATTATTATATACCTATGGCCGAACCCCTATGGAATACTACCCACTGTTAGGGGTGCAGTATAGATCATGTTCAGGCTCACTGTGATAAAGTGAACGAGCCTGTCACGAACGACTTTGTAAGTACATAAAATGGCGTTTTTTCGTGTGTTTAAAAAAGAATTATATGATTATAAGAAAACGCAAGAAGAGATCCCGTATAGCGATTTCGTTTTCAGTCTTATGTCATGAAACTACGGCCCTCTGCCTCAAACGGAAATCGCTACGGGCTGACTAACTACGTTTTCTCTTACTACATCCAACCTTCACCCATTCATTTGTCTCCCTTATCCGTTCCTCACTCCCCTCCCTCCTTACCCCTCATCCCTAAGATTGCCTGTCTGCCTAAAAAGATGGCTTTGATGGATCCATCTTGACCCCTCGTCAGCGATCCACCAATTTTTCCCCTTCCCAAGTCCCTCCACCCTCTTGTCCACTACGCCCCCTCACCCCCTCTCCCCCTCAGCCCGGCCCCCTCTCACCCTCACCCGGCCCCCTCTCCCCCTCACCCCGGCCCCCTCTCCCCCTCACCCCGGCCCCCCTCTCCCCCTCACCCCGGCCCCCCTCTCACCCTCACCCCGGCCCCCTCTCCCCCTCACCCCGGCCCCCTCTCACCCTCACCCCGGCCCCCTCTCACCCTCACCCCGGCCCCCCTCTCACCCTCACCCGGCCCCCTCTCACCCTCACCCCGGCCCCCCTCTCACCCTCACCCGTCCCCCTCTCACCCTCACCCCGGCCCCCCTCTCACCCTCACCCGGCTCCCTCTCCCCCTCACCCCGGCCCCCTCTCACCCTCACCCCGGCCCCCTCTCACCCTCACCCCGGCCCCCCTCTCACCCTCACCCGGCCCCCTCTCACCCTCACCCCGGCCCCCCTCTCACCCTCACCCCGGCCCCCCTCTCACCCTCACCCCGTCCCCCTCTCCCCCTCACCCGGCCCCCTCTCCCCCTCACCCCGGCCCCCCTCTCACCCTCACCCCGTCCCCCTCTCACCCTCACCCCGGCCCTCCCGGCCCCTCCTCCCGTGTCTTGGTCCTCCTGGCCGGCCGTACATCGCACGAGAACACATTAATCGGAGCCTGTAGTTGGCCAGACGAATTGTGCGTCAAATTGTGGCGCCGTCTTCTCGTTATAGGTGAGCACGATTTATTCTGCTCGTTAGGGGCCGAGCTGCTCAGCGGGTGAGGGACGGCCGCCTCCAGTCCGCGCCGGAGAATTCCGGGGGTGAGCGCGCAACAATGGGCTGGGGTAGTTTTAGGGGGAAAGAGAATGAACGGGGCAAATAGGGCCAGGGTTCAAGCAGGGCGGAACGGGGGGTGGGTGGTCGCGGGTAAAACAATGTCAGGTGCGTGGGGTATAAGGAGAGGGGTGGGTGGGAAGGGAGGGTTGGGGAGTGCGTGTGGGGTGAGGTGAGGCGGGGACGAACGAGGAAGAGTGTGTAAGGAGGGTCAGGAATATAGGACAGGAGACATTGTTAAGACAGGAGAATACGGAATAGGATAAGTCAGGTGAATTAGAGGACAGGGCATAGAAGGACATGACAGAAAACATATGTGGCGTTTCCATCTGCCTAGAAAAAAACCAAACGATTTTATGTAGGTGGTCCTCCTTAATTATGTGTCTGTGCTGATAATCTTTGATCCGAAACTACACGCTCTGTTTCCACTTGACGACCGATTATGTGTTCCTTGTACACCGATTATTCAATATGTATAGGATCTTACAAGTCTGAAGATTAACCCGCCCTAAACTAGTACCTGGGACCTGTTTCAGTAGTCTCGTGACATTAGGCCTAGACAGACATCAACAGCGGCACCAACAGTGCAAGCAACAGCAGAAAACGACCAGCAAATATCAGAAGATCGAAGTGGCCAATCTTCTTCATATTTGGAACGATTATAGATTATATGTATCCCCTACTCATGTTAAAGTGTCATTGCTTAATTCTTACGAGAAGTGAGTGAAACTCTGTGTGTCATCGATTACAATCTTGTGATCTGTCCGTATGGTGTCACAGACGCCATCTAGACATGTCACGAAACTACTGAAACAGGTCCCAGATGTATACATTTCCCACAGACGAAATAGTTGTATTCCTACATGTTCAGTTGGGTCAACATGAAAATCGGTGGTCACCGACCGATTTTTGCTCACCACAATAGATTAATTCAACTTTGGTTTCATTTCGTTGGTGGCCTGAAATGTTGGTTGAAGGTGCTATATTGGTAATGTTGGAGAGAAAAATCGTTGACCCTTTTTGTTTCCACCTGACGACAAGGGCAAAAAAGTACCACATAATCTATCGGCGGTGCTAAATGCAATAATCGGTGGATATAATCAGCAGTTAGAAATGTCTCATATGAAGGAACAGCATCAAGATCCGTAGGTACTAAAGATTTTTGGTTGTGGAGTAATCTCAAGAAGCAAAACCGATTGAAATTACATGGCAAGCCAAAATGAATGGCATATTTTCACTATAGCAGTAGGACGAGGAGAAAATAGGCAGGCTAGAGAAGGGAAAGAAAAGTCTGGCTGGGGCAAGAAAGCTGCAAAGAAGAAACATAATTTGTAAAGCCAATTGAGGTAAAACATATGTAATTTGGTTACTATTTAGCCACAGTTCTTATGGAGATTTTTTCCAAATGAAAGATTTTTCTAATGAAATATTTAGCTGATGAGGTAGGAAAGGGAAAGAAAAATCTGCCTGGGGAAAAATGCTGCAAGGAAGGAACATCTTTTAAGAGCTAATTGAGGTAAAATATATGTAATTCGTTTTCTATTAGGCCACAGTCCTTATGGAAGGTTTTCCAAATGAAAGATTTTTCTAAATGAAAGATTTAACTGACGAGGGAGCTTCAGGAAGGAGTAGATGCTAACAGGGCGTTGTCTGTGAGAAAGGAATCGCTTCTCTGTCTGTGTGTGGAGATTGAGGTGGATGTGGAGGGGAGGGGGGGGGGAGCCTATGGAGGTGGAGGTGTGTGGAGCGAAGGCCACATGCTTCACAGAAGTGCGAACCAAGGTCAGCGTGTCGATATTAACTGGTCCGCCACCTGCGTCCATCACTTCATCGACACTGATCGAGGGTCGGCGGCCACGCTAAGGGTGGCTTCCGTATAGCGCCGGTCTCCCGGTGCGGCCTCCCCGCCCATAGATCTACATACATACATCTCACCACGCCCTGCTTCCCCATTAAATATAATCAAATACCAAAAAAAAAATTAACAAAAAATACACAAAAACACAACAAGAAAACCACCAGAGGCTTCCAGAAGGTACGACAAATGAGCGATTATTTCTGTGGGAGCAAAGCGCCGGCGGATGCAACTGAAAGTGAAAGATACCGAAAAAAAAGTGCCTTATATGTGTGCGAACAAATTGCATGGCCATTTGTGTACATAGTCGTCCCTGGAGCAGGAGGTAAAATATTTAGTGGGTCATTATCATTTGTCCCTGGCTTCTCCTTGGCCCTCGTCCGACGTTTTCACCTGTGGCGTCGTGATCTTATTGACTTACGATATCACAGGAATAATTTTCTCGTCAATTCGTGCACATCCGCCCTTCCCTCTCCCCCTGCCTCCATTTGTCCTTTATTTATTTTTTCATCTCGTTGTCTCTCCATTGAGCCTCTCAGTCTGGTTGTATACATACGAATGAGCAGGGTGCTATTGGGGGACAGAGACTTGGAATCGAGCAAAGGAAGATTAATTATGAAGTGGAAATGGGTCCCGCGGTCGCGTTCATTTGCGTCCCGACTTGTCTTGTTTAAGGGATTGGAGATGTATACGAAGGGGTTTAGAATCACATCCCCTGTTCTACTTACAACCCCGGCCCTACCACCAACCCGTCCCCACTACCAACCCGTCACATGGTCCCTCCCCTATCTTCTCCACAGGAGTTAGTATAACAGATCGATATAACAAACCCCAGAGGAGGGTTCAGGGTGATATACAAGCCCCCGGGGGTATGGAAGATAACGGCGCGAGACCCAATTGAAAACAATAGAAAATAAACAAGAAATAAAACAAAAATGGGGCAACAGGCATTAATTCTCAACAACGAGGTTAGAGTTGGGTTGTCCACGTTCGACGCTGTTGTTGGTACTGGGTTGCTTCCATGGCTGGTGAGTGTGGAGGGTGAGGGGGGAGGTGTGAGGGTGTGAGGTCGCATTGTCCTTCCTCTCCACACCACTACGCTGGCATTTCCTCCTGTTGCCCTCCACGGGATTCCCGCGACCTCAGCCCTTCACACCCTCCCGCCGGGCCCCTCCGAGCCTCCCCCGTGGGGCGGGGGACGGGGGCGGGGGGAGGTGTGACCCGCCCTGGTGTCGCGCCCGGAGGAGGTGGAGGACCCCTGGAGGCCGCCCTGACCAATCTAACGACCCTTCCCGACCCTCAACTTACCCGGCGACAAATCCCCCCTCCATCCAATATTCACCGCCTGCCCGCTCCCCCTCCAGGAACCCCTCCTCCAGTGCACCCCCCTCCAGCACCCTCCCTCCACCTCCCCGGGCCGTGTGAAGAACGCTTCGCACCTGGAGGACCATCAGCCTCTCTCTGGAGGTGCTGTGATCACGTGACCCACCCAGGCGCAGAGGACGGACAAAGGTCAAAGGGCGGCGACGGAAAAGTTGCCCTGGAGTTTGCAAGTCGTCGCCTTCCTCCAGGGAGGGCCTCCTTCCACCCAGGGATCAATCCTCTACCCCCTACTCCTCCCCCCCCCTCCCCACCACCTACCCCTACTCCGCACCGTACTGTTTCCGTGGGAGCCGAGGATACGATCCTTGTTGAATATTCATGATGTGAGGAAGTGTGGAAATGAAGCAAGGAGGAGGAGGCAGGAGGAGGTCTCGGCATGCGATGTCACCCCCTTCCCCTCCACCCCCTTGATCCACCCCCATGTGATGGCTGAGTGGGATCATCTTCTGAACCCTTTTTACAGCAAAGGAGAAAAACCTAAAAATGGCCGGTCAAAGAAACACTCCTGCCAATCCCACGTGACGACCAGATTGGATCTTTTTCGTTGACTTTTTTTTGGGCGCGCCTGACTGTTCATAATTTCCTGGTGAACATAAAGAGCAATCTTGGTTATAGAAATAAATGATTTAGTTGTGCTTCTTATTTACAAAAGCGTATTTTCCGCTGGCGGTGTCTGTTACCCTTCCATTACGCTCCCAACATCTATATTTGCAAGCAATGCCTGAAGATCGTTCAGTTACTGTAAGAAAATGGGAGGGACTCTGGGGAAAATGAACATAAAGTAACACATTATTTACCCTTACAACTTGTAAATCACAACTTAAACAGGACTTGTTTATTTCTTTTAATTGTCTACCGTCCGAGTATTTCTAGAAGAACAAATGTGTTTCCTTAGCTGACGATAATGATTTCTGCGTGGAAATTCACGACAAAAGTCGGGGATGAAAGATTATTTGATCTAATAGTTTATCACAATTTTCTTATTACATTTTCAAATATCTTGTTCTTTTGGAAGATTTGTATAGCTAAATATTCTTCGTTGTCTTTTTTACTTTTTATGACATCAAAAATAGGAAAGAATTTAATCTCTTAATGTTATCTTTAGATTTTGGTATATACTTTTCTTCTAATTGTGAGAGGGGTCCCTTCACACCTTGTGGGGTGTTATTGGGGTTCCTTTCCTATAGGATTTAAAAAAAATCAATCTTCAGTGTTTCTTCACAATTCGCCACGGAGACTAGTTTTAGAATTCGGATCTCATCAGCATCTGGGCAACGAAAACTTTGAATTTAGATTTCGGATTTACAAGTACGATATTCTTTTTACTGTTATTCGGCAAATTGCCAGTTGCCCAAAATTGGTTTGTCTTACTTCTATAAAGGTGAATGATTTTTGGAAATACCCCCGACTTTACCTTTCCAATTTAAGCAAGAACATTGGTATTAATATTCCGAAGAAGTCGGCACCAAAGAGTAAGAAGCCTTTACCATTTCAACTGTAAGGAAGTAAAGTCAGGAGACATTTTATTGAATAAAATTCCTTTAAAAATGTTATGCCTGGAAAATTATTTAAAATTTTAATTAGGGATTGCTGAATAATAAAATGATATAAGTGGAATATGGGAATATGGGTTTGAGGACATATTCATTGATATAATTCATCCTTGTAAGTTGACAAACAAAAAGGAGTTACAGGTATCATCTTTCATGCAGGTTTCTGGACCACCTCTATTAAAGTATTATATAACTATGTCTGTAACGATTCCCATCCAGTATGCAAAAGAAATATAAAGTCAGTGATAAAGATAAGACCGATGAAAATAAAGAAAGAAATAACAACATTTTCAAATTATCATTATCACTTACAAAAGATTTGTTCTTTTATATGATCATTAAATGCACTTATTTTGAACACTAACTTTCCCATATCTAAACAATTCAATAGCATCATACAGAGGTATATAGGGCTCTGACTGACCTATATCTATAGAAACTTGTTCAGGGTCGTTACAATTGAACCTGCCATTTAAAACCATTACAGGTACGAAGGCTAGCCCTGTATCATAGAACTTACAACTTTATGTATACAATTTGGCCATTAATAGCTATTGTCTTCTCCTACCAGATACTTTTTTTTTATTCTCAAGAATCATGTAGAATAGAAAGAGATTGTATGGGTGACCAGTAAAAGATATGTGGAAGATGTGTCAGCCATGTTTTATTGTCAGCGACCTGTGGTGGTAGGCTGGGTTCTTGACCTATCTCCACCTGAGGTCTCTCTCTTCAGGGTCGCCTCCTCAGCGGCTGGGTTTGTACATTCTAAAGACCCTGTCTGAGTACATACCTGTCCTATATCCACGGGGGTCATGAGGGTGTTCAAGTGTACAACTTCTTAAATAGTTCATCAAAGTGTCCGTCAATAAATCTCCAGTTGGACATGAATTCACAGATTTATTTGTATGTACTCTGACTGTTCGCACATCGTTTGATTTCCATTAACCACTCATTTTTCCTTCCCCTTCATTTTTGTTTTTTCTTTACTATCATACATTCATTTTTCTGTTTGAATTTTGGTTCTATATGGACTTTTGAAAATTTGTTAAAAAGTGAATATATACATATAAGAAAATTAATGTCTAGTAATACAGAAATGCAGCAGCTTTGATTTAACTCGCAAGTATTCGATACACTCTCATTAGTTGGTATTCTAAATAGATTTGGAAGTCTTCAAGATAGTAAAGACCTCAGTTATAGGTTTTATATTTATCCATATCCTACATCATAATAAAAGTTTGTGCTTTCAACAGAAATGGAAAGTTGTTTTCGTCGCTTCAGGCATGAGAGGGTTTTTTTTGTAAGATCTAAGATCTTATCCTATATGATAAAAAGAAATCATGGAAAATGAGTAAAAAGGTAGTAGGTTTAGGATCAGCAAGTGCAGGTTATGATCTCATGAACAGTCATCCTAATTTGACAATTTCTCTTTATTCCTTCACTTAATTCTGGGAACACCTGAAGTATGATGCTGTATGAAAGGGTGAGGTTCATTGCTTTATGATTTCTTTCGTCAGAAGTTATTACAACTATATCTTTGTTCTATCTCATATAACAGAATGGAAAGCTAGAACAATATGCTAATGACATTTGAAATCTATCAATAGTCAATTTAGCTGATTAGTATCATGACGCGTTGTAGGCACCAAAGTGACATGTCCCCCACCCACCCAAAATAACGAAAAGAAAAACGGTTGAATATATGAGCTATTACTTCATATGATATATTAGGAAAATGAATCAAATATTTCAAATGTTTGATTTCCGACGTACTTTCAAGCAGTTGAAGTTAGGAATCCCATCCGGTGGTAAAACTTACCACAATGTTACTTATGTTATTCCTAGACATTTTTTAAGTGATTTAGAACAACACCAATGAATGAAAAGGTATCACACTTCTTCTATATAAAGAACATTGTTTTTTTATAATTGTGATAATGTCTGTTTCATTTCTATGTGAATATAACTGACATTTAGATAAAAGGAAACAAAGAACCAATTAACATATAAAGTGGAACAACAGAAATGGTTGGAGCTTAACTATGCACAGAGTTTAAGATGAAAAACTATCTGCCAAACAAAAACAAGCCAATAAAAGGAAATCATGTAAAATATTTCTCCCGCTGTCTCCTTGTCTGCCCCTGCTGTGTATTACCACTTGAACCTGTTGCTTGGACCAGCTCCCAAAGGCAAGTTCACACCCTCAGGTATAAAGGTACATTTATCAGGGATGGAGTGCTCCTCCTCCTCCTCCTCCTCCTCCTTCACTGCCCCACCCTTACCTCCTTACCACCCTTTAGCCAGAACCAGGTTGATGTTGATATGTGTGTGGTAGATGAGGGGTGGATGGTCGGGGTACATGGTGGTGTATGTGCAGAAGGGGTGCGAGGGTGCACAGGGGGTTGGGCCATTGTTCCAATTAGACGGCATAGGGAGGGTTAGGCCAGGTGGCCATAGATTACCACATGTGATATTTCATTTTCTTCCGACTCCCATAAAGGCAGTGTTATGGGTCGGTCGGCGGTTATTTCATGTGATTTACACGGGACGTCGAGGGGAGACCAGGAGGAGGTAGGGGAGGGGGTGTAGGGGGTGGAGTCTGGGGTAGGTAGCCACCCTGACTGGACCGGGAGGGTCACACCTACACCACAGCACAACGTGACAGGAGCTACAAGACCACACCTACGTCTCTCTACCACCACACTCCAACAACCCACCAACAATACCCAGTGACTGGTACGCTAGCAGATACCCAACACATGGAGGGACCACGCGCGAACACTCTCCCCCCACTCCTCCAGCCCATAGGAACCTCCAGGGCAGGCGGCGTGCTAAACGATTGGAGAGGGGGACGGATGAGCCCATACAACCCTGGAGGAACGAGCAAAAAGCCAAGAATGTGGTCGGTAATTGCTGCTACCGTTGTTATCATGTGTGGGAGACACACATTGAAAGAGTGTGGAGGAGAGGAGAGGGGGTGGGGGTAGGTAGGTAGGTACGAGAGGCCATCCTCCCTGCCTCCCCGCCTCCCTGTTTTTATGACCACCAACAGCCAGGCCATCAAACTGTAATATATGTTGCAATTTTTGGAAAAGGACGGCGATTCCTGGGCGGATTTTATGTCGTCAATTTGAATATGTTATAGGTGGAGGAGCCGGCCGTGGCTGGGTGGGGAGGGAGGGGGGGGGGAGGTATTTTAAGTCTGGTCTGGAGGCTGGAACAATCAAAATGAGAAAAGGTCTTGACGTGAACGGAACACTGGCCCTCAGCACCTTCCACACACTGGAGGATACACACAGGAGCAACACTCAACAGGCGCATAGAAATACCCCGGATTTCTTTGATTTTTGTTAAATATTTGGGATTAATTGTATTGCTGCGTGGTTCACATTTCTTCTAAAAGAGGAACTGAGGACCGAACAAAAAAAAACGCTCCCAGGATCACAACAGGTGCTTTGAATCACAGCAAGCGACGGATTGGAAAGTGGTCACCGAACTTTATCAAAGTTTGAAAACTTTTTGTGCGTTTTCTCGGAAGCCTTTTTTCTCATTGATTTCTTTTTTTCAATTTGCGAGTGTCAGGATGACTTCAGCTTCGATGAAGAAGAAGAAAAAGGAAAAGGGGGAGGAGAAAGTTGGAGGTTAGCAGCCAGTCGCTGATTGGTCAATGTTTGACCGTTTATAATTTCGTTGGCGGGGAATTGGATACAGATGGCCAGACGAGGTATATCGGAGGGTGGGGGAGGCGGAGGGGGGAGAGGAGGGATGGCGGATAGTAAAATTTCAAACTGGATGACCCCTTGATATAGGCTATACCTCACCCCTAAGCCAGAAAACGGCGTGGGAGCCGCCACCCCCATCCTCCCTCCCACCCACCGGGGCCACCTTAGGGACATACGGAGGGTGCGTCCTCCTCGTCCAGCAGACGCCCCGGAGACGCCCCGGAGACGACCCACCATGGAGGAGGAGGAGGAGGAGGAGGTGGTGGTCATTTTGTGAGGGCCGGGTGGGGTCGGGGGGCTGCCTCCATGAGTTAGGCGGCAGGCCGACATAAAAAGCCCCGGTCTCCGCGTGTCCATCTTCATCCTCCTGCCCGCCCCGTCGGGCATAAACGAATGAACTGACCGGCAAATTCCTCGGTTCGATTTTTCATGGGAGTCTCCCTCCCCTCCGCCGCCACCCCCGCCCGTCGACGCCCCTCGGCCCGGCGGCGGGCGGAGGAGGGGCGGCGCGGGGAGCGGACGCACTTGATCACCTCGGCGCCAGATCTCGGGCCATTGTCTCGCGGAGACGAGAATACCGGGGTGTGGTGCCGCGGTGTCGTGGAACGCGCGCGTCCGTCGGCCCGGCGCCGAGACGCTGGAGGGACGCCACGCGTCCGACGCGCTGCACACGGCGAGGAAACGCCGAACGAACGCCCAACGAACGCCTATATAAACCCCGCCGTGAAGAGGCCAGCGAAAAGGCAAACAAGTTCAGCATCACGACCATCAGAAAAGACACACACCACTCGCAAGACGGGAGTGGGGTTTGTTTTTTTCTTGTTTGCAACAACAAAAAAATCACCAGCGATGACCACCACAATCACAAGAACGTTTACTAGGAGAGCGGCCCAATGCGGTAAGTTGGAACCAATAATCGAATCGTAGTAGTGTTTGTTCAGGTGTGCGGTGCTCAGGTGAGGGGGTATGTGTAGGTGTGGATGCGGGGGTGGATCGTAGAGGACTGGAGAGGAGAGGGAGGGTTGTGATAGTGTTTGGTGAACGTGGGTAATCATGAATATATACAGAGAACGGTGACACAGGGAGATTCTGTATGATAATGACAACCTGACAACGCCTGGAGGGGTAGGAGCATGCAGGAGGAGGTGGTGGACTTTGGGGAGAGGGGAAGGTGAGGCTCCCAGCTCCCCTGTGGAACCACTCCAGCATCCCCATCCCCACCCCCACCTCCACCTACCTTCCACACCTCCTGGGGTGTGATTCCCACACACCTCACTACCCCTCAGACCCCCTCCTCCCTCCTCCTCCCCCTCCTCCCGTGAAATTACGTCCAGGAAATCCAATTTCGGGGAAGGATGGCGGGCGCGGGTGTGAGCGGGGGATCGGGCGGGGTGTTTCTTTGTTCGCGCCGGTCATCTCCCCGACCCTCCCGAGCCTACCTGCCGCTCCCTCCGGTCTCAATGGGGTTTCCTCAAACTTTGATCAGTCGCTGGTGAATTGAATCACACCCGGCTGGTTAACTTAAGTCTCCGTGTCTTTGAATCTGGCTGGCAGTTCGGATCATTTACCCCGCTTTATCGTGCGGTGCTTGTCCCTCCGAGGCTACTCCTTGGTTAGCGCCAATTGCATGTATGTCCACAAGAAAACACGTGAGGTTTCCATCAACAAAACTCCCACCCCAAGTACCACCACCACCAACTCACTCGATTTCTTTTCCGAAACTAAAACTTTCCCAATTATCCAAATCTCACACAACCTTACACACAACTCACAGGTACTAAAACGAATGGAAACGCAGATTTCGTTAGTTTGTTGTTGTCGGCTCCGCTCGGGTTCACTGTGGGTACTTTTTGTGTGTGTGTTAACTGATCACGTGACCACGCTTTGGAGTCAGGGTTGGCGGATTCCCATCGAACGGCGACAATGTGTGCCTCATCTCGTGTGGATTTGGGATTAAGTAGCGGTGTGAGAAAGCGGCAGCTGGGAGGGTGCTTTATTTGAAGGAATTCTTAAATGAGGGCAAAGTGATTTAAGCCGAGGAACGCGGCGAGAATCGGGGCTCCGCGGAGCGGGTAGGATCCGGGTACGCCATGACGCATGCGCGGGGCCCCTTACAACCACAATAATCAACAAGACGGCATGGTACCGGCCGAGTGGCGCAGTGAGCTTTAAATGTCTTCAAGTAGGCACCATTCTGTTAATTTTATCAAATAAATACTGCTCTTCAAATGTGCGGATGGCTGTATGTGTGTAGTATTACCGAGAGAATTCGGTTTCTATTGCTTGAGGAGATTGTTTTCTCACATAGTTCTACAATATGATTCATGTTATTTATCTTGTACGTGCCAAAATGGCCGTGTTATCTGCAGCATCGAATGTTTATATTTTTTTCTCGTTTTGTATAACTATATTGAATCTATTTACGTTTTAACGTTTTGTTATTCCTATCGATCGACAATATCTTGTGGTAAAACGTAAACCCCGACGGAAACGGGAGAGTAGTATGATGACTGAAATGGGGTTCGAGATTATTGTGGTGATGGCTGCAGGGAATAAATTCATTATGAATTACATTTACAAAAAAATGTAGATATGTGTAAACGACAATCATAGATATAAAGCAGGATTTAAAAAAGTCCCGATTTTACCTCGATGTGTCTTCCTTAATTGGCTTTTTTTGCGGCCAAGACAAGGATATGGCTGGTAACAGATAATTGTGAACACTTGTCAAAAATATATATGCTCGACGTATATGATTAATGATTATCGATAAATCTAATTCTCTATTTCGAATTCTGGATTGTAGTTATGATCGATTTTTCTAATTGTTCAATTTCCATGTCTTTTTATAAACCAAAACTTGGTAAACTGGTTGAAAGTTATTTCACTAAAGTACAGTAAAACCCCTCTTAAGGGGACACCCTCCGTTCCGGGCCAAGTGTCCCCTTAAGCGGGGTGTCCCCTTAAGCGGGGTTTTCAGTATGCCAGTGGTTATACAATAGAGAATACCTACATAAATAAAGGAAACGATGGTTATTAGGTTAAAAGGTTCATTAATAAATAAGCAAATAAATATAAATTATACAATATAAATGAATATAAATGAATATAAATGAATATAAATGAATATAAATGTACAAAAAATTAGAAATAAATAGATTAAAGAGGTTGAAGATGGATATGCCTCCCATGTGAAATTTGCTCCTTTGTACACCCTCCTTTGTACACCCTCCTTTGTATACCCCCGTTCAATGTACCCCCCCCCCGCCCCCCCCCCGCCCCCCCCCCCTGTGTCGCCCACCGCTAACCTGTAAGCGGACCTCTAACCCCCTACCTTCAACAAGTGCGAAAGTCGCTCATACTAATATCCACTCACTGTCGCCCGCCCAGAGGATTTTCAGTGTTTTTGATATGATGTCCCTCAAAACTGTCCCCTTAAGCGGGGTTTTTAAGCATTTCTGTACCGAAAAACTGTCCCCTAAAGCGGGGTGTCCCCTTAAGCGGGGTGTCCCCTTAAGCGGGGTTAAAATAAACTCTTAATAGAGGGAAAAATTTCCGTTCCGAGCAAATTGTCCCCTGAAGCGGGGTGTCCCCTTAAGCGGGGTGTCCCGGAAGAGGGGTTTCACTGTATATGATACTGCGGTTATAATATCATTTAAAATCAAAGTTATCATGCCAATAAAAAATCCGTACTGAGTTTCGGACGGGCATTAGGTTCATAACGAGGGTTTAAGGTCTGTTGAAACGAAACAAAAATTAGATATCGACATCGGTCGTTGTTAAATGTACTCATTTCAAATGTACCTGAGATGATTGGGTTTATCACTGATTTTAGGCGTAGGGTTCGGGAATTTACCTTTTAAAACAATATTTTAAGGATACTATTTGTGCCACAGGATTTAGTGTAGACCATAACGATTTTTTAAAGGGCACACAAGGCTGTTAAAATCTAAAAAAAAGAAACGTAATACTGAACTTACAAAAGAAACACCCAACAAGGTTCAGTGAAAACTTAAACGACAATTTATAAATCTATTCGGATTATATTTATTCGAAATCAATTGAAACGAACGATGTGCTGATACTCATTTCGAAGTAAGGTGAAATAGATGTTTTACTAATCATGATTCTGATATTATGATGACAATTGTCTGACACAGGTAAATTGTGTACAGGTTGTTCAAAATTGGACATTTTTGTTCCGAAGCTTTTAAAACATAATTACCCGAACATTCATTTACGAAAGTTAATTCATATAAACGAAGATAGAAATAACAAACTAATCGGAGATTGATAAACACTATGTACAGGTCAAATGCCTGTTACACTAATCTTACTCTACTTTAGAATTGAAAGCCTAACTATCTAATTCTAAAAAGACATTGTGATAAACAATTTGTTTCCCTTAATTACACGCAGGAAAGTAAATCGAAAGTTTGTTTGGTGAAGCGATTTCTGTATATTTTTGTGCGAAATAACTCGCCAATCAATTTCTAAAAAGGGACCACTACAACTCTGTATGATACACCAGATATTACTAGTTGGAAGCATTGGAATACTGATCATAATATGAATTGTATTTTATATATCAACAATGGAAATATAGGCTGCTTAAACGAACAAAAATTCTTAAAAGGGAAAACCAACAGGGTGTTGGAAATAAAACGAATTTTTATTTATAAAGATAGGTGAGAAGTTTTATACGAATCTGCAACACGGGTGGAATTACTAATAGATACCAATCAGTTAACATATTTAGTTTATGTGCAAACATAACCTTTTCGAATATGAATTGACCTGTTGTTTCCTATCCATGCATCAGTTTGGTTGACTTTGATAATTAATTCGTATATTTTGGTTCAATTTTATCTCGCTATGACAACATAAATTCCATCTGACAGTGACATCTCCTTTCCCCCATTTAACTTATTTTGAAAGTGTTTTTTTTTGTTTTTTTTTATCTTTTGGATAATTTCATTTTGATTTCACTTTTTTTTTGTTTTACTCTGGTGATACCTGGTGTGTCATGTCGTCATCCCCACACAGTCGGTGAATACGGCCCGTGGACGGTTGGGCCCAGAGAGGGCGGTAGCGGACAGTGTCGACTCGACCAGCTCTGACGTATGGCCCTACCACGTGACCCCTCTACACCCACGGCGGAGACGGGGGTGGGGGGGGGGGGGGGTAGTAGGGGGTGACCGGCATCGCCTCATGTAGGCCTATATACCCCCTCTCTCTAACCAACTCCCCTTCCACGCCTCCTCCCCCTACCCCTCTCCCTACACCTTTCCCTACCACTCCCCCCTTCCCCTTCTCCCTATCCCTTCCCCCTCTCCCTCGCCCCACTCAATCTTCCTCTCCCTCTCCCTTTCCTTACCCTCTCCCTCTCACCTCTCCCTCTCCACCCCATCTCTCCACTCTCCCCACCCACTCCCCACGTCCTGTCCTTACCCCTCTCCCCTCTCCCCTCTCCTCGCCCCTTCTCTCTCTCTTTCTCTCTCTCTCTCTCCAAACCCTCTCCCTCTTCTCACCCCCTCAATCCACCTCTTCTCTCACACTTCCACTCTGACTACCCCCTCCCTCTCGCCTTCCACCCCTCCTTTCCTTCTCTTCAACCTACCCCTCTCCCTCTCCCTACACAATTCCCTACCCCTTCCCTCCCCCACCCCCTCTACCCACCCCTTCCCCTCTCCTCACCCCACCCCCTCAAGCTCTCCACCCCTCTCCCCCCTCCCCTCTCCCCACCTTCTTTCCCTCTCCCCATCCTATCTCCCCTCCCCCTCTCCCCAGCCCTTCTCCCCACCCCCTCTCCCGACCCCCTCTCCCCACTCCCTCTCCCCTCCCCCTCTCCCCTCCCCCTCTCCCCCTCCCATCTCCCCACCCCCTCTCCCCACCCCCTCTCTACCTCTCCCCATCCCCCTCTCACCTCTTCTTACCCTCTCGTCCTGTCTCCCCATCTCTCTCCGCACCCCCCCCCCCCCACCCCCACCCCTAGTGAGGATGGAGCCACACGATGATGAAGCTCTCAGGGAGAGGGCAGACGGCAGCGTGCTCGTGAAAGCTTCAATTTGGCGCGCCTGGCCGACTTAGGCGCCGCTAATTCTTCTGCAATCAGGTGGGAATGAGAGGATCCGGACTTTGACGGCGCAGATATTGTTTGAGTTATTCCTTATTGAAACGTGCTAACAGAGACCTAAGCCTCCAGGGTGTGTGGGGGTGGGGGTGGGGAGCGCTCCTGGGGCTGTGTAGGAGGGAGGGGTGGAAGGGGAAATGTGGGAAGGGGTGGAAGGAGAGACGTGGGAAGGGGTGGAAATGTGAGGAAGGGGAGGAGATGAAGATAGGAAAGAGGGTTGACAAAAAAGTGAATTTCACTGGAATGCATGATTAAGTTGAGATTGGGATGATGGTGTATAGAGTGTCAGTGAAAAGAATGGTAAAGGAGAGTTAGGAGGTAAAGAGGGAAAGAAGTAAAGATCGAAGAAGAGAGGTGAGGTATAAAAGGTAGAAACCTTGAATGTAGAGTAGGAGTGAATGGGTGGTAGAAGGGATGTATAACAGGACGAGGGAGAGTGGTAGGAGAAATGAGAGGTATAATATATATATGCATACACATAAGCGGGCACCCTCTATTCCGGGCCAAAGTTCCAGCATATGTGGGTGTTCACTTACACAGGGTATTCATTTTTCCAAGGTGCACCACTCTTATTGTCTCACCTGTGTATGTGAGACAATCAGATTTCTGGTTATGCAATCATTGTATATACAGGCTACTCTGTGGTAGAGATGGTCATTACCGACACAGGTGCCAACACACATGCCTACCTGACGCCTACAGCAGTCTATGCAGTTACCCTGAAACATTTGAGAAGGTGTCCCTCCAAAGTGTCTGGTTACATGGGGTGTCTGCTTGTGCAGGGTGTACACTTACATTGGGTTAAAATAGACATCTAATAAATAGAGGGGAAAGTTTCATTTCTGAATAAAACTGTCTGTTAACATGGAGTGTCAGCTTATGCAGGGTGTCTTTTGGCAACACACACACCTACCAGACTCTACATCAGCCTATGCAGGCTGGAAGTCTACCTGCCACACACCACCAATAAACAGATAATCTGGAGTGTATCCTCCACCTATCTGCTGTTTTTGGATGGGATGTGCCTCCAAAGTGTCCATTAACACTGGGTTAAATAGCTTTTCATACTGAAACAACTTCGTTTACGTGAGGTGTCCACTTACATGGGGTACCACTGCACATATACATATGTATATATTATAATATCATATATATACCATATAATATTAAGCAGGGTTTTATTGTACATATATATTCATATATATATAGTTGAGGAGGTGAGAATTGTTGGAGTTGTTGGGGTGACTTGGAGTCAGAAGAGCAGAGCCAAAGAAGAAAGATATAAAAAAAGGATGAAGAGGGGGATATAGAAACAGGAAAAGGTGAGAACCCAAGTTCTTGTTAAGGGTGAAAATGGATACATATCATGATGTATACCTATAATGATGTGTAAGTGGGGAGAAATGTTGTAGGGTGGGAATCAGTGTATGGTGTATACAGGGGGAGTGTGGTGTAGGTTGTGGGAGGAGAGCTGGGGTATCATTGGTGTAGGGTGTATACAGGGAGATGTTGGATGTGGGGGGTGGGGTAGGAGGTGGGAGTGGGTGTGTTATTAGTGTAGGTTGTACAGAGTGAGAGGGTGGATGGTGGCTGTGGGGTGTAGGAGGAGGGTGTGATGTAGGGGTCGATCTGAAAGCAACCCAAAGATTCCTATAATCTTAGTGATGTCACCTACCGGGAATACTGTGTGTATTCTCGAGGCTCTAAGCCTAGTTCGTTAAGAATTCTTCTCCCATAGAGCGCAGTGAGCACCTTGTACAGAATACCACTTAGAGAGTGTGAGATCTTATGAGAGGGGTGCTGGGAGAAGGGTGGGGGTGTTAGTGGTGTAGGGTGAATACACAGAGGGGGGGGGGGGGGGAGATGTGTGGTCTGGGAGGAGGGTTGGGGTGCAGGTTGTATACAGGGATATGGTGGCTGTGTGGTGTGGGAGGAGGGGGTGTAGGTTGTATACAGGGATATGGTGGGTGTGGGGTTGTAAGATGAGGGTGGGGTGTAGGGCCCTAAGAGGGGGCTAGGGGTGTAGGTTGTATACAGGGATATGGTGGATGTGTGGTGTAGGAGGAGGGGGTGTAGGGGTCTAGGAGGGGGCTGGGGTGTAGGTTGTATACAGGGATGCGGTGGCTATGTGGTGTAAGAGGAGGTGTAGGGGTCTAGGAGGAGGTGTAGGTTGTATACAGGGATATGGTGGCTGTTTGGTGTAGGAGTGGGGGTGTAGGTGTCCATGAGGGGGGTGGGGGTGTTATTGGTGTAAGGCATGTCGGGTAATAGTGTTATCAGCCTCCCACCAGGAGGACCCAGCTTGGCGGGCACACATAGGACGACAATCATTCCTGCTCCGGTGAAAACTTTTAATGTTGTGTTACTATTGAGACTGGTGCGGTAATAAATCGCCGGCCGCTCCCTCGGGGGGTGTCGAGGCGTGTACATACGGAACCAGCCCGCCGACAAAGGCTTAGCGCCCGCTCGCGCCCAGATAGCTTTCAAGGATCTGCGAAGGGAATTAATGAAATCTGTTAACTCGAGCCTCGCCCGGGCCTCATGCGGCAGTCCAAGCACGAAGTCCACCAAAATGGAAGACATTGTGGGAGAACCTAATGTGACAGGCAGGGGTGGGCGACGGTGGCGCCCCCTCAGCGGCTAACCTGTGCGTAGAGGGGGCCTCCCGGGCCTCCTTGGGGGTGGGCGGGGAGGCTCTGCACCAATCACAAGGCCATGATCTATGGAATATACTCTCCTAGCACAACCCCAGCGCCAAGTCTCTGCTGTGAGCGGCTCCCACCACCCTAGTGACTAACTCAGGTACTCCAGATTCAAATTGCTCCTCGCCCACTTCCCTACACATAAGCCCACCGCCCCCCCCCCCCCCCCCTGAAGCCCCACCTTCTGGCCTGATGCACCCCTGTGCCGTCATGCCTCTCCCACGCCCCTTAGCGCGCATATCTCGGTCCCCAGTGGCCACCATTCTCATTCAAACCCAGAATTGTAACCGCGTACCTGTAATGAAAATACGACCTCTGTCGGGATTAGACATCCCACTTCCATTCCATCAAGCCCCCCTTCTTCCCAGTTCTCCCCCCTCTGTGTTGGCGTCATCCCTTAGCCATCCTCTACCATCCATCCCGCCCCCAACGTCCCACAACATTAAACCCCTCAGGACGCCCCCCCCCCATGTCACCCCTCTTCCACCCTCCCCCGCCCCCACATCGACACCTCATTGGAGGCGGTGTGATGGTAAGGGGGGGGGGGGGGCACTGCCCCTGTATAAATGTAAGCGCTTTAAAATCCCCAAAGTCGGACCAGAATAGGGGAATATTTACAACCTAAAGGTTTATCCATGTCCTTTGGAAGTGGGGCTGATTTTATGGGACGAGGCAAAGTGTTACTGATGCCATGAGCAAATTCCTGCTAGATTGGCAAAGTGCAAGCTCTACCCAGCTGGAAATGAAAATTCTATAGAATGATGCCAGTGGTCGGACCCCTTCACAGTGGCGCCTGTTCAGGGCAAGAGATCGTTCCCCTTTCCCATCTATCAGAGGCCAGAGGCTCTTTACCTCTTTATACTTACCCACATACATATATAGGCAGACTTTAAGGGCTTTGAATCCACAGTGTAATGAATGATGCGTATCTGTGAAAAACATATTGCACACATTTATGTGTTGAGTTTCTGAATGTATTGTAATAAATCGTTTAATCCCTATGGATATGGGAACTGATGAAAGGGATATGAATGGTGTTATAACGAAGGTGAACCATGCTACAACAGTATTCATGATTTTATTTCCCCCATGTGGATTTGATTCAGTAGAACTGAGCAATTTTGATCACAATATGCGTCAAAATATATATGGTCACTGTTGGAAAATAAAAAGTACCCCATGCATAGTAAAGTCTGGGAAGAGATCTGTAAAGCTGACCGGGCGTAAAATCAACTAAACCAAACCACACCAAACAGACACCAACTCTTGGAGATTAAACAATTAATTCTTCATGCGATATCATTCTATTACATTAATTCACATGCCCTATATGCCAAGAACTATATATGGATGCGTATGTATAGACGTGCATGTATAGTATTAGTAGGTGTAAAAAATAGTAATTGAGTTATAAATCCAAAGCAGAGAAATAATTTGATTTGGAGGAATGAAACAGAGATGCCAGTTTCCACATTTCCATGGATATTTATGTTTTCATTCTCAGAACGTAAAATGTTTTTCTCGTGCAAAGCAAGATAATATCAATTGATCCTCAGTCATATAAATAGAAGAGTACTTTGAACCTCCTCATAGATTCCGTAACTGAGAGTATGTATATTTTTTAATGTTTTCTTGGTCCCTCGGAGGCAGCAAATTTGACTTGAAAAATATTTCCACTTTATCTTCTGAGTCTGAAATCCCTGGTAAAATGATGGAAATTCAATTTTATAAATAGGAGATGTAGATGCTAGCAGTATATATTGCAAGGCGCTGTCCATAGAGGAGGAATATGCAAATATGTACAATTACCCTACCCCTCATATAAATCTCCATAGACCTAGACGGGGTAGAATCAAGTCCAAAAGTCACTCAATTCCATATTATTGTTTACATGGTTGTCTTCTGCTACAGGTATTACTCAGCTATGCTTCGCGAAATTACTTACTCCATATAAACAATCATATGAACTTTTGTGATGATTCTTGATGGCATCCGAAGTGGAAGTAGAAGTATAGATAGTGTTATGATTGTAGTAACTATCTTATTTGTTCTGTTTTATGAATAATTTCGGTTTCATATATACATATCATTATATATATATATATATATATATATATATATATATATATATATATATTATATATGTATACATATATGATTTATTAAAAGATTGTGAGAGAGATTTCTGCTGACACATTGCTGATCGTTGTTTCCCACGACTTTCATACACAGGGGTGATTGTGCATGAAATGACGGACAAGAAAATGGCGTATTACGATGACCAAGCATAGGCTTAATTTGATCGTTTTCCGTTCACGGGTTTTTATCTGTTTCTTTTTATGAGTTGTAATGTGTGCAATGTAAGATAAGAAAAAAGGCGACTTTGACCTCGGGTCAATCACCTTACAATGTCGTCTAGATCAGGCGCCGGCCTGTGATTGGCCAGTCGTGTCACGTGGTCTAGATGAAATTGGTCCGATCACCAGTGTGCCTTGGCAAGCAGCCACCATGTTCCGTTTACTTTGATATAGCCTACATGGGTGTTTTTATTTGAGGATATAGAGTGTGCCTGGTAACCGCATGCTGGTCATTCAACCCCCAAAATGTGTTTGATCTACTTCAGTTTTTGAGAAAAAAAAATTGAATTATTTTGTTCAGTCGGTATCAGATAGTGCATAGCCATCCTCCACATCACAAAAAAGTGCATCTAAATATACAGATTAGTCTGTGGTAAAAATCAAAGGCGAAATTCGTGGAAATTTGTCTGTGTAAATTCAGATCACGAATTGCGTGTAAGTACTGATTGTGGTTAATTTAATGTATTACAACATACTACATTTAACCACATGATTATAGATTGGTATGAGTTTACATACTTAGCAGTTGTTTAATGATTTTAATCCGCTTTACATTAGTGTAGTTTTCTATATATCCGTGTGGGCTTAACAAAAGCGTAAGTGGATTTTAAGATATTCTTTTGGGCATTATTTAAGTGTAAATGAATTTTTAGATATTCAGTTGTGCTTCACATAAGTATAAGTGGCTTTTTAGATATTCTTCTGGCCTTTATATAAGTGTAAGTAACATTTCAAAACTGTAAAGGGCAATCAAAGTTTGCATCATCTTATAGACAGCATTTGGCTTATACAAGTCTAATTGAACGAATTAGATGTTGAACTACTGTACCCAGACAAATAATACAAAGAATATCCTTTATATAAAAACCCTTTTCCGTAGTATGATATTTCTAACATATTAAACTCGGATATTTTAAGAGAAAGCCTCTTTAGGTTATCAGCATTGCAGAGATTTGTGAGACATTGATATACATTTAGCGATAATAATTGCACACTAAAAGGGGCGGGTGTGTAGAAAACACTGGATAAACACACAGGGACAGAGTATAGGAGCTGGGAGTCTGTCCCGCACACTCACATCGCGGTGGAGAGACACCGAGGCAGCCTAGGTGGCGTACTCGTCTGGGCTCCGTTTCACAAGATGTGGCACACTTAGGTTGACCCTCTCCCATCCCCCTCCCCCTCCCCCGCCACCACCACCACCACCAGCACACTCACCACGTAGCACAATGACCTCTGTGCCTCCCCCACCCGACCCCCAGCACTCCTCATGCATTCTGCGCACCTCCAATAAAGGAAACCTCCCCGCATATGACCTGTGTGCGTTATAGGATGCCTGTTAGGAAAAGTTGAGTGTATTTCGATGAGGTCTCATGCTGGCCTGGCCTCTTGTAAACTCCCCGCCTGCCCCCCTCCCCCCCCCCTCCCCACCCTTAGCTGTACCCACGTGGTCGGTGTGTAGGTGGGGGGGGGGGGGGGGGGCGGCATAGCGGGCGGGTGGGAGGGCGGGAGCCGGGTGGGAGGGCGTCGGGGCATGATCCTATCGGGCGGCTGCCGACAAGAAAGAAACAGACAACTTACTGTGAAAAAACCAAGCCGCCTGCTTGATTTATCGCCCAGTGTAAGAGGCGATACGAAATTAATATCTGTCAGGCGTTGGGCTCAGGGCGGGACTAGTAACTCCAGATTTATCGCATTTTCCTGCAAGCGCCCACTCCCAACGGGTTCCTGCACAATCCGCGGTCTACGTAACGCCAACGCTTCCCCAGCAAGGTACAGTTGTGAGCCGCAATTTGACAAGATGAAGAAGCTAGTGGGATTAAGCCTCGGATGGTGATTGTAAACGGGATTACGCACGCAAAATACCAGCGAGATCGAGCGAAACGCGGCTGACCAACTCGGTGGGCGATATTCGGGGATGTTGCTGGCAGATGGGGGCCGCTATGAAACACCACTTCTGATTGGTAGATGGCGCTGTCCATATAGTCTACGGTCGTGAAAATAGTCCCGGTTACACGGGCTCTATGGTGTTTTCTAAGTGGGGGGATTGAGAGAGAGAGATAGAGAAAAAAGCTCTCCAACTAGGGGTGTCCCGAAAACTCGATCGCAAGGGGACTTAAACATTGATGGTGTGGTGGTAAATGATTAAAGAAGCAGACAGGGTTGGGAGACTGGTGCAGTGTGGAGGGGATTGTTAAAACGGACGTGGCGTTTTGTGTGTTCAAGGTCGAGACTGCGCCGCCCGGAGGAAGGCCGCTGGAGGAGGAGGAGGAGCGAGTCACGGCCGCGTGGAGGAGCCCGGAGACCCGGCACCGAGAGGCCCCCGCCGCGCCCGACGACGCCGAGGTAAGGCACTGCAGCCGCCGGCCGCCACACGGCCCTTGCCCGCTATTGATCCACTGCTGCCTGCCGCTGACTGGGGGTGGCGTGGTGGTGGGTGGTGGTGGTGGTGGTGGGTGGTGGGTGGTGGGTTGGTGGTGACGTGGAGGGAAGCGGGGACGGGAATGAGAGAGAGAGGGAATAAGGAGATGGTGGTATATGGGGAGGTGAGGGACCTGTCAGCTGGTATGTGAAGGGGGCCCTCCTTCTCCTGACCAATCCTCCCCCCTACCCCCTCCCTTAGATGTCAGATGACCCTTCCATTATCCCCTACCCCCTACCCCCAACCCCACCCTGCCTGAGGGCACTGCACGCTGGCCACTGGCCCTCACTGACATGCCCACCACCAGGGCTCTGTGTTTACTATCTTCTTGAGTATCATTACAGTGTTTTACTTATACCCCCTTCACAATTCCCCCTCCAGTATTTCCCTCCAGGTCATACACCACCCCACCCCCGAACACACACACTCCTCCGCCCCTCTCCACCATGACAGGCCTTAGACATACCCCAACCCCCCTCCCTAACCACTAACAACACGACCCTTGACCTTCCCTTGGATACCTAATAAGGCCTTATTGGTCAGTCCACCATGACCCCCTCCCCCACCTCCCACCACCACCACCCGTACCCTATACCACCACCACTACTGTGGACAGAGAGGGTAACTTCAGTCTGGGGTTCATGTAAATGACGGGTGGAGAAAACGTTGATAATTACCCCTCTCGTGCTCAGGGGTGAATGGCCGTGATTACAGACAAGAGCCCCATGTCCAACATCTAGAGTTCTCCTCCGAGACCCAGCGGTCTGCACCTAAAATAACCCCAAGAGGTTTCATGTGAAAAAGAAACTGCCGTGGTTTTATCGCTACTCCCAAATTAATATCAGAATAAATATCAACACAGCTGACATATGAGATAACCCATTTCTACTCTTCGAAGTGATAGTTCAAAATAACTTGTCTTCCACAGAGGAAACTGAATGTGGATTATTTGTGGGGAACATCCTTGGTGTTGATTCAGGAACAGGCCCCAGGCAGTCGACTGTTACCACTGAGTGTGTTTTTTGGTCAGTTTAAGTGTAGGTGGACCACTTCTCGAGAAGGTCTGGTGTTTGATAACAAAGCAGCCCCGTCTCCCAACCAGACTCGATGACCATCATTAAACCAGGCACAAAATATATATTTCCTTTTCTTCGCAAGGTATTCATTTCAGTGTAGCTTTTTTATCTTTGCTACCAGCTGCTAGGGCTGTGAGTGGAGAGAGTGCTAGGTCCATGATTTATATGTGGAAGTAACTATTTGGCTTTTTTTATATATATATATATTTCTTTTAATACAAATCCACCGGGAAATATACTTGCCTTGGATTCGATGTATGCTTATCCAGAATAATTTGAAATAAACGAAAATTACGAAATTCATACACGAGCATACATCTAAATAAACTAAATTCGTTTTTATAGATAATAGATCTGCTTGCCAAAAATATGAATATCGAACATTGCCAAGTTTTTTTCCATATGATTGGCTAAGTCTTGCAAACGATATTTAGAGAAAAAATCGTCCATTCATTGAAAAATAAAACCCACAGAAATTATGATAATACAGAAAAGAACTGCTAACGAAATAACTTTTAATTTACCCTGACATCGGGCAAGGGACTCTATGAAGATCCTAGAGTGTGTATTTTGTCGGTATTTGACATATCTTACTTTCTTTGCTTTCATTTTTGTTTATATGTGTCACCCTTGTTTACGCTAGTATATCTTACATGTGTTTATATACAAGTCATGTACCCGGTCTACCAAGAAGGTTATCAGAGAATCAGAAAGTGTGCGTTATCTCGACAGAAGAGAATCTGAGATTGGTCTAAGATGTTTTTCCAGATAATCTATCATGTTTTGGGGTGTGTTATTTATCGATGTGTTTGTCCTATATATCCGCATCCGGTTTCTTGTGACCAGAGAATTTTGCCCGATCTTATAGATTCTACAACTATAATTAACGAAACTAACGAAAATAAGGAAAATGGGAAAGTAGAAATTATTTTTCGTACGTGTGATATATAGATAAATGCATCAATATCCATTATATCTCCCTAATATGCCTTCCCGTGTTGGTAGATTATTATGAAATATTTGCACCCACCATTCATAGGAACTCATGCTTATGATGCAAGATCCGTTGCTACAACCACACGGTCCAAAAGCCAGGCATGTTTCTTGTGTGTGTAAGATGAATAGTTATGAGTCGCTTGTTGCCTCAGCATTACCAGAACATTAACTCATCCGTGGAAGCCATAGAATCTACACCATAAACAGGAGCCAATGATTACATCCACATTGTCCTTTTTGGAGGCCACCTTTATGCCCGACGCACTGTGTGTTGGCTGATAAAACAGCGGGGTTTATGACAGAAACACTTGCCTATTGCCTCCCTGATGTATGACATCATAAAAATGCTTCAGTTCCCTGTCCCCCTCCTCCGCCCCATCCCCACCCCTCAACTCAAACACGCACTAAACAAGGTGGTCGTAGAGGGCTTCTAGCAGAGGTTGCAGCTCTTTTTGTTGCCTTTGTTCTGCTGACTGGGAGAAGATACTGTTGTGACATGGTTTTCCGGCCGGGGTCACTGGGGTAATGGTCGACATATATCTCCACATTGCGGTTTATTGCTTGGTACTGAACCAGGAAAAAGTGGAGACGGTTGTAAAGCTGGTGTGATTCTGCAGTACCCGCTACACGGTGTTTTACCACACACAGACCGCATGAAAACAAACAATGATCACCGCTCTTTCCGCTTCTCACATGTCTTCCGTATCTATTTGGTGAATCATTCCCAGTACAAAATCCCGTAATACAGCTATATCATAACATCAATGCCTTTTTTATTCTGATATTCATGTATAATGATTTGTCAACCATTCAGTGTCAGGTTTGAGCAGGTAATGCTCTGGAATATAGTCAACACATGCACAGGATATAAGGTCTCTCTCTCTATCTATCTAACGGTCCCTGTTTTTTTGGTTTTAAAGGCTTTTATTGCTTTCGATTACATTATGAATCGCTCTTCCAATTGCTCTTCGCTTCTCCCTACTGTTAAATCAAGGTCTCTCTCTCTATATGTGGTATATATGTATGTATGTATATGTATATATATATATATATATATATATATATATATATATATATATATTATATATATGTTTATATATATATACTTATATATATAATATATTTGTATACTATTGTCTGCTATTGTCCTTGTTTACGTTTGTCATATACATTATATATATGTATATATATATATATATATATATATATATATATATATATATAGAGAGAGAGAGAGAGAGAGACAGACAGACAGACAGACAGACAGACACAGGCAGACAGACAGACAGAGACAGAAACATAGACAGAAACAGAGAGGCATGTAGACAGAGCGTATATATAATATACATTTTTCGTGTTATTTTATGTGTTATTTTTTGTGTGTGGTATCCTATTTTTCTCTAGGCGAGACACAATGTAAACAAACTGTAAATCATATTTACGATTAACTTGTCGTATGCCTTTTATCATTGCGCCATATGTTTTCATGACCTGGATCTGCTTCGTGCTGTTGTTTACTATTGTCCTTAGAGATACTCATGCCAACTCTCCGATTTCATATCTAAACCCTTTCAAACGAATCCAAATACCTTATCGAACAGAAAGTCTGCATCTCTTTCTATTCGATTCTAAATTTTTCGGAGGACTTCATTTCGATTCGGTCTGAAGTTGTGCTTTAAATTTAAAACTGCCATTCAGTTCAAACTGCAAATCGGCAATTACTATCGTCATAATACTCTACTAACGAATGTAGAATTTAAACTGACAACAGTCAATTGTTTCAGCTCATCTCATCATACTCCATAACTCGGTCACCCTTCACAGTTTTTGTATAATACTGTGTCAACACGATACGTCAACACTGTGACTCCACTGGAAAAAGTACCGTGGGAACTACGTTTTGTTTATTGTTGTCATGCAAGATTTGTAAATTCCCAGGAGATTTCCATTTTAATTAATAAATCTTGTTAGTATTCTTGTATTTCCAGTATCATAGATTTGTCTGTTACAAACGAGCTCCCAGATTTTTGTTTATTCTGAGTGGTTGACAGAGAATAGCTCCGAGGATAGGCAGACTGAGAGACAGTGGGATATATTGATATTCTAACATTACTCTAAGGTAGAACTGGTGGATTTACATCAAATGAATAAAATAGAGATGATCGTGTTTTAAGATTGAAGTTATATGCTTGAATTTATTCACAATATCAACACAGTTTCTCTCTCGGAGCGACCGATGTATGGAAAATAAGGTCTATTTTACGAAACGAGCATTTCTTGAATGTTTGAGATCCTGTCCTTATTTATTCCTGAAGATAACTCAATCCACATCATCGTGAAGAAACTCAATTTGTGTATGTAAACAAGCGACCATTCCCAGTGATATACATGTATGCCCCGCCTGCCTGCTAGTCCTTGACACCACCGTGACCCAGTGACACGCAGTACACTCGGCCTACCGACCTCCAGCCTCGGAACTGCCGCCCATGCAGGTCTAAAGGCCTGGCGTCTTAGCACAGTAGTCCTACAACATATTGTAGCCATGTGCTCCACAGCATGCCCTGGAGGCCATACCAGCGATAGTTCACTCTTACGGGATGAGGCAATTTCCTCCTCTATCAAAGTCAGCCGAGGTATAATAATGTTCGCTGGGAGTACGTAGACGTGAGGGAGACTCTAAGGGGAGAAAAAACGTATGTGATCTTGATCGATTTCTACAGCGGAGACATTCAAAGGAGATCATATCAAATGACATATGCGTGATAAGATGCTTTTTTTTAAAGAAATATAAGAAAAAGAGAAAGAAAAGGAATAGGGACAAAGGAGGATGAGTGAAGGAGGACCCAAGGTCAAGTTGGCAAATCACCTTTCGGTTTTCGCTCCAGAATTTTATTTTTTTGGGGTTGTTTTCTCCTGGTTGATTTCGGTTTTAGTGCTCTACTTCCAGGCAGGAGAATCTTGAGGTATAAGGACGAATCCATGGGAACACAGGACTCACTAACAATCGCCGGTAATGAAAGCTGCAAGCGGAAGGAGAGAAAGGAGAAATGTGAGGGTGGCGGAGGGAGGATGGGGGTTGGGGATCTGAGAGGAAGGAGTGCGCTGCCAACATATGGATGTGTGGGGTATGATTCAGTCGCGTTAGGCAAAGGTCAGATCATTTGGATCCTTGACGGGGACTTTTGATGGGATCATTCTTGGGGGTAGAACGAAGCACCGGTGTCAGCCCTTCATCACGAGAAGCAATGTAGGCCCGGCGAGAAGGCGACGGGTGAGGAACGACCGGGCCAAGGATAAGTTGATATAGATAACAGAGGAGAGGTGGGCAGGTCGGCGCAAGAGAAATAGAGAGAGATGACCTGGCACTGAAATGGCCTTTGTCTGACTGTCCTCGCCCTGCATGCCGTTCCTTCTCCGCCCACTAATGTGGCCGGGGGGAGGCCTGATCTATACCCGCGCCGATGCAAAGGCCTGTACACAACATAGTGTTGACCTTTCCAAAGACAATGGTCATTTAAAACGGGTGCAGCTACAATCACTAATGAGTGCTGCTGAGGCATGGCGCGTCGGGGCCACGGAGGCAGGCAATGCGGGGCCGGGGACGGGTAAGAATTGGCCACCAGTGCTAAGTGGGGGTTGAGACGGATGCCCTGTCCGCTCCTGGCCAGTCATGCACGCCTCCAGGCAGCTGCTCCAGGTGTTTCCACATCCATCTCGCCCCGGAGGCCGCGCACGGAGCCGGAGGAGGACCGGGGTGAGGGCGGAGGAGGGCGGCGGGGCTGGGGGCCGCGCGCCCGGGCTGGGGCTGCTCGGGGTGTGGTGGTGGTGGTGGTAGTGGTGGTGTGAGTTATATATGGTTTGTTCTCTTCCTGTTGGAGCCTCCATCTTATTTACCAACCAGACTCTTTATCCTTGCAATAATAGAGGTCGAATGGTATCGCGAACCATTGGTGGGAACCACAAGGCATTATTATCGCACACCCAGGGTGCGGAAGAGCAGTTCTCATGCCAACCACACCCAACACCTCATAAGGCTACCGGCCTCCCCACACCCACACCTCCACCTCTATAGCACCTCTCCGCACTCAAACACCCACAACCCATCTACGAAAAAACCGCCGACACATTACGGGACCACCGTCGGCACCATCGAGGCCACCTCATCACCATCTCCCACACCAGGGCCACCAGCATGGCTTCCAGGTAATACGTCGCCATGACAACCGTTCCCACACCTGTCGCACCTGTCGCACACTCTCTGTGGTCGCGTTGATAAGTCGCACAGCTCGTTGACAACACCCACTCACGTCCGCCACTTAAACGCATCTTTTCCTTCAAATTCCCACAATTTCACTCTTAAAATACACCATGGCCAGCAGCGACAAACTGCCTCACACATGCACCTTTTCGTGTTGTTCTCAATGCACTTACTTGACCTCCAACGACTGCGCCACTCCTTTTTTTGATCGTCCTACATATTCTGAACGAAATTTCAGTCTGGATAAGAAAAAAAACCATATACCCATTTGTAAGTGAAAAAATAATTTACGACCGTTCTTAGATCTAAAATTATTTGTATGCCCTAGTCCCTGCGTGAGCGTGGAATGATTGATGTGTTTGAACTTCCACTCTAGGTGAAGCTCAGCAGACTCTAGCCATTACTCTCTGTGAAGATACGAACCTTGTGGGGTTTTTTTCTGTTTTTTTCCCCATGCCTTGTAATATTTCTCCCCAATGCAAAACATTGGCAAGCATGCATTTATTATAGCTGGGTAATAAGAATCGAATTCCCATTCATCAGAGTAAGTATCCAGCTTAAATCCTTAGTCCGAGATACACAGGGATTACTAGATGTTGGATTTAATCAGTTTATTAACCATGAACGGTAAATTATGAGACACAACCCTTTTTACATAGAAGTAACATTGACACCTCGACTGTCACACTGCTGTCATGCCTCCCCTGTCACACACTGACTCCAACCCTCACTGCACCTCTCTGGTTTCTCCATTCCCTGCCCCCACACGCACACCCCTCCACTGGCGGAATTTCTAGCATGCTTTCTTTCACGTCGGTTATTTTTCTCTGTATGTCTGCACAGATGGATCGAGCTATCGATTTCTACTCCGTCTTATTGTTGGTGCCTTGCTCTGACTTTTCCCTGGTTCTAATTTGTGCCGCTGGTTTGCTCCTTCATCTCTGTCAGTCGAGCCTACAAAATCGCCAGATGAAATCCGACGGGGAGAAATTATACCTTGATCTTTTTTCCCCATTCTCCTCCCTTTTCTCCCCCTCCATCCTCTTAACCCTCCTCCTCCCAATTCCCATTTTAAACGCGGATACGAATAGATGGAACTCTGCTGTGTTTGTTCCCCACCGAATGAAATAAAGCCAGTCTCCATATGCTAACGAGTGGCGCAAAGTCGCGCCCCTCGGAGTGACCTTTTCCTCGCTGACACTGCCATTCCACGGTAACGAAGTAGCTGTCAAATCCGCTACAAATCCGCCGATTCAGGCGCCCCGAACGGCCGCCAATGTGTTCCGGCCGGGCACACCTTCAGTCTGATTAATCATTAAAGTTACTTGTCTCTGTTAAATTAAATCCGGAGGCTTGGGCCGCGCCTGTGGCCGGGGAAACGGAGAGCGGCGGGTGAGAGTGAGGTGGAACTCTCTGGTGAGGAAGGCGTGTAATGAGACTTGCGCAGTGAGCGTTGGAAACAATAACGACTCATTCCAGGCGCCTTTTACCTCCTATTATCGCCCGGTCTCAGTGGAAATGTCGTCTGCCTTCGGATTAGGCATTTTCCCGCCGTCCATTTCGACCACTGTGTTATACTCAGCTCTGGCCGCTCAGAGGTCATTTATGTCCCCCTTTTTTCGTTTTTTTTTTTAATTTTCTCCCCTTTTTTCTCTCCTGTGGGAGAGCTGACGGGCTGAGCTTTGTGTGGGTGTGAGTGGCAGGCGGGTAGCACCCCGATAAGCCCCGGCGAGGGAGCCACCAACACCGGGAGGGTTTGTCAGGGAGCCACCATAAATCCACACCCATCTAAAAGGGTGGACATCGTAAATTTCAGGTGATCTGCCTGGGGATGAACTGACGCCTACCAGAGCTGTCAGACTGCTCGCAGAAGATAGCTCAGCGCTTAGTTCTCTACCCTTTTCGCTCTCTCGTGCCTCCCTCACCTTTCATTCCGTGGGATTCCTCGTGTATATATGATCCCGTTTCTATTCACAATACGAAGAATCTAATATTCTTCTGGAAGATTTGTTAGCAGGGTTGAATAATCTAGGTTCGTGTACATGAAGACCATTTTTTCTGTACCTCGTACAATGGCTATCGTTTGATAATATTTAAGTTCGTTTGGTAAGATAGTTTTAACCGTCCATAAGGTCATCTATAAGTGCTGAATAAAGTTGACCCACATTGTCACTGGGTCTCCTGGGCGTATAGATAAAGGTTTTCATATACGAGCCTAGATTATTCAACGGGCCCCAAGTCTCCTCAACAGGTTTTATCTCTGAATGTTTGCCTCGTACGTATATCGCTGTAAATAGGTGAGAAACTGTAGTAAGGACTTCGAATCGGATTCTCTGCAAAATTAACGCGAATGACATGTACATATTTATAACATGGAGAGAAAAAAACCTAAGCCTTTATTGTTATCATATGACAGATTTTACCCAGGTATTTCGTTTTATATTTCGTGGACCAGGTCCCAATATATGGACTCCATATTGAGATATAACACAACGGAAACTGAGCAAGCCAAATTGAAATTTCCATGACCACCCTAGGCCTCTGTTTCTCTCACAATGCCTCGTAAAATATCAGCCGAAACTCAAGAGATCCTTGTGGAAATCAAAGGCTGGTGGCCCGATCCGGCCCGCTTTGTGAAGTGACACGGGGAGGGGCCGGCTGGTCAGTTTAACCCTGACACACCCACACCCAGGCTACGGGCTCCCTATTTTAAACCGTCAACTAATAAGTGGAGATTCAAGTGTCTGACAGTGGTGAGATAAAGGCGTGTGTGTGTGAGCAATGACCGGGTGAGGGAACTCCCAGTGCTGCAGGGTGTGGGGTGGAGGAGGAGGAGGAGGGCACATACACGGGGGCAGCTCTCCCCTGCCACACCGGCTGACCCCCCCGACACGCCGGGGCGACGATGGACCCCGGCCCGGGAGCCCCCCGCCCCCGGGCCCCGTCCCCCACTTACCTCTTTGTCTCCGCTCTGACAGCTAAGACAAAGAGGATAAGAAAGGTATTTCACATCGGAGTCCAAACATTCCCAATCGTCCAGCCTCACGTGGTTTGTTTCATATGGTTTTAATCCTCACACAGACAGGACACGGTGGATAGAATTGCTTTTTTTTTTTTTTTTTACTTTTCTCGACCCCCTAGATCTTACATGACGTGCTGTAGTGCAGCAACCATCAGCCTCCCCCCCCCCCCTCCCCCAGAAGTTCCTCCCAGTGACAGCGATAACAAAAGCAGGGTCTGATTTATCCCCCAGTCCTGATTAGATGTACATCGCTGGGTATTTCTAGTGAGGAAAGCTGGGAGAAGGTCGAGGATTTGCGAACCGATCAACAGAGGTTGCGTTTATATACATCTTCTTCGGAACGAATTAAGTGAGATATTCGTGTGGAGAGCCGGGCCTCCCGTGTGACCTTGGTGGCGACAGCAAAGACGAATGGCTCCGACGTGGAAAGCTTGGGTGAAAACGCTTTGGGTAAATGCATCTGGCACTCAATGGGCGCAGTAAAAGCAGGGGGCCTAAGGTGGGACGAATGACTTTATCCGGCCGGCGATTGGCTTGGTTTGTGTCCCTTCGATCACATGGGAGCTAAATGGAAGCAGAGAATGAATATCGGCGAATGTAATGCCCCTTACCAACGGGCACCGACTGCGTGCAATTAGCCCTAACGAAGATGGAGTCCCCTCCACGGTGCGGGCGGGGGGAGGGCGGGGGTGCCCCCGGAGGTGCCCTGGAGGTGGCCGGGGCACGCACACCCACCACCGCCATCAGTTTTACCTGTCTCCACGTGCTGGCCCTGCACACCTGTTTGCACACCATCAGGGCAACTTTCCACCTTTCTCCCCCGACCGACCGCCACCCAATGAACCAAGAGACCACCCATCTATGGCTACAAGCGCCGGCTCGTTTGTTATCTTTGACATTATTTGCTGGAACCAAATTAATGTATATATATATATATATATATATATATATATATATATATATATATATATATATATATATTATATATGTAGATATATACAGTTTTTTCTCCCTGCCACTGTTATTCGTCTTTCTATCTTTTATTCCAGAACTCTTCACTTCCTTGGTTTTTCTCCCTGTTGTATTTTCTGTTGAGCTCGGTGCCATTATTTCTCTCATTATGCGTCCCAAGTATCTTTTCTCTCCGTTCCTGGCCATAGGCCTATCTCTAGCCGCATCTCTGTACCTAATTCTATACCTACCCCTGTCTCTAGTCTTGTTCCTGTCCTTGTCCTTTTCCCTTTCCGCGTCTCTTCCCATCTACTTCTCTCTCCATTCACTTCTCCTCTACTCTCTCTCTCCTTCTACTACTCCACTCTCTCTCCTTCTCCATCTCCTTCTCCTCCTCTCTCTCCTTCTCTCTCTCCCCTCTCCCCCTACTCTCTTTCTCTCCCTCCGATGTAAAGTCACATTGCACTCTACTCTAGGCTGGGGTGTGGGGTTGGGGGGTACTAGCTGATGGTCGCGGCACTGGGAGTGACGGTAATGCATCTGGGTACATATAGGTGGATTAATGCCCACCTGGAGGGGCTCAGGCCGCCTCACCGGAGGACTTATTCGCGCCCGTTCATCAGGGCGGGGGTCGGGGCGGGTGACGGGCGGGGGGAGGGGCGGGAGGAGGGCATCCCCTCCTGGCAACCATGTATTAAAGGGCGTGAAGCGTTCTGTTATCCGGGCCCCAGGCCGCTTAGATTCCTCCAGGAGGAAATAGCCCGCCCGGGCAGGGCGCTGTCTTGTTAGGCCCTGAGCGATGCACACCCTGCCCCCCGTCCCTGCCCCCACACTCACACAGGGCGTAATCCCTCCAGGTGATGGAGTTGATTTCATGGCGTGATGCCTGCTCGTGTCAAAGGTGGCAACGACCTGCCGAGTCTTTAACTTAGCCCTCGCCACCGCCTCTCTAAACCTATATGAAGCCCAAAGCTTAGACCTATATATTTCTCCCGCGGGAACCACTGCGGATCTATACGGCGCTTTTTAATGCCGATATACGTAGCGTTGATTGTTTGATTTTAGAATTGGGGAGATTTGAGTATTTTGGAATAAGTCTGAACCACCTTTGAACTCCTGAGGGGAATCGGAATAGGGATCTTCGCCCCAAAGGGAATTCTACGTATATATAAAGGGTGGACATCGCTTCCGTTGAATTTGGGGAGTATTGAAAATGTTCCAAATTCTAGACGTTATACGTATTTGAGGTACATATATTGGGTGAGGGGACAAAATTATATCATGTGGATCTGCATACTGATATATCACAGCTTGCCTCACATATATAGAATGTCCTTCTACAAGTCGAGCTCTCTCAGTAACACTACAAGGTACATAACGATTTCCACATGTAAACTGAATATCAAAAAGATGATGTATCGCTGTGTGCTTCTAGGTGTGTGCGGGCGGGTGTGGAAGTCATGGGTGGCATATAATTCTAAAAATGACATGATTTATATCCCCTCTTGTTTTCCCAACGAACCAAGTGACAAATCGCACCTACCAGTGCTCATCTAAGACGAATCTGATGTAAAAAAACAATGTGTAAAATATAGCGCTGGTAAAATTAAATATACGGTCGCTGTCACAGACACAACACTTAATTTGGAATATGCCTCCGACATGTGAAATCCCCGGGATATAAAAAGATAGCGAAAGGCATGTTTTCACCTGGTCCACAAGGGGTGGGGTGATTCTTTTTCTCCCCTCACTCCCGGCAGAAGGTTCCTCGGGCCATGCTTCTTCGTTTGGCGGAGATTGGGGATGTGGGTGGAGGTGGGTGATTGGAGGGTGGACGGGGATTGAGTGAAGGGGTTGGGGGAGAAATATTTGTTCTGATCAGACGTGCAGAATCCTCGGCGCTGAGTTATGATGCGCGCGAGAGATGAGAGAATTTAGCAGGCAATGTGCGGACAGCCAATCCTCTGAGAAGAAACGCTCGTACATCATGCTGCTCTATTTGTCTTGGCAAATAAGCCGCCGCGTCTAAACTCAAATATATGGATGGCACGGGGGAGGCAATGAGGGTCGCCGGCAAGCGATTTGTCTGGCCCCGCGCGCCGTTTTAATTTACTGGCGCAGGGAACTTCTTCTCTGCCTGTCCCTCCCTCATCCTCAGACCCAAAACCGCGGCGGGCTTTAGCGAGCGAAATTAAGAGCGGAAAACAGGGACTGGAATGAGCGGGTGATTGGGAATCAAAGGAGGAGGGAGGATAATGGAGGGGTTGTGTGGAGAGGGGAACTGTGTGGGACCACAGCGGGGTGAGGCAAATGAAAGGATCCAAGACGCCACCAATGGCAAGCTTCCCCTGCTCGGGTCAGACGCAGTGCGGGGACGGGGTCGATGCATTTCTCGTTATCTTGGCAGTCAAAAGTCTCCTTTCACCCCTCGGAATACTCCCATCGCCCGCAGTCCACACACGGGCTGGGGAATACAAGTGAAACGTTGGGACAGCGGCAACAACCTCTGGGTGCCTCAGTAAGCATGCTGGGAACGTGGTCACGTGGTGCTTCTACACCGAGAGAAAGTAGGTCAAGGCGGTCGCCATGTTGGATAAGGCCTGGTTGGAGGTTCAGTAGGAGGACCTGTGTTATGCTAGTCAACCTCCCATATCTAATACTTGTCATTTGCTTTCCACCGGCAGCTAAAAGTAATCGCCAAGAGAAATACAAAAAAAATACAACCTCAGTCATGGATCTGCATGCAGTTGCTTGCTGTAACAATAAACGTATCGAGTTGTTTCGTTGTAAATGTGGACACCGCATGCGAATAGGCGTCAGCTGTTGTCTAGCTGGCCCACATTCTCTGATTGGCAGATTGTGTATGTTTTTTCTTTTTTTTTTTGGGGTTTTCACTGGGCCATATCAGCGATCCCCATGTATATGTTACTTTTCGGTGGCTTCAAACTCCGGAACCACTCAATATGTAAATCAAAGAGAATCAATACTCCGGCTGTCCCACCATGAACGAGCTACATTGGGGTGATATGTACAGATAGGTAAGCGATATCCTCTGGCATCTGGGCGTAGAAGCCGTATTTATATTCCAGTTTGAAATGGGCGCTTGTATGTACGTGTGTATATTCATTAACATCATTATTGATTTTCGAATGAACATGTACTGTGGGTGATACGGTTTTGGTGTTAAATCATCGAGATGGTAATTGGATATGATTAATCTTGGAATTTCCTATTTTAAAGGGGAGTCTCATGTCAACCTCAAATTTATTCGGGATTCATGGATATTCCTTTCCAATGAAAATGAATGTAAACGGATGGGTCAGAATAGAATAGTCATGTTGAAGACAGTCCCAGGTTTTCTCTCGTCAAAGGAAATATAACTAACGAGATATACTTTTAAAATTCGCTTGAATTAGTTAGAAACTTTATCACACATGGGAGTATAGATCGTTTTAACAGTTCGACGTTACATACTTCCATAGCAAAGTTTTGAAACCAACATTTATTTCACATCATGTCGGAAGTTCTGGAATCGATCAGAATCCCGCACGAACTTGGTCCAGATGTAACTGTCCACAGAGATTAAAGTGGAAAGTTCTTCTAAAAAGTACACCTTTTAAACGCTGCACACATGTGAACTGTTGCACTTGCAGCAAGCACAAAACAGGAGGAAAAATGCAGCAAAAAATCTTCTCAGAAAGGAAACTCATTTCCACAGGTGTGAAGTGAGCACGCCTTTCTCTCCAAAACAGTTTTTTTTTTCGTCATCCTTAACATAACAATAAATTGTCAATTGCCTTGGCAGCTTTTTCTATTGGTTTATATTTGGAAATGATCTAAGCTCCCTACCCTGCAACAACTCTTTACCTTGTTGCGTCTTTCCCACCATCGTGAACCGAAAACTCCAATGGAGACCTGAGTGAGTTGTGCTTGGATGGTTCCAAGAAAGCGGGACTCGCGAATAAAAAGTGTAAATAAACGCTGCGGGAAGGAACTCAAACCGGCCCGGCTGCGGGTGGGCTGCATGCGAGGCTTTCTGTGAAATGAGTTTAATACCTCGTTGATTGCTTCGTTAGGGCGGGAGATGGGCGACTGGCGTGAGGCCCACCGTCAAGGCCGGCGACGGGGGCCCTGACCCCGGTGTGACGTGATTGGCAGGCGGGGCAGAGACGGGGGAGGGTCCGGGGGAGGCTCCGTCTCCACGGCCCTGATTGCCTCCTCCACACTCCCCTCCTCTCTCCTCCACACACTCCCCATACCTTCCCCCCATGCCCCACCTCCACCACCACCACCACATCCACTACAATCGTCCCCCGATCATATATAAAGCTTAGCCCCTGCTTGCTTATTTATTGAGAGCGATTCGGGCGTCGCCGGGCGCCGAATTGTGCGTTTGTGAAGACAAATAAAGGAAGCGAATCCAGGCGGATGTGAGGCATGGGGCGGCGGGGCGGGCGCGGAAGGGCCGCTCTGTCTTAGCGGGCTGAGGGCGGGCAGAGGCGGGCGCCAGGGAGGCCGGGGCGGAGGCCGGGCCTTGCTTTGCCATTAGCGCCGGGCGTTGGACGTGCGGCGCCGGGCGGATAGATCGCCCGTCTGCCACCTCCCATCCCTCACACAATCTACCAGATATATTAGCGGCCTGCTCCCTGTGGGCTTTGGTTAAATATTTAAGGAATTTCCAGGGCGTGTATAGAGAAGAAGGGGGGAGTGCAGTGAGAGGGGGGTGTACGAGGCGGTCTGGTGGGATTCTCCCAGGAGGGTGGGTTGTCGGGGATCCCTTCTGGACAACGAATCGTCCCCTAGCCCCCCAGCCCCCTACTTACCTCCCAAACCAAGCCCCAAGGCCCTGCCTGCCTTGCTATGCTCCACACAGCCTTAGAGGCAGCCTCCAATATTGCCACATTCGTTAATATTAGATTCATGGCTGACTGAGTGGTAGTCCTCGGTCCCATCTCCTTCCTCCAGTCACCTTCCTTTCACCACAGGTCACTGTGGGACGGACATTGGCATTCTCCACCATCATGCCGTGTAATATGGTGACAACCTGCTGGGATCGGTCATTGTCCTCGTGGTTCTATACACTCCGTCAAGACTCTCATTCTGTCGTATTCTCCCTCATATTCTCCTTACTGGAAAAATATCCGTTTTCAGTTTCATATGGATTCAATGCTAAATCGAAAAGATTGGAAAATTCAACGAAGTACCTGAGTAAAAGAGAGACTATCGGAATTGATTAAAAATAATGGAATTTGTAAAGATAAATGCCCTTTTTAACCTTTCATTTCAGTTTTATGAAGGGGAAATGTTTGAGAAGGATATGTGGAAATGTCTGCAATTGAGATGTTGAGGGGAAAGTCAAGGACATATCTAAAAAAAAAAAACATACGTAAAACGAAAATAAATGCATGGATTCGTCAGTTGAATTATGGAAGACAAGATACTATAAACTTATAGATTTTCTGACGCTAAGTCAATAGTGAATATCCCCAAGAATGTCCATATCATTCAGCTCAGGAGTAGTGTTTTGGTTTTAGATGTAATAAAAAATAGGACTGAATTCGTCACAACATAGGAGACAAAGCCACTTCCATACATTCAACAGGGTTGGTGTGTTTCCATCTAGAGGTCCTTGAGATTGGCAGACCCTAAGAAAAAATATCAGGGAGAAAGAGGACACTGGTAAGATTTCCTGTGGCTTAAAGCCGGTAGTCACGTCCGAGAAAATGTACTGAGAAAAAATGGGGAATACACCAGAAATGCCTGCACGAGAAAAAAAAAACACAAAAAAAAGAGTGAGGTATGGAAGGGGGTGATCAAGTTACCCTGACCCACTTCCACGGATGCACCCTGCACGAGCGTTGTCCCTGTGGCCTACTTTTGACAGCCTAACGCCCGTCTCCCAAATTCAAATCCAGTCGAATTAATCCACGCTTAATAAATTGCAATGGGACGACGACGCCTTGATGTGGCCGTGTGTGATGAGAGAGGGAGGAGATTTATTCTGCTCGTTCTCACATGCTGACGCGCTGTCCATGGAGAGGTTGCTGGGGAAGGCTCCACGGGCCACCTTTCTGTCGTGGGGGATTTGCGTGGGGGTTGGGACGGGGACTCGGCTTGGAGCCCGTCTTGGCCCGGTAATGTATGGGGAGGATGGTGCCACTCCCCCCATAACTCGTGGATTATGTCACCGGCTCCTTAATCCAACCAGCATGTGTATGTCAGATTGGGGGAGGGGTATGCGCAGGCTAGCGCTGGATCAGCCGATGTGGTAACTCCGAGCTGCTCGGCTTATTCTCAACAAGCCACTCGACTCTGCACAAGTCACGTCCACCAACTTCTTAAAAATAACCCATAAAAGCCACCACAAAGCATCTCTGATCTAAACGGAGCAGGATTTGAACATCTGTAGTGATAAAGATATTCATAAAACCCATCCCTTGGTTTGTTTTTGTGTGGGGATTGTTCAATGTATTCATCATGATAATACAACTTGCAAACTCCCTTCTGTGGTAAAAATACACCGTGGAAATAAATCCAGGGGATGTTTTAGAGAGCATGACTTGGGGATTCACATACAAAAAAAAGCAGCACAATAAAATTGCGGCAGTAACCAGACAACCAATGATTAAATCAAGTAATCTGTCTCACTTCTTGCATGAAAACCAAGCTAATAGGCGAAATTTAATGTCAATAAATGTACTGAAAACCCAGGGAAAAAGTCGGTGCTGGTCACACAAATCCGTATCCCGAGGCATTAACGGACAGTCTTATCCGTTGATAGGCGGCTCGTATCCAGCTATAATGGAAAGTCTTATCCGTTGATGTATGCGAGCTCCTACTGACTTGCAGCGCTGTCCGCATTCTCCCTAGTCCGTCATCAGAGGGCTACAAGTAAATGTGTGCTATACTGTTTTCAGATGCTAATAGCTCAACAAAACAACGCCAATGAGTCGCAAAGTGTCAGTAGTTACCCCTCTGGCCTTGCTCAAGCGCAGCTATGCCCTTGTCGGCTTTGTTATTGCTGTAAATGTGTCTTTGTCTCGGGATCTTTCTTTACTAAGAGGATCCTGGTGAGGGCAAGGAATGTACCCATCGAAATTACGCCGGGGAGTTGATGTATGTCCGGTGTCTGTGGAGGTCAATTTTTTTCCGGGGTGATCAACCCGGTGCAATCTTTACCAGAATCTGGAGAACGGGTGAACTTTAGGTCAAAAGAGCAGGGTTTTGAGTTAAATAGGAATGGATCTTAGGGTAGATCTATGGGTATAGAGGCATTCCCATTCATATAGTACACTATCGAGAAGAACTACGTGACTATGCGCATACATCACATGGATGAGAAATGACACACATTGTGGCTATGGAGCGTACACAGGATGAAGCCTGCAGTTCTCTGTTATTCGTTCACAAATTCCACCTTGAGTATTTCCGACATGAACTTCGTGCATGGGTTCATCCGCACCCCTCAGAGCGACGTGCGGAATGCAGTCAAAACGATCCAGACCCAGGTGAAAGTAAGAGAGGGAAAATTCACCGCCAAGTGGCTTCCACGTTAGGATGCGATAAGAAACCGGCAGAGATCGGATCAAAGATGCCGCGTGAATCCCGATATGTCTGATCTCATGGTTCACTCTGCTATATGAAGTTACCAGGGATCGGATATGAGTCTACAGATAGAACATCGGGGGCCTGTTGAATAATCTAGGGGCTTGTTTAATAATCTAGGCTAGTACATGAAGACACTTTTTCTATGTATGCTAACGAGACTAAGGAACAATTTGGGTAAACGTTATTCAATACTTATGGACGACCTTTGGTCAGGTAGAACAGTTTTAGCTGAACGAGTTTGAATATTATCAAACTATAACCCTCGTATGAGGTCACCTCGTTCGCAGGTATAGGTTACTAAACAGACCCCAAGCTCGTACGTGAAGACATATTCTGTACGCCAACGAGACCCAGGGACGACCTGCATGGGTCAACTTTATTCAACCCTTATGGACGACCAACCATTGGCTAGCACTATCTTAGTGAATGAGCTCGACAATTATTAAGCGATAACCCCTGTACGAGGTCCCCTTGTACCCTGTACTTTCGTAGGTATTTAGAAGTTATTTAACAATCCCCAGGGGTTTTCGTACTGCACACATTTTGATCGATTGTGATTTGGTCCTAACACTGTGTCATACACATCAACCTATATTTCCAGAAATCCCACACTGTCATTTTCTCCCCTTTGGTATTTTGCATGATCTTCCTCCTTGTGTGTGGTTCCATTTTTCTCTCCCTTACTCTCCATATTCCCTCATATTCATTTTATAAATACTGTTTATACTAGAATAAACAGATGTATAAATTGGAGTTGAAAGACTGCCCCATTGTCGCCCAATAGCAACGTCTTTTTTAAAATGCTAAGGCCTTATCTCAATCACGTCGCTGAATTAGTTAATCACAGAGCGTACGTGCGTGATATAGTTATCATGTCAGAATCCCTAATCATATCTTAATCGTATCGGGGAGATGTGGAGATATCGAGGGATCGGAGTAGAGGATTGAACTTGAATGTTGTTCAAAACAACACAGATCAGTTGATATCACGGGTGTTTACGGGAGGTCGCATTGTAATGTGAGATGTATACTGTAAGGTATAATGATGATTGTAAGATTGTAAACATGATGTAAAGTGTAACGAGGATCTGAACGGTATAAGATGTAACGATGATTGTAAGGTTGGAAGAATTGTAGATGTATAGATCTCAACGATCTGAAAGGGGAAAAATGTCTTTTGTAACAGTTTTACCGGCCGTGTCATCGGAAGTGTTTCAAAATTATGAACTACAATATTACCCCGTACCCTACCACGCGCAGACGTTTAGAAAAATACTGGGGGAATCAAAGGTAGCGATAGCGAATGGAACTAGACACACGGTGAACCCAGACAGCGACCACTGTATAGGAAAAAACCCGGTAATTTGCTCAATAGTGATAAAGGAAGGAGATCAGTCCTGCGGAGCAGCAATTATACAGTCCCTGAAACCAAAAACGTTAGAGACAGCATGATGCTTCACTGCCCTTTTACAAGGAATTTTTATCAGAAAGGAGTCTTGGTGGTGTGTTATCTGGCCCAATATCGTCCATATACGGTCATAAAACGTCATGTTTGATAAGCATCAACATCAGATATTGTCTCATCAAGTTTGCAAGCATGTCCCCAATAACAGGTCATTTTACCTCGTGGATTACATGAAACTTGTGAGCTTTTAATTCGTTTAGTGCAGGCTCAAGGCTATGGTATTAATTGTGTCGTTATAGCTACATCATCATTCAGCCTTTGATTATATCAGTCCTGTATGAATATACATGATATCAAACCTCTTATATTCCAAGCGCATGTATCGGAAACAGCCCAATTACAATTGGGTCATTGTAAATTAGGAACCGGTCAGGATGGAGACAATATAGGTCATTCAGCTATGAACATGAACACCAATCTAAAACCGTCAAAGGAGGGTTGTGCGGATTCATCAGATGATTATTCGTGATTCTTATCTGTACCCGCCGTACCTCGACCATGTCAGGTCCTTCACTCGGGGGTATTGCAGATTATTAAGACGGGGGAAACCCAACCCTGTATGATAAGGCTCGGAGAGACGAATATCATGTGAGGAATCTTCGTTAATTCCGTAGTAACGAGAGGACCGGTTGCCAGTAAATTGCGATTGTTAAGTTATAGGTATTGCTGCTTGCCTATGCTTGGGACCTATGGATATAGTATATATTACTGTCAGATAGGCAATAACCTCTAGCACATACAAAAGAGTGAGAAAAAACAAGTTGGAAGTATAAAGATACTTATTACTAAATATGGCAAATTTCTTAGGATATGAGTGATATCCCTGCACAACAGGAATAAAAGGGATAATTGTTTTAACATGATACTAGGAGAAGATATCATGGCACCAAAAGGAAAAGATGCAGCCAATTGGAGAAAACCCAATGATGCTATCAAGAATGTATGATGATATCAAGCCAGATAGATTTACTTCGTTTCTGTACATTGCTTTACCCTATCGCCCTCATTTGGCATAGTTCATGGCTTTTTTCCACCTGTCCCAGTGCCCTACATTAGACCAAATTCCAATGACTGCCTTTTGGCGGGTGCCAAACGCGGCAATTCCTCATAAATAAAAGAGGAAGTGCGGCAAGTAAAAGCGTCCCCTCGTTACAAGACGATAACGTCAGAATCACCCCTGGTCCTCCTGCCAGGGCCGGGTTGTCCTGCCAGGCCCGTGTCACTTTTATCGTGTTCACAGTGTCCTCAGTTCGATCCCAAGAAAGGCCAGCTGGTAGTGGTGGTGGTGGGATTTACGACGAGGGACCGGGTGACCGTGTCGTAAACTGACCGCGTGTGGCCGCCTTCCCCCGGCCGCCCGCCGCCCGGACTCCGTCCCCTAGTGCCCGGCAATGCAGACGGACAGCCCCGACGGGTCGCCGTCCTTGTAACACAATAAACGTTCCGTATATAGAGCAGATCGATCTCGTAGAGCATTTCCTGGTCGCTCCTCCTCATACTACTTTCACTGAGGCAATGATATGATGGCCTGGGTTGGTGATATGTCCTCTGTATTTTTTTACCTGTTCTCTCATGGGATCTGCGGGTTTGACCACTGCCGCCCTACTGCCTGGCCTGCCTATAGGACACATACACGGCTTATCTGTTACTGTTTTCCCTTATCAGAGTTGATATTCATAGATATTGATCCTGTTTCCAACTACTCTATCGGACACTGGTGTTAGAAGTGATACTTCAGTGAACGATTGATACCGATAAAAAGAGTGCATCGCACTAGAGAATAAAAACATAAACACCGTTGGTTTTATTCAATTATCTGGAACGACAAACGTTGTTAGATTCACACTAATGCAATGACACGCTAGTGATTAAAAAGGTAATACTGTATTTTATATATGTAACATTTGTACTGTGTCTTTTTTACACCAGCGACATGGTGAATAGGCGAGGCAACGTGCGATTGTCAAGTCCTGGTGTGGAATACAACTACGACTGAAATATTCAATACATGGAGAGGACGTGTGAAAGTGTAGAATAACCCTCCAACCTTCAATAACAATCACAACTTCATTGCTCTTTATTGACTGACATCTTAATCAACTGCCAGTTTAACAAAATAAAAAAGAATCCTGGGAATATTTTCCCCTGGGAATGTAGGACAGGAACATGTATGACTAGATTCCCAGAGGAACATGTATATCTATGACTAGATCACAGGTTCTGTTCACAAAAAAAAGGAAGAAAAATCCCACACACGATGGATAGAAGCCATCAAAGGCAGTGCAATATTTCAAAAGGAAGCTCCTTCCTATGATTTGTTCCGACGGAGCATGCTTTGATATTATGACAGGAAGGAAGGAAGCCGCTGGGGTATCCAATCACAAATGATTATTAGTGCCAGGAATAACTCAACGATTCTAGGCATGGGTCGTAGTTAATCCTACCTGTTGGCCTCCGGGACTAAGCGTGTCTTACTGCCCCCATTCACTGCCTTCCCCAGCAGGCAGCCAGAAAAACCCGCCTAATCATCGACGATATATGAGAGGGAAAATGATAAAAAAAAATATGGCAAAGAGGGGGGGGGGGGGGGGGAGGATGGGAGAAAAAAAACCACAAAGTGACTATGGGACAATAAATTGGATAATGAGTACTTCTATCTTGATGTGAGATCATGGCCTTTGTCAGAAAGCAAAGGTGCTTCTTCCAAGACCCTCGAGGCTACATAAACTAGCCAAAAGAGGGGACCATCCAAAGCGGGCAAATTATTTACCTTAATAGTCGGGCTTGATGAATCTGGCGCGGTATATATCCGCAGCCCGTATTGCCTCTATTTGTGCCAGTGAATGGATCGGCTCTGTCCAGCTCCTTGTCGGTAGGGATTTTTTGTAGGTCTTTAACCAAACCAAGTAGTATTTGATGGCCTCATGGCGGTGGCCTTGTCATTGCTCTGATACTTGTTCTCGCGCAATATGACGCTCGCCCGAGGCCGGGGCCAGTGGCGGGGACTTGATCGCCCAGCCTCACGTAATAAACAAGCCTGTGGGGCGGGCATCCATTCATAGCCATGCTGCTCTATTAGTATTAGGGGCAATTTTCCCCGATAAAAAGGGGGAGCGGCCGGGTTTTTTGCTCGCCTGTTTTGTATGTAAGTAGCGAACACAGAGGAGCCGGGAGGAAGTCACTGGGAGGCCGGTGGACGGTCGGGGCTACACCTGGGTCCACGCCCGGCGACACAGCCATCCGCCTGCCGCGCACAACGTGCACCTAAACTCCAGTATCTCCACCTCCATGTTACACCCTGGAGGAACAATAACAGGCAACCCGACACACTAATGGACCTTTTCCTTCATGAATTTTTTTTTTTTTTTAAGCAAGCCTTGCTGAGTGCTTGTTAATTTTTTTTTATCTGTCATCAGATTTTTTTTTTTGGTCTCTCTCGAGCCGTTCGGTGTTCCTCCACTGTGGGGTCTCCTTGCATGGTGACAGTGAGTGGATTCTCTGGAGAGTAGCGGTATGGACGTGCTGCTCCACGGTCTGAGAGCCCTCCAGTGCCGGGACAACAGCTGAGGACTGGCCGCTGAACGGTGAGTACCGCCTCTAATGCTCAGAGCCACTCAGAGCTTCTCAATACCGTCTTGGCGCTTCTAGGAAAAACCTTATCTCCAAAGAGATGGATGGAACAGGTGGGGTAGCGCAGGGTAAAAATGCAGTGGGGTTTGGGTTTGGATCCTCAGTATGACGCCTGTATGTGTGGAAATAAGGACATACGCCCATTTGACGTATAGTGGGGTGTATGTGTGTATGTGGTGGGGTTATATGTATATTGTCCCACTGGGTTGAGAAGTGCGTAGTTCTGTGTGTGAGCAGCAGGGATAATGGCGGCATGAGGAGCTTGTTTTCGGCCGCTGCTCGCTGCCAAGTCCGGCGCCGATCCCCTCCACACCGGCTCGCGCCCGGACGTCGGGAGACCGCGTGGGGGCGGGGAGATGCCGGGGAACGCGCGCCCAAAGGCCCGGTGAGGTGGGCCAGGGAGCGCGGGGGAAATTAGCCCCGAAACTACCTGTTTATTCTCGTGTGTTTTTACTTAAATACCGAATTTCTTTGGTCGCAATAACAGCATTCGATCGGCAGTAAATGATCTAGGCTGAGTAAAATCGGTGCTCAACAAGTTTTTCTTTTATTTGTTTTCGCAAGGTATATTCACCGAATATTGCATGTGTATTGTATCTACAGGATTGTGCTCCAAAAGATGCACAAAATGATGAGACGGTATTTCAAGTTACTGAAATGATAGTAAATCCGTTGTGAAGAATATGATGATTACGAAATATCATTTTCTAGTGAAATGGTTCTGATCTACTTGTTGATATTGCTTGCTGTGTATCACCACACCATGCTCTTATAACCCCTTGATACACATTACAAGATATATCAAGTATCTCTGGTATAGAAAACCATTCAGTTTCTCTCTTAACTATTACGCTAATAGTATCGAAACGCCTGTATGGATACACCCTGAAGCTCCAGGCCAAGTATGCCATGTAGAATTCAGATGAAGTGCAATGTTATTTTCATGCGCACCCGTAAGAGAATTCCTGTTTGGTTACATGCAATATACAAGGAAGCGCACAAGGCCTCGTTGACAGTTACGTTTCTTTAAGTCTTTCTCTTCCTTACGGAGGGTTGGGAGGTCCCCGTTCTATTGAATTGTTTTATGTCGTGACATTTGACACCATAAACCTCCCCAGTCGTGTTCTTATTGAGCAGAACTTCTGTACTCTGCGCTGTTAGTTTATTTTACCATGTCAGTCTTGACATTGGGTGTGTATACTTGTATATATAACTGGCACCTCTCTGTAGGCCCCCCTGTTCTACTACTGTAATTATTAGATGTTATCTTCATTAAAATATCAGGGATGCCAGTTTTCAACTTTTCCCAGGAAATTCACGTTTTCATTTCCATTTTATAGAATTATATTCCATGTATAGAACCTTAATCTTGAACTCTCTCTCAAAAAAACGAACACGTGAGAGGGAAAAAAACATCGAAAAGTGGGATCTATATTGAATTTTCGAGCAAATGTTTTCGTACATAAATTTGATGGGTTAATCTTAAGGTGTTATTCTAAGTGAATGAAGGATTAGATAGTCATACCAGTATTCAATATTTCTTAAAATGGAGGGCCTTGATGGGAGTATATTCCCAGATAAAACTAGGGTTAAATACAAGGACTTCAATAGAATAAAACGAGCAAATAGATGTTCAAAATCTATCTAACCCATGGTTATTTCTGCCATGCGATCATATTCCATGATCTACCTATGACAGTGTTGTTACTTATTGTATGGGTTGACGAACCATGCTTGTTTATATTCACCTGTTCACAACAAAGCGTGTGGCATTCTCCCCATGTATATACCTGATGTACAAACGCGAGCAGCGCTGGTAGATCTTGAATAAATGTGTGTTATCAACCCCACCCTGTTGGTCTAGCCTATACACATGTGTATATAGGGACCAGGCTTGTTATGTTAATACACTGTCATAATACACCAGTCTAAAACCAACCTATAAATTCATGCCGGAGAAAAGTAGGCCATTCAAGATGGCGCCCATGTAAAATATCCTCACGATCTATCAATTACTGTCACTCATCACATGTGACCTTAAATAGCATGATTTACATGTAGAGCATGGAATGCCTCCCATGTGTGGCCCAGAACATGTATACGTAGATACATGCAGGCCAAACCATATGGCTAGAGCCCAATAATGCTGTGACCTGATTGTGAAACTAACAAAGGTAACTGTAGGAACACTGAAATGCCTTGCAATTCTACCCTATAGAGAACAGAAATTACTAGTATAATCAAATACTTCTTAGCATTCCTATTCACACGTATTGATGTTTTACAACTGCATTATATATGTACACATATATATGCATAAATAAATAAATATATATATATATATATGTATATATAAATATATATATATATATATATATATAGTATATATATATATAGTATATACCTTATACATGAATATATGTATACATATTTTGATACAAATATTAGTGGCGCGTCGGTATCTCTATTGTATACGTATAATTATATATACACATACGTATATATGTACATATTTTCACCAAAGTATGTACTATATATATATATATATATATATATATATATATATATATATATATATATATATATATATATATGCATATATATTATATATGTACAATCGTATATGTATATATACATACATATATGAATATCAATGGGAGTATCTGTATTGTATACGTAGAATTTCATAGTATAATCCTCATCTCTATTTGGGGTTGCTACGGGTGCTCTTGTGAGATTTAGAGATTTAGACGTGGCGGAGAAGGGGTGAGAGATTAGGGCTGTTTTGATAGCGGGAGATCAGGGGTGACACCCAACCCTCCCCCGTCCTCCAGGGTCTCTGCACTCTCTCCCCGGGGTCCTCCTCCCGGCGCCGTCATCCGCGACATTTCACAACAACAAGATTTTGGTTTCACGATGTTTTGGCGGCGGGGTTTCGCTTTGCCGGGCTGGAAGCTGATTTATCGGGGCGCTGGGGATGGGGCCGGGAGTGTGGGATCCCTCCTGGGTATACACGGGGTGAGGTAGCACCTCCAGGGTGGCTGGTGTTGGGTATGGGCGGGGGATGCGGAACTAAGATTAGCCGACCTGGTTCGGGGTTGGATGCTGGGGGGTAGTAGGGTGGAAAAATATTTGGGGGAAAAGAAAGGAAAACTTAAGAATTGCAGCCAGGCACAATTCCATCACTTCTACCCATATGAAAATGGATTAAGAACAAGTATAGAATTGACAATAATCTGTTTTGTTTATATTTAAAACGATATTGTTATTCAGTGTAGAGAAGCGAATATATATTATAAATTTTCTATTGCATATATCTTTGATTTTTATTGAGTTTAGAGAAGCGTATATGTTATACTATTTTCTATTACATACATGTACATCTTCGATTTTTATTGAGTTTAAAAAGCGAATATATGTTCTAATATCTTCTATTACATATATCTTCTATTTTTTTAAATCACAGATGTCCCATACATAGCATCATTTTAGAGAACAAAATCTGAATGGGTCACGATATGCAAACAGGTACTCATAGGAATATTTCAACGATGACTTCATTCTTGTGATGGTAAACCTGTTGTAAGTACATCTGGGTGGTCTATCCGATAGATAAAAGTATTGGTGGCGTATCTGCTGATATAGAGATGTTATGTACATACAATTTTTTTTAAAGAGGAAAAATGCAGTTCTCACGCTGAGATATTTGTATTTGAACGCCGTATGTCTATTTGACCTTGATCTAATCAGCCTACTGCAGAGGTTAAAGGGTCAAAAGGTCCTATAGGGGTTCTCCAAATAAGGTCTGGCTCACACAGGGCTAACTTATGTGCTAATTGCAGAGTTCAGGTTTAAATGAGAGCTGTGGGCGTCATGCGTTGGGCAGGATAGGCACCGGGTTGTAATTCGGGTTGTTTTACGAGACAAGGTCTGCCCTAATTTCTCCAGCCTAGAAAGCCTCTGAACCATGGCCGCCATTCACCGCAACCCACAATATCAGGCGCCGCCTCATAAATATTCAACAGACCCAACCCGGACGCCAGCCAATCACAGGCTGCCATGTCTCCCCACGTGACCTAGTTGGGCCAATCAGTGACGGCCTACTTCCCTAGCTCTAGGCACAGCGGCGCCAAAACTTGAATGACAGAAAAATAAGACGGAAAAAGAAGAGTACGGTGTGTGGAAAAAAAATAACCCCGATGAAATTGCTGGGTTTGGAGACATCCGATGACAAGTGGACTCCAATGGAAGGTGGGCTTTTTAATTTACGTACTCGGAGATAGTGAAATCGCCGTTTGTCTCGCGACGTCCGCTCCAGGTCCGGAGATAATCGGGTGGAATCGCGGCTCGACGTCGCCATAGAAAACAAAGGGGAGCGCTCGACGCGTTGTTTATTGAGCGTCAAGATGGCGGATGTAGCGCCGAGAAGCTGTCGCACTCTTTCATTATTGTCAGGAGAAACTTGTAATCAGGGCCTGAGGCCTTCAGGCCAATGACACACAAACTGCCGATAGCTTTCTCTCTCTAGGAGGGGTCCTTGTATGTTCCGTGACTGTCAGCTCTCAGGAATGCCTAGTGTATTTGTGGTATGTGTAAAGTATTGATGCGATCAACAAAAAACGTAGGTAGCCTATTCCTCGTAACATTCTTCGATATCATTCTGAGCCATTTTTCTCTATTTGTTCATCATTGTAGAGTTTTGAACAGGGTTATTGGTTTATTAATTCAAATGTTATACGATCACATAACCGGGGTCTGTTATTGTCATTGATATTTTTGTTTAGATTTTTAGTATAAATTTGATTTATTTGGGTTCCTTGTAGTCCTCCGTTTATTGCTTTTCTTTTTTTGAGTTTTCCGATAGATTTCAGGACTGCATTTGGGAATTCAATTGTTTGATTTCATTTCAGTGTTCAGGCTACTTTAGACTATCGACCCTTATATCAAATTACGCTGGCGGGACCTGAATGTTGTCTGATTTACTAGCATTGCGGATTAAATGTAATATTTCTAATGCAGTGTTTGAAGATTCAGCCCAGATTGTTCACCTCAAAATTGGAATGCAGGAAAATTTCAGATTAGAGATAAAATAGTCTGTGCCCAATTTCCATGGATTTGAATTGAATATTAACCGCTTAAAATGTTCACAGACCCAGGAATACCCTATGAATATCATTTAATAATATTTTCCCCATAATTAATTCTTTCTATAACGGTTGAAACTCCGAGAGTATGTTGAACAGGACAGAGATGTCATTCAATTTAGATATCAGTTTTGTTTATATAGGTAGCGCATATATCATTCTAGATATAGAATTTTAGGTTATTCTATGAAGTGAATTTAACAAGAAAAGTTGTTGTATATCTTTATTGTATATCTTTATTGTATCGGTCGTCACAACGAGTTATTCTGATACATGAAATGAACTCCTTTCTATGTCAGTTTCAATTCATAAATTCACCCTTTTCATGATGTGCACTTCGTTTTACACACAAGAAAATACGCTCATTTGTTTCAATTACATCATAAAAAAAACAGGAAAAAGAATACGTATACATGTATGTGCTGTGCACGTTTTTTTTTCTACTGGTTCGAAAATAATTCTCTTTAAAGATTAAAGAAAATAAATCAAAAGGAAATCGATGCATGTGTATGAGCTTGTTGATTCATATATGAATCTAAGCTATGTGTATTTTCAAAATTCCGTGGATTACAATCTACATGTATTGTGAAATACATGCGAATATATAAGAGAATCCATACCATGTCCAACATAAGTAAATATATATCACGATAACTAATATATAACCTAACCTCCTTGACATCTTGTAGGTGGATTGAATGAGGACTGAATAGAGTAAGTAAAGATATTATCAAAGGGGAGAAAGTTTTTAAAAAGAAAAGAAAACTCAAAAATATCCATAAATCACCGAAAGACGGAGAAGGCTCTATGTTGTATCCCTATAATTTCACAAGGCTTTTACTTGCTGCGAGGTGAGGTGCGATGAGTAGATGGGAGGGTAGAGAGAGGGTCATTTCCACTACACTTACGCAGAGTGCGATTAATTTGCCAAGTTCTGCGCCACTCGCAGATGACGCACATTGAGCGCTCGACGACCAATCCTCCAGTGTAAATTAGAGGTGGCGAGGGACCCTGGAGAGGCCCATCACAGGGAGAGGAGGGACACCTCCCCGCTCCTGAGACCCCCGCCCGGCGCCTGCGCAGACGCCACAAATGATCCACAATGTCCCAGAATGCATCTGAGGGTCTCAGCGGAACCGGAAGCACAAAGCGACACCTGGGATCTCATTCGGGGATTATTACGATTCTACCCCTCTTGAATTCTTCATGGGTGGCTGATGCTTCTTTGAGGGGGTGGGGTGTGTGGGGGAGATTGTGGGGGGAGTATACTACAGTGAGGGAAGTTTATCATCAGGCACCACATTAGGTACCCAGCAACACTCTGGAGATTCAAAAGAAAGTATTGTTCCTAGATCTTGGCTGTCTTTGATGCACAGAACTCGGAAGAACACAGTAGCTGAAATGAAAACTTTTGATAGGGCGAAGGGAATATCTGGTGAAGTTTGAGATTTCAATTCAGGGATGACAGTTACTTCCGGTTATATGGTGCATAAAATATTCACCATATTAAAGAAAAAGAAACTGGGTCTTGATATGTTCAGGGCTTTCTGCTAGACATCACCAGTATTTCATGAACAAGTGGTAAACTCAGGAGCTGGGAGTGAAAATATTCACGCTTTTCTTTTCCTTATAACCTCTGACATTTCTATTTAATAAAAATGGCGGTACTCCTTTTTATATGATGCTCTTATACGACCTCAACCTGTCTGTATAATATGGACTTTATTGAGTTAACTTGAAATACAACAAATTGAATTATTAGCAGTGCTACACCATCCCCTAGTCTCACTCTCATCAATCATTCCCCAGGTGCATAGAGGACAGAAATTCAACCATCTTCATCCAGGCAGTTTATCTTGCGAGACATTTTAAAGTAGCGCCCAGGAAACATGGACGTCAGGCGGATTCCGTGACTAAACTTTTAATGGGGTCGGGTGCGAGGACTCGGGAGGGTGGGCGGGCGGGATGGTGGGTGGGTGGGCGTGGGCGACACTTCACACGGCCGTGTGTGTGTAGGGGTGGGGGGGGGGGGGGGAAGCGGTGCCTGCCACGCCCGTATGGTTGGGTCGGGTGGGGGCGGGCGGAGGTCGGGCGGAGGTCGGGCGGAGGTCGGGCGGGGACAGGAGGGGGGCCGGGGTTGGGCGGGGAACGGGCGGAGCGGGGAACGGGCGGAGGGGACGGGCGGGGGCCAGGCGGAGACGAGCGGGGGTGGGGGACGGGCAGGGGCGGGCGGGCGGGGTATGGGCGGGCGGGCGGGCGGGAGGGCGGGAGGGCGGGAGGGCGGGAGGGCGGGCGGGCGGGCGGGCGGGAGGGCCTGTGACACCTGTGAGACTGCGGGCGTCACATGCTTTTAACGCAGACAGGTGAGTGGCGGTGGCGGGGTGCTGACGGCCCGGAGGACGGCGGCTTGATAGTGGCTTCCCTCTCACACCTGGGCCCGGCGCCGAGGTGTGCCCGGGGTGTGCTCGCTGCCAGCCCGGCAAATTTAGTTGGCGCGCCGCCTTCGTGACCCACCCACATTGGGGCGCCGTGCATGCCTGCCTCGCCCTTGAGAGATGATGCCTGGAATGATTCCCAGTTGAGCGGGTGCCATGCCATGTCTTGTCCACCCGAATCTACCCCCGATTCTCACACCCCATCCACTCCCCGGCCCCTCCCAGTAGACTTCAATCACCTCCGACAAACTACAAAGTCACCTTGAGGTCTCATTTCTGTGAAACCTGAAGTAAAAGGAGACTGGGAGACTCTGCCCTGATGAAAGAGAGACTCGTATATTATGTTGGTGGTGTTCAACGGAGACAACAGCTGAATAAAGATGAATATCGAATATAAAAGTAAATTAGACGATTTTAAGACCGTTTATTCCATTATGTATGGTATGTATGTGAGCTATCATTTCATAGTTCACCTTATCTTTGTTTCTAAGACGCTAAGTTATTGGTGGGAGATATCATTCTGAAATTTTTTATTAAACATACTTGCCATTTTGTGTTTTTGGTGTTTCTCGCTTGGTGTGTCTCCGACTTTAGGAATGGGTCAACATTTTCACATTGACGAAATAGTCGTTTTACCAAGAGTTTGACTAGAGGTAATTGTGAGACATTATTTGACGGGGTAGTTTGGATAATGTATTTGGACGAGGTTGTCGTAATAGCGAGCAGGTGGAATTAAAGTATCGCTGAGAAAATTCAGATTCGTTATATGATACTTTCACTATCAGACTTTGTTCCGATAGTTTCTTCTTATCTAAAGAATAAACTCCACTCTCTTTCCCTAGAGCGATAAGTCTGTCATTAATCCAAAGCGTCCGTAATCAAGAGGTGGTCGTATTGTCGAGGTGATCTATTGCAGACCACATACTTCTGATACACACGACACATAGATACATAAATACATGATAAGACCCCAATTTTATTCTTGTCAACAAAAAGTAAAGGGTTCCAAATACCATGTAGATAACCACGGAAGTAACGGACAAAATTGTGAAAGATTATATTATGACTTTGAAGACAGCAATAAAATGAATGTCCTGAAAAAATTGATAAAAATGGCCGATTGTACCACATTTTATTTCATTATGTGAATATCAGGGGGAAAAATGAATTAATGGTGGAGCGTCGTCACTTAAAAAGAAGTCGTTAATTTGCGCGATAAACACCTGTTAAGTTGTTAATGCCTTTCTCTTACTTACACCTCCTTTATTACGTGTCTTTGTTACTTCTGCCGTGCTGTGGGTGGTGACAGAGTGTGCGTCGTTAAGTCGACTGAGCCGGGCAGAACGTGCCCCGCATGCAGCATGCCCGACACACCTCCAGTTACACTAAGTATTTAGTAAGCTCGTATCCTCTGGAGTCAACTCGCCAAATGGCTCCCTGGTAAATTCGCTTTTCCGTTCTGTGCAAGTACAAATGGGCCTTGTTTAAATATGTATAGAGGATTGAATCGTAGAAGAAGGCAGGAGGGCGTGAGTTAGAGGGGAGGGCACCAGGGAAACCGGTGGCTGGATTGTCGGGGAAGCCAACAATTTACATCCAGTGGTGTCACGAGGCGATGGACCACCTGGAGATGTGGCTGCATGGGAGGCCAAACTTCCACATGGATCAGAAATCGAAGGAAGGCAATAGCGCCCCAGAACACCTGTCGTCGTCTATGGGATATTCAGTGCTGCCGCTCGTATATATAACATATACATCGGCAGAGCAGCTCGCTATGCAGGAGGAACTTCTGGGAAAGGTTAGCAGTCGCTGACCTCAATTCTGAGTGAGCAGCTCCGAGCAGCTCTGGCAGGTGCTCGCCCGTGAGCGATTGGTGGTGTGAAACAACAGTCTCTGCCTTGCAAATCCAGCCCGGGGGCCTGGGCCGTAATGCCCGGGCCCTAATGGTGTTGACAGAGACTTGTTAGACGAACTGGGCCTGCATTAATGCCTGTGTACGCCCAGGATGAAGGCACCTTATCGGCAGGGCCCAGGTTGCTACTCAGGAGGTGGGGCAGGCGGGTGGGCGGTTTGTCATTGGGTGCTGGAGGAGAGGGGTGGGGTGAAGAAGGAGGAGGGTGGGGTTGTAGGGGTGGGGGTAAACTGCAGTTATCCGACAGGTGACTGGGGGTGATGTGTATAGACTGGAGATGTAGGGGAGGGGAGGGTTGTAGCCTACCATATCTCCTTCTGTAGTAAATATTGGTACGCTCTTCTTTCATGGCTGTGCCCTTCTCTTATGACAATGCCCAGTATGTGTCGTTCTGCCATTCATCCTGCCAGTGGGCTAAGTCGTTATGTTCTCTACACACACACACCCAACCCTCCACACCCCACCCCTCATCATCCCCACCCTCTTGTGCCTACACCCCTCCATCAGCCGGCTAAGACTGGTGATATTTATACCTCCTACATCACCCCCCTCCCTCCCTTTGCAAGCCACCTCTGCCCTAACATACCCCCCTCCCTCCCTCCCCGACATATCCCCACTCCCCCACTCACAGCCCTACCACACAGTTTGTAAGTGAAATGAAGAATACTATTCTGCTGGTAGATGAGTGTGTGTGCTGGAGAGGGGGGAGAGGAGGGGGTCACGGGGTGATTGACTGGACCCCGACGCGCTCCCACAAGCAGGCAGGGTCTCAGGGACGGGGTAAGCAGGGTACGACTTGCTGCTGGTTAATAAGCATGGTGCGACATGGTGAATGCTGAGTCGTTTAAGGTGAAGGTGGCTTCTGGAACTCAGGTCTTACACACTTGATCTCCTTATAGAATTCAGCCTCATTTCCTTCTCCCTTCCTCCACCGGTCCCCCTACTTTCACAACTGCCGTCCATGCTCCAGAGCTATGAAGAGTTAACAATAATCCCACATACACGTAGGGAAAAGTACAATTAAATTAAGATGTCTGTTGTTTCATTTTATTTTTCGTTGAGATATGTTTAACGACAAAATATATTCGTACGTATTCACAACGATCCTCCATATATTTTTCACCGAAAGTTGGACAATATGAGGCTAACAGCACAGGAAAATACATACAAACAATTTTCATTACTGTTTACAGATTTAGGATCTCATGATAATCCTCTACATTCTTGATAAACCTTAGAAATAATCCTCTATATCCTCATATTCCATTTGGTCAAGTAGAACTTCTTGGTTGAAGGATATATGGCAGAAAGATATAGCTGGTAGAAGGCTATAGATGGTGTGAAAACACACATGTCATGATATGGATTTCACAAGGGTAAAAAGGCATTTGAAGTTGTAAGACCCTCCCGATTAGCCACCGACTTTTAATCATGATTAAATATCATAGAACCCTACGGTACAGCTTTTTTCATCGGGAGCAAATCATAGATGCATGTTTTGCATCTGAGCCTAATCACAGACAGGTGATCAACTGCCCCACTGATAGGTGACCTTCCGACGCGATTTAGATTTTTTTGTTATCAGAAGGTGCATCGTAAGTCATATCGGAGCTTATTGGGAGTTCAGTGGACGCTGGCCCTTAGTGGGAGGGATACATGGCAGAATGGAGCAGGGCATGCAGATATTACACAGAGGACAACACACTGGTCTAAGGTTATGTGCTGGGCTAGCCTTGAATGGTAATCCAATGTTTTAGTGTGGGCCATAGATCTGCCTTGACTTGCTGAAGTCTATGATTATGAACATTCATTAAATGATTAATCACAATTAGAATAAAGTTCATTAAAGTATGTATTCTTCTCTGACTGGCCCATGAACCATGTATCCCAGCGAGGAGGGTAGCCATAAGATGCAGGAACTGGAGCCAGTCTAAGATCTACCCTCCAGCCAAAGGAAAACAAAATCATAATTATTTATCATGGAGATATGGATTTTTTTTTAAAAATCAATGTTGTAAAGAAAAAGTCTTCTCGTCATGAACTAAAAGGAATTCATACACATGTTGTATCTTTTTCTAACTGACTTTATTCGATGGAATTACGTTATAAGATACAGGGAGTCATTATATGAATTAGATTCGTTCTACAGGAATAACACCTGGGGAAATGTACCTGTCGCATTGTGGATTCCAAGTGTGTTTGGTTGAGTGGCAGGTGGTGTCTTAAAACCACAACAAAACGCCCATAGCGCCACCTACGTCAGCCCAGGGCTGAGGAACGCGCGGGAGGTAGTTCCGGTGTGTTGCCTGATTCGTGCTGTAGAGGGCGCCCCCTTACAATGGTGTAAATGTCGTCTGCCGCGAGTCACAGACTGGCGACCGTCAGGGTCTGATTCCCGCCCTTTCTGACGGCCTAATCTATACGTGAAGGCGGGTTGGGGGTTGTAGAGCAGACGTGACCAAACGAAAATATCACCTCATCTATTATATGACCGTCATAGGTCATTTCCTCGAATATGACCCCTGACGAACCCACATATTTCGATATAGAGATTTGAGACCTGTTCTGATTCCTAAAATTTGAACAAAGTTTATTTTCTTGCCAATTATTTCCTTGCCAATGAATACCTTCGTTAAAATGGAAAATGTGACTTTGACTGTATGAAGATTTGAAATCCTGTAAGCATCGATTCTAAAGCTACACATTTACCAGTCACAGGCAGTCACTAGCTATGCGGAAACTGACAATAGGCATGGTTATTTGAAGGCATAATGTGCTTGATAATTTGTGTTGGTTTTCTATTTAAACAAAACAAAGCAGGTTTGTTATGGTACGAACTAGAGTAAAATCTGATTGAACAAATTGGACGTTAAACGACCCAAACAATCAAAAGCTATCAAAGAAGTACGAAATAGAAATCTATGTATACATTAATCGATTTATGTACATGTAATTGGCATAAAAGTATGTATGTATAAGTAGTCTATTACAAGCGCAACTATCCTGAAACGAAACAAAATCACCAACGAATATAAAATACTAAAAAAGACATGATAATTGACAATATTAAAAGACAGGTTACAATGGATTTCAAGTTATGTATCATTAGATGATAGTTTATAATCCTTATCAGATATACCGTACACGAAAATCAGTATAGAGTTGTATGCATGTGGAGGTACTGGTTGGGATATTCAGTGGTGGCGTGGTATACCCACATGGCTTTGGAAACTGATAGCCCTGACCCTTGTGCTAACTCACCCACGAGATAGAGGTCGCCACCCCGACCGCAAGATGGTGTCCTTTAGAGGTGGCTTCTTTGATCAGTCATTATTATCAATAACTGAACTGAGAATAAACTGAGAATAAACAAAAAAATATATAAATGGAGAATGAGAAAGAAACGGGCACTGTTGCAGCACGCGTCCCTGGGTTGTTTGCCGGGGTCGGCCTAGTTTGGCAACCAACCCCTTCTACGATATAGGGGTTGGTCGGGTTAAATCACATACGGTATCCCCTGGGTATCCCTTTTGTGTATGCCTCAAACCGAGTTTCATTCTATGTATACTATAAAAGCAGATATACTTAATATGAAATATCCATTGCTAACAAATTGACAAAGATACCACATATTACATTCAACATATTATGAAATAGTACACAGGAAAGGAATTATTAAAGAAAATGGAAAATTGGTTTCGAGGTTATGATATAGAATAACAAACATAATGCATCCATTATTCACCAGATGGGGTATTTCTATCTAAAGGAATAAGTACTACAAAGGTGGGAACCAGCAAAGGGTCAAGGCGACATCTGGATTTAACCCGACCAGAGCTAATATGTTGTAGCTCTGGTTGCCAGTGTGGGGTCGGCCGCACTTTTAAGTGGCAGCACTCGACGGGAAAGTCAGCTTCATGGTGTGTTTTGATTCACTGTGGTGACAATGGAAAAAGGATGTAGCTCCGTCGCTGCCCGTTGGTCGGCGTAAAAAAACCAGCTAATTTCAAGCCCCGACACCAGAAATAAGCGACCAGATTCGTCTTGGAGGGTAAGTTATCGTGCAGCGCCCCCACAGCGTCAACTTCAATAACTACCCAGCTAGTCACTGAGGCAAGAGACTTCCTGTGAGTCTTTAATCTCTCTCGGCTTATTTCATTGGCTCCAATTATCCTGACGAATCAGCGTGCTTGTCTCATAGAGCTTTGGGACTTACACACTTCAGACTGTGTTCTCGAGTTGGTAGGAGAGGGGCGCAAGGTAAAAAGAAAAACACGAAATGTTGGGATGAAACTTTTGCGGGTGAAACAAACCTGCACTGTTTGCTGCTACCCGATACCACGTAGGGGTTTTCAGGGGATGGGGGTAGTGAGTGTTGTTGGTACACACCGCTAGCACACCCGTCTCTGGATTATATAGTTTACATAACTGCTTCGGCCTCGCATTTTTGCCGCTAGGACATCCACGTTGTCAAGGTAACCAGTGGGTAACAAGTCTTTGATGGAGGGACGTCAGAGGAATGTGTTTATTTCTGGCACATCTATCACTGCCAAACACCAGCCAGAGCCTCTCTATCAACCGTTACCATGGTTACTGCACACGTATACACATCTCGCGTTTCCGCCGCTAAACTTACCCCGACTTTTACACACGCCTCGGCCAACTCTCGTCCGCTCTCGTCGTGCCTCGCGATAAATCACGAGAGGAAACGAGAGTCCGGGAGCCGACTGGTTAATCACGTGACGTGCTTATCATCCGGGCCCTAATTATACACACTTGTCGATTTCATAATTACAGAGTTAATGATGGGAGCTACAAGATGCATATATGCATTCCTCTTTTATCGCTCAACATACATACAGGATGTGTCATGGCTAGGGTGAGAAGTAAGGGTGGGGTTACAGAACAGCTGAAAAACATAGATGCGAGTGAATATTGAAAGATTTCTCCAAGATCGAAAACTCACAATGGGAAACCAATAATTTATGCATGAGTGCTGCCCCCTAGCAGGCAGACGTGTCGGGGTATGGGGATTAGGTTTCGTTGATATCCTCCAGTCTCCTGACTGGGATATTAATGCAATATATTCATGTCCGTTCGGTGTTGATTTACCATTTGCTATCTGCTAGCGCCGATCAAGGGCTTTGAATTCACTCATGGGCCGCATGCCCCCCTGTCCCCCTTCCGCCGACCACCTAATGCATTATGCGCGGTAGAAAAAAGGGGAATAAGAAGGCCCCACGCGGCCACATGGGGGTCTTACTCATGTTTCTGTCAGAGGCGTTCACCTGCAAAATATCTCTGCATAAAAGGCTGGTAAATATAAATGAGTTTATTAGGCTAAAGAGCAAGTGCGTGTGTATATGTGTGTGGGGCTGTGAATGCTGCTAAAGCCATCATTGAGTGTAAAGGGACATGCATATATGCGCGTTAGATATTCTTCTATTTCCAGCAAACTTCTCAACTCACTTGAAGAACATCTGCACGCTTGAATCACTTATTAGAGTCTTGTGGGGGAGAAGGATTGCTTTCTATTCAGCGTGAGAAGTGTTTGCATCCACGATTTCCCCCAACCGATACGGAATTGTGGAGAGAGACGGTTGCCTCGCATAGTCACACGTTTATTATTCATAATAATGACTTGGTCAGTATGCGGCGAGGCAATAATGAGAGGGCAGGGTGGGTGTGCGTGAGGGGCGTGGGGGTGGGCTGGAGGTCACAGCAGGGGGGAGGGGGGAAAGGGGTGAATAGTAAAGGTCAGTCTGTATTGTGCACTCTACCGGTCCCTGCATACGTACACCTCCATATACCCCATCACAGTACTACATCACCACTTGTGGCTACTGTGGGAAAATACAAGATTTGTATGTGACTTTTTGTCTTGTCTAAAAGCTTTTATTCACTTTTTTCCTTTTTTTATACAAATTTACAATAAATACATAGTTGTGGTAATGTGGTTACGCTAATAACGTAGTGAAAAGGAGTGTAATTATAAAATAATGCGATGAATGAATGAAATACCAGCTATAGGTGTATACAAATAGGAATCCAGGTTTACTACAAATATTTTTTCCTACTTAGGGATTAGTCAACCTCCACGCTTTTAGACCCTTTTCGAACTCTAGTTTGGTATCGACTTTTTTAAGCCAAGCTGGTAGGATTTTCGAAATTACTAGACTCCGAACTATACCTGTATGACTGTGTATCCTCTTTTAAGTATGGTACATGGAACTAACGTTAAGAGATAATAAGAACTCCAAACACTGTAAATTGCACACAAAAAATAGACACAGTCAATTTGTTGGTAGGGTGATATTATTTTAACCAAGTGGTGCAGATAGAGGTTCATGTTATCTTCTCATGGCATTTTCGCTGATGATTAATCAGCTTCTTCAGGTAATAACTTTGTAGACAATAGCAGTTTGAGCATTAAGTAAGGTCTCTGGTCGGATAGCGACCATACCAAAGCCAAGATAAGATTCATCTCGGGATTAGTTTGCCTGGTATGAAATGTATCTTATATATATCTGACGAATGATATTACCTTTTAGTAAATAGCAATGATCAATTTTTTTTAATAGATGTTAAGGAAAAGCTTTTTAAAATGACCAAATATCTGGCAGTATTGCCTTTCTGTGGTCAGAATTGCCACAGTTATACTAACTTGAATACCACAACTATTTTCATACACCTTTTATAGACTTCCATAAACATCGACAATAAAACATCTATTGGGAAATTGGAAGAAAAGTAACAACACCAACTATTAGCACCCTCAGAGTACCGTTTCTTTGTCAGGGCTGCCAAAGTCACATCAACGAGTATAGAAATATTCGTTGGTCACACCAACTGCCTAGACCACCTCACACCCCATACACCACACCACCATGCCTCCACCCTACTATTCCTCCACACCACAAATTGGACGTTAAACTTCCCAAACAAACAAACTCCACACCACCATCCATCCACACCTCGCCATCAGCACATCACATCACACCAACACCACACCTACACCACACACCACACCTCGCCACCCACACGCACACCACACCTCATACCCGTACCCATTGTTACTCCAATCCTTGGACATGTGTATTTTTAAGGGGATTGCTTCCTGAAGTTTGTGGAAGATAGGGATCAATCACAGTATCCCTAACAGTTTAACTACAGTTTAGATAAAATCCTTAAACAAACAAAAAAAGACACACTCCGTGCAACCATCACACCACATCACACCTACAACACACACCACATCACAATATCCACACCACACCACACACTAACATATCACACCACATCACACACACCATGCCATCATAACGCACACATCACAACATCACACCGCACACCACACACCACACCACATCACAACACCCACACCACACCACCATACACTCATACCATACACCACACCACACACCACACCACAACACCACACCACACACACCACAACACAACATCAAAACAACACCCACACCACACACCACACCACACACACCCACATCACAACACCCACACCACACCACACAAACCACACACCATACACAACACCACACCACACACCATACACCACACCACACCACACACACCACACTACCCACACGACGCCCACGGCGGCAGGGCTAGCGGGGAGGCTGCTGGCGCCACCTGGAGTGCTTCTCACGACCTAACGGCGCGCGCGGCGCGGGCTGGGCGTGTATCTCCCGACGTGGAGCGCGGGGCGAGGCGCACCTTTGTGGCAGTGTGCTGTGAAGGTCGTCCACACCAGGTGGTGCAGGTATCTCCGGCCCGCCCTCCGACACGGCCCATTGTCACAGGCACAGGGCGGGGAGGGCTCGTTTAAACTCCTCCTGGTAGATTATACCGCCGGGGAGGGGGTGGGGAGGGGAGCGGGTTCGTGAAATAGTCTGTGATGGGTGTGTGTGTATAGGGAGTGGAGGGGGTGGGGGTTTTAGAATGGGGGTGTGGGTGGGGGTTCGTGAAACAGTCTGTGATGGGTGTGTGTATATAGGGAGTGGAGGGGGTGGGGGTTTTAGAATGGGGGTGGGGGTGGGGGGTAAAATTGGGGATTGTCTGTGATGTGTCTGTGTCTGTGTATGTGCAGGTGTAGAGGGAGTAAGGGGTGTTTCAGAGGGGGGAAGGAGTGGGGTGGGGTTGGGGTTTGTCTTTGATGGGTGTGTATATATCCGGGGGTGTTTCAGGGGGTGGGGGTGCGTACTAGGGGTGTGTACTGAGGGGTGGGTTCCGTGGGCAAGAGGGCCGGGCATCAGGGCCCCTCACCCCACCCCCTGCTGTGAAGGACAACCCCTGAGTGTGAAAGGGTGTAATTACCCCTTCAGAAACTGACCAATAGGGAGCGACCTTTCATTGAGGCTCGGTGTCTGGCCTGTGACCCGCAACTTTGTCGGACATCGATGAGTACCATACCCTCGTGACAACAAAGTGTCACGACCTCCCCCGTTCTGGACGAGGGTCAACTACCCGTCGTTCCATCTGTCCCACCCTGCAGCCCTGGGCAACGCTAAGCCACCCTCACCCCCTCCTCCGCGCCACTCTCCTCCCAGATACTTTGCGGCGCTAGCGCTAGCGCTTTCTCAACCCAACTAAATAAGGACAGGGGGAACCAGCCATCATTTCAGATTCAAAACAAGGCAACTGCCAAAAGTTATGAAACTCAAAAAAGTCAAATATTATGAGTTGTGAAATATGGGAATTGTTAAAAGAGCATCATGACAAACAAGCTGTTTCTTTTTTTTAATTTCAGACCACTTTATTATGTGAATACACAGTATTTTGATGTGTCATATTGACAAAACAAAGCCCAAATAATACAAGATAGTCTTCTAGTTAGAGTGGACAAGTCTTTGATTCATGGGCCAGTCAGAGAAGGACACATGCTATAATGAATTGTATTTCGATTTTCTTTAATCATTTAATGAATGTTCATAATCAAAGACTTGAGCACGTCTATGTCTCCATGTACCCCACACGCTCCGGAGTGGGAGTAGTACGAGCGGCGGACAATTTGTCCATGTGGATGTCCTCAGGGTCAATACATCAAAGTTTTATCATCACCCCAGGACAACGTTGCGTCAACTCCCCCTCGGCCATGATTCTCGTGGCATTCTCACCCCTTTCCCTGGTGGATCGGAGGTAAATACATGATTCACCGTTTGATTTAGTCCTCCATACATTACTCCAGGGTCGAGCTTACGCCACACTCTGCCAAACGGAGCCCATGCCTCAGACTTTCCATAATTCGTTTATTCCAATCGAGTGACCACTATTGGTGCACCCCAGGCCTCCCTCTCTCGTCCCTCACGCGCACAGAGCTCACGTGCAGAGGGCACTCGGTGGTGATGTTACTTAGAGATTGTCTCCATGGTTACAGAACTATTTTCAGGTGTAATCACGCGCATGATCAATACACTGGAGCGAGGGGAAGAGTGAGGGAAGGAGGCAGAAAGGGGGCAACGCCAGTAGGAATCCAAAGGGATTAAAGTGGGGGTAAATGAAAGTAACTTGGAAATAGAAACTAGAAAAGAATGGAGGAAGAGGGGATGCAAATCAAAGAAGTTGGGCAACTTTAACTTAACGGGTAGGGAATATATGAGCAGGGAAACTAAAGATAAGAAAGATGGGAACTTTAGAGAGGGTATCGACGGAAGAGAAGCATGGAGTATGATAAGAGTGAAATGGGAGGGTCAAGAATAGGCTTTCAGAATGGAGGGATGAATATGAACCAGACGCTACTATTCTATACTCTATTTCACCACTCATATATCCAGTGTTATACTCTTCTATGCTTATTACTTTTTTTTTGATGTACAGAAAAAATGTTCAGGAATAATTGAATGCCATTTAATATCGCAACTGAAGAACTATTAAATAATAAAGTGAAATAAAAGAGGTTTGAGACAACAACTACCGAAAAAAGGAAGGGCATATAAAAGAAGAGGAAGGGAGGACCCTGTAAGCAGATAGAAAAAGAGGAAAGGAGAACTATGTAAGCAGGTAGATAAAAGGTGAGGTCTATGTAATTAGATAGAAAAAGAAGATGTAGGACTAGGTAAGCAGATAGAAAAGGAAACGACTACTTTATAAACAGATTGAAGAGGAGGAAAGGAAGGATTATGTAAACATATACAAGAAGCAGAAGGGAGGACTAGGTAAGCAGATAGAGGAAGGAGAAGGGAGGGCTAGGTTAGCAGATAGAAGAGGATGAAGGGAGGACTATGTAAGCAGATAGAGCATGAGAAAGGTAGGACTATGTAATAAGATAGAAGAAGAGGAAATGAGAACAATATAAGCAGATTGAAGAAGAAAAATAGGAAGGACTATATAAGAAAATAGAAGAAGACGAAAGAAGAACTATGTAAGAAAATAGAAGAGGAAGGACTATGTTAGCGAATAGAAGAAAAAAAAGAAACACAGGGAGAAGTACAAATATATATGTTTGTGTATGTATATAATATATAGTGGAGATAAGAAGAGGTAGGAAGAGTAGAGGGAGTATTTATTGTACTGCTGATAGGAGCGCGCCTTGTATTGACTGACGACCACTCGTGACGTCACCACCCACGTCACTGTGACGATGGCGGGTAAGTGAAGGTGGCGCCCTCAGTCGGCAGGCGCGGTGTGAGGGTTGGGGTCTGTCACAAACAAGGGTTCTGGGTGTTGTTGTCCCAGATAACCCCCCAGCCTGGCACCTCCGTTAAGCCGTAAATCCACCGCACGTCACTTAATCCTGAATCCAAGAAGCAGCTTGCTATGATAACCCAGATATGGCGTTTAGGCACCTAGTTCTAGCTGGTGTGGGTGTGAATGGACTCAGGTCAACGCCCGCAGCTCTGAGAAGCTCTGAGCAGCTCTGAACAGCTCTGGGCAACTTTGAAAAGCACTGAACAGCTCTGAACAGCACTGAACAGCTTCGAGCAGCTCTGAGCAACTCTGAACAGTGAGGAACAGTGATGAACAGCTCTGAACAGCTTCCAGCAGCTCTGAGCAGCTCTGAATAGCTCTGAGCAGCTCGGAACAATGATGAACAGCTCTGAACAGTGTTGAACAGCTTCGAGCACCTCTCAATAGATTTAAACAGCTCTGAACAGCTCTGAATAGATTTAGACAGCTCTGAACAGCTCTGGGCAGCTGTGAACAGCTCTGAGCAGCTCTGAGATGCACGTAGCAGCTCGTAGCAGCACGTAGCAGCACGTAGCAGCACGTAGCAGCACGTAGCAGCACGAAACAGCTTTGAGGAGCAGGTAATAGCTCAAAGTAGCTCACAGAAGCTCACAGCAGCTCACAGTAGCTTACAGAAGCTCAGAGGTGCTTGAAGTAGCTCCATAGTAGCTCGGAACAGCTCTGAGTGGCTCAAAGCAGGCCAAAGAAGCCCGGGACAGCTTGGGTTCTCGCCTGGGGCTACGATGAGGTCCACCATCCGGAGAAAAACACCAGGTACATGGACTTGACCTGGTTTTCAAGTCCAGACCGGGGTTTGATTCACAACTTCTGTTCGCTCAGTGGACAGGAGATTGGGAACACAGAGAAGAGGGCCCTGTAAACTTAGGCGCGACTCAGGCGCGACTGATTGACATGTCTAGGGTTTGTGCTTCATTGTTAGGCCTAACGGACGCCTACAGGGTTGGAGGTCATTCACTGTTCTCGTGATTGTGGTGACAGATTGGGGATTATATAGACGGAGGCGTCACATCTGGGACCGTTTAAGAGAATGTTCTCTGTATTTTCATCGTTCATTTTCACCTCACATTCATTGCAACTGTTCATATTTGAATTGATCTTTTACTTTAGAATGGCGACTTTGTACTTCTCAGCCAGGAAGGTTGTGGCTTTAAGAGAAATGAAATAATTCGACCATAATTGATTCAATTTAGGATTCACATTGCTCTAGCCATGGAGCTTAGTCGCTTTTATATACACAATTGATTCAATGTTTGAGAAATTTGAAATTGATTCACATCATTTACATCACGTTAATTTTCCTCACTTATTTCGGGAGCAATACCTTCGATCTTCATTTATTCATTCCTACCTCTCATCCATATCGTACAAGACGATTCATATTTGATATTTATGCTGATTACCAGTGCTGATAGGCTTTGTAAATACCACTGAATCTCACAACTATCTATTTCAAGCCTACAATTCAGGGGGGCATACTTCACATCACAAAACCAAATGACAATACATTGAAATGCATTGTAATGGAGAGAGATTTGGATTATTCAGACAGAGGTGGTGATATATTAAGATGAGGACAGACACGTAAAGTATGTGGAACCTGGAGACAATGAAGGCACCGGAATGAGAGACTACTTTGTGAAAGTTACAAGTGCCCGGATGTGTGGAGTGCCGCTAGGTGTCGTGCGCGGCGCTGGGGTCATGGTAGGAGTGGGAGGTTGGGGGGGGGGGGGGGGGGGGCTCGTCATTGGGGGTTGGGGGAGGGGGCTTGACGCGTCAAATAACGGAAATCTCACATGATATGTCTATTTCATCTCACCGGCTCGGGGTCGCGCCGGGCCGCGCCGTCCACCGGAAGTGGAATAGTCCGCCATTAAGCCGACTTCCGGTGCGCGCAGTGGGTGTGAGTTTATTGGGCGCGCTGAACCTCCTCCCCTCCCCCCCTTCAGCCTCGCTCTCATCCCGACGCCCCCCGCGCGTCGTAGCGCCACCTACAGGGCGGGCGGTGACCGCGCGCGTCGCCCCCGATCCATCACCCCATCCACCAGGGGGAGCCCTAACAGCGCCGAGTCAGGTGCGCGCGCAGCTCTGATTTAATTAAAAAGCCGGCGCCGGATAACCAAACGAATCCGCCGCCGAGCGAGGGCGCCACTGCGCTCCATCAATGGCGGCGGAAGTGGAGCCGGAGAGAGGAGTGTGGGGGGGGGGGGGTCGGGGGGGGGGTCGGGGGGGGGGGTGAGCCCCTTTAATTTGGGGGCGCGGGAGTTCCGAGAAGAAGCCCTCATCTTGCTGGGATCAGGAATCGTTGGCCACGCGCTGACCAGCCACTCTAGATCCCGCGCCCTTACACCACTACCACCGCCGCCATCTAGCGGAGCCGCCCCCGCACTTCCTGTCCGGGCCCGGCGGTGGCCGACAGAAGGCATCCTGTTTACAGCGTCCCACGCCCGGCGCCGCGTAATGAATCCGGGGCCCGCGTGGTGGCGCTTGGGGCTGATCCCCGGCGAGGCGCGGTATCAGAATGAATGGCGCGGCGTATTGCCCACGCCCTTAGCGCTGATGAAGCTGCGCCTATAGAATTACACCTGCAATTACACTGGTCTCCAGGGCCGCGCGCGGAGAAGGGCGCAGCGCCACTTCCAGGTCGCTGATAAAGGTGACAGCCGCGCTGCACAGACATGGCCCTGTGTGGGTGTGGGAGGGCGGGAGGAGGGCGGGAGGGGTGGCTACAGTCCACCCACTATCCCCCGCCACATCCTCCCAGCCCCACAAATGTCCTTAGTTAGCAGCAACACAATTTCCATCGCTGAATATTTCATACTTCTCTGATGGTGATTTACGGAACAATGCTGGGATCTTGTACTCGGCCATTTCCCTCCGAGGGTGTCTGGGGGTGTGGGCAGGTTGTTTTGTCGACTATAAAGGACAAGAGGTGTCGAGGGGACTCATTCACTTTGTATAAAGGCCGAGGGTCCTTATCAAATGAATCAATGCGAGAAATGAAGAAATATGCGCTGGGAGACTAGATGTGCACTAAATATGTAGACTTTGAGTAATGGCGGCGCGTCATTTGACTAGCACAGGTTAATTAAGTCGTGGCCGATGTAGTTTATGTTTGCTAGAAGCACTAATCTTCCGTTCGTATATATATTAACGTCATTACGTTAGCATTGCCTGTACAGGCCCCCGCCCACCCACCCTCCCTCCCTCCCACCCACCCGCCCCAAATACATCCAGCGTATTCACACTCTCCCTACAGAGACCTTGATCAAGATATCATCTCCGCAGTCAACGGAAGCGCTCTGCCCTCATTTGCATACATTTCCGGTGCATCTTTTCCTCTGTGAGACTCGATAAGCGTCCGCTAGGCGGCGTGGGCATGAATCTTGCCTGGTCACGTGATTATATTCGGGCCATAAATCGAGGTGCCCGGATGAAGAACGGTTGGGTAGCGTCTCCTGGTGCCTATGCCCAGATAACATTCGGGGCTAGTCGACGGGTACCGGAGCTATACATCTATTTCTTTACCCCCTACCCTACCTCCCTCTTTTCTTCGCACCCCTACAACACAGTACACGCCCCTATATATAGTCCTGACCATATTTGGAGATGTGGTATTGGGTCAGGGTCTCTGTGGGGTTTCTGCAGGCCGCCCATGCGTCAGGGAGGTGTGAGTGATGGTCAGTATGCATGCTTGTACAATGCGCATACATTGAGCAGGCACCAGGACAATCACCCCAACCCCCACCCTGCCGTGTCACCAGTCTGTATGGCCGGGGATGCGAGACCGACGACACCCTCCGTGCCCCCCGCCACAGGCCCGCCACAGGCCCGCGGCGGGTGTGAATGGTGTGCCGGCGGGAGGGGTACACTGCCCCGCGCCGATATGATTATCCAACTCCCAGAGAGGGTGCCAACAGGGGAGGCTTGTCACATACGTTGACGATATCTGGGTGGGATTTAAGACTGTGCACGGGCAGTGATCGCCGCGGCAGATTAACGGGTATAGAACCAAGCCCCCCTCCCCGCGTGCTCTCAATGGGAGATTAATGCCGGGCCGGTGGTAGTGCTCCTTCGACGACGATTGACCTTTCAGTAAAATCCCACCCTAGCCCGGGTTTTACACAGGCGGGGGGTGTACGTACAGTTCGTTTACCACCCCTCTGTATGAGGGTTATGTGTGGTGTAGGTGATTGTTGGATGAAGGTATGGGAAGTGTGAATATTGGGGAAGTGAAATAGGATGGTTTTCTAAGTGAAAATCACAGCCAGAAACGAGTATTTCCATCGAGCCATTGAGAGCTCCCCAGAAACGTAACTATGTAGCCTATATATAAAGCATAGATCTACAGACATGTATTGGTATGTATAAAAAGTGAAGCTTACGGCAATTATGGTTATATATAACCAAAGAAGGTGAGGCAGTTACTAATATGTTACATAGATAATCTCATACAATCAGTGAAAGTATATTATGAAGAGGGTGTGGCAATTATTGATATGTATGAATAAAGAAAGACTTATATGAAAATATGTGTCAATTTTCTATATGAATAGATAAAGAATCTGAGACGAGTATTGATAACTATGAATTGGGAAACTGATACAATTATTGATATGCATATTAAAAAAAACCATTATTGAACATGTACATGTATAAAGAAAGAAACTGAGGCAATTACTTAATGAATAAATAACGAAACTGAGGCAATTATTTATATGAATAAATAAGGAAGCTGGGGCAATTACTAATAAGTATAAATAAAGAAACGGAGGCAATCATTTATATGAATAGATATTGATATTGATCAGGCAATCATTCATATGTATAAATAAAGAAGCTGAGGCAATTATTGATAAGTACGGATATAGCGCGGAATCCCTTCCCGTTTCGCTTACCGCACCATTTATTAAAGGCCGGGAACCACCGCTGGCGACGCCATGATGGATGGCGGGGGATCCTGCAGACTGGTCCCCGGGTCGCCAGTTACGCGCCTAATTTGGGTACTAATGACGCCAACAGGGCTCGCTGGAGGGCGCGAGTCTCTCACTGAACATCCCAGCACAGTGCGCGGGGATGGGGCACCATCACTCCACCGCACACACACCGCCGAACTGCTCTCTCCGAGACGCTGGTTGGTCTGTCGCCAGGGACAAATAGGAGACTGTTGCTGAATCTGCGACTGGTATTTGAATATGAAAACCCGCCTAGAGACCCACCCTCTTTGGCGACAGACAAGTATGCCGGCCCGCCTCTGTTAAGCACCCCACTCGACGGTCGGCATTCCCCGCATGCCCACCACGGTAGGGCTCAGTCGGGAAGCAGGAAAAATGTCCCACCCCCTGCCCGGCCTCCGCCCCACCCCGCCCCCTACCTCTGACTATAAAAACCCAAAAAAAACTACAATAAAACTGTTATTGTTGGTTTCCTACGTATAGGCATGTGGTTGGGACATTTTGAAAAAGAAACTTTTAAAACCGGTTAAAGGCAATTGGTTAACAGTGTGTTTTACAGAGAGGTGGATTCTGATTGGCTGACAGGTGTCATGTGACACACGAGGTGGCTTGGCTGCGTCTATCTGTCGCGGGGACTGACACAAAAGATGGCGTTTGATCTACGGTGTGTGGAAAAGAAATAAACAAACCTCGTTTATTTTATTTGTACTTCTTGTATGCGGAATAATTCATGGCTTACACTGGGAGCGTGAAACCGTATCGTTCCACCCTCAGAAAGACCATTTTGTAATGGCACAGCCACGCACCCACAAAAACCGATCCGCTCTAGAGAGTTTCAATTTAATCTCATCCAGTCCCTGCGCGACCAACATGTGTCAGGTCAAAAGGGGCGCTAGTTAAAAAGAGGACACCTTTTCGATTCAGGTTTCCTGAAATATCATCTCGGGGTGGAGGGCTTGGATTTCCAAAGCCGGTCATTGAACCGGGGTACTCTTACATGGGGGACAGCTGGTGGGTGGTTTGTAACAGGAGGGGTGATTGGGGGATTGGGGAGGTGTCTAAAGGGGTCAGTGGATGGCTGTGCTATTCTCGCCCTTAAATTATCTTTATCGTACTTCAGTTTATTACTCACAGGAACGATGTCGGCCTATACAGACCAACTAACATTGATTTACTATAGTTTGTGTCTGTAAGACCAATCCTGCAAATACCTAGCTTTAGTTAAACTTTAATATTAAAAGTCCCAACGTTTGAACTCCACAATCGAGTCTTCATTGGGTGTCATATATTCAGTAAAAGGAAAAATAGTAGGAATGTAATCATGAAGTTATTTATGCAGTGTCTCTCTCTTCCCCTCTCTCCTACTCTCTCTCCTTCTCTGTTCCTGTTCCTCCCCCTCTCCTCTCCTCTCTCCCTTTCTATCTCTCTCACACTTATCCCTACCTCTTTCGCTTCTCTCTCTCCCTTCCTCTCTCTTCCTCCTCCACTCCTTCTCTCTCCCTCTCCCTGTCTTTCCCTTTCTCTTCCCCTGTTTCTCTCTACCGTTTTGCCTCGCTCTGTCTCTCTCTCTCACCATCTCCTCTCATTCTCTCCCTCTCCCTCTCTCTCTCTCTCTCTCTCTCTCTCCTCTCTCTCCCGTTCTATCTGGCTCTGTCTCTGTCTCTGTCTCTCTGTCTCTGTCTCTCGCCACCTTCCCCTCTCTCTCTCCCCATCTCCCTCTCCCTCACTCCCTCCCCTATATCTCCCTCCACTCTCTCTCTCTCAAGACCATCCCTCGTCATTTCCCTCAGCAGTGCTCACACAGAGTTCAGTCGGTACATTTGCTCGTCGTTGCTGTCGGTATTCCGGTCGGCTCGCGCCATGAGCCGACAGATAAGCCGCCGACAGCGACGACGCGCCTCTACCGGAAATGAGTTGAAACGCTGCGCCGGGCTGCTTCCGGTGGGCGGCCATTTGTCTGTTTAGTATTTAGCGAGCGGCGCGTGTGATCCAGGGAGGTGGAGAGGAAGTAGAGAGGGGAGGAGGAGGTGGGGACGTGTACAGGTATATGTTACATGGTCAGTGGGTCTTTACTTCTAGAGATGTCGGAAAAGCATTGCTCCAGCAATATCAGATCGTGTCGTGTGGTTTTGTTATTTTTCATGTTGTGTCGCTACTTTTACAACACCACATTTTCAGTGACATAGACGAAAGAATTATATTTCTAATTGGATATAGATGGTGACATAATAATGAGGCGATTCACAAAGAACCTGGGGCAGTGATTCTGACCTTGGGTTGCTTTTCTGTGATCCGCAAAAAGTGGAGAAGATGGATAATGGATACAATAAACGATGCTTTTATAAACACTGTAAGCGGCTCTGTAAGGCCTGGCGTCCACCTACTACGATAGAAATTTAGACCTACCGATATGGCACGATACAAAAAGCAAATATCGGAGACATATCGGTAAGGTGCAAAATCGTAGACAAATGTCTAGACATGCCAATCCACCATGCATCTTAATGGGTATTTTTTCGGTGCCTAAACGTAGAAATGTGGTCAACTGCCCCGATGTTGGGTGACTTTCCGACGCGATTTAGATTTTTTGTTGGGAGGTGCATCGTATACCATATCGGAGCCATATCGTATTAGGTGGACGCCGGACCTTAACCACTCGAGGTTAACGTCGTATTACATTTGCTGACGCTCGTGTATTACTACGCGTTAACTTTTCGTTGTTTACGACCGCCTCTCCACAAAACCATCGATCAATTTCTATACAACAATTTCTCCTACAACCCGGTTAAAAAAAATCATCCCTAATCCCACACACACTTCCACTGGTACACGCACCAGTTGGTTGCGTGCACGCTAAAGTCTGCGGTGAACTTTAGAGACACAGAGGGTACATATTAACACCTGTGAGTGTGGGGTGTGCTTTATGGCTATAACGAGTGGAGTGCGGTGAGAGGTGGTGGTGGTGGGTGGTGGTGATGATGGGTGGCTTGTAGCGGTGGGTGGTGGGAGGTGGGAGGTGACCGCGCACATATACATCGTGATTAGTAGGCGCTGGTGGGTGGCTGAATGAACCACAGCGACTGTCGCGCCACCACCGGCACCTTATAGAGTTAAGCCTCTTCGCACACAGTTGTGTGAGTGGCTTCCCCCTCTCCTGATCGTCATACACCCACCCCCTTCTCCACCAACCACTCTCCCCACCACACAATCCCCTTAGTCCCACTCACCAGTGGACGGATAAAACCGGTGGAGGACTTTGAAAGAATCGATGAGATTCCTTTGCTATCAGCCGTTCCCAGGTGGAGCATCCGCGGATAGTTGGCTGCGGCCATCCAAGGCGCTCTGTGGGGGTGCGGCCCGCCCCCTCCCTGTGTGTCCCCACTCCTCCAGTGTGTAGTTCTCCAGGTCTAAAGCCTAGCAGGGAGCAGGAGGCACACGCGCACAAAAGCGGGGCAGGGGAGGGAGGGGCTTGAGCCGTCTTAGAATGTGCAAATTACAATCGCCTGTGCCCGGCCCAGGGGGATTTGCGCCCCAATGTCCCTTTTTAATATCGTTTTACTTGGGTGATTGATTCGGCCCCCGCTCGGCCCGGCGACACCTCGTAAATCGATGGCTGCCAATCCTCGGAGCCTACCGCGCAAGGCAGTCCATTTCACCGGGAATCTTTCCCCGAAATCCCCGCCCCCCACCCACCCCTAGAACAACCCCCTCCCACCCACCCGCGGATGGTTCGACTGCGACGCCAAGTTCGCAACTCTTGTGAGGAGTCAATTTATATCGGGAGTCATCCAGTGTTACTTTCGCAACCCCATTTTTTCCATCAACCACAACCCTCTTTGCAGTTCAGTAAACACTTTCTAAAGTTCGTATATTAAACGAACCAGTCGGGCACAAGAAGAAACCAAGGTTCCGGAGGGAAAAAATGCTGAAGAAATAAAGGCGAAAAAGATTAAGGGACTGCTTTAAAACCAAATATTAAAAAGTACCTGAGGAAAAGAAATCAGTAGCAATCTATCAAACTCAATAGGATTCCGCCGATGAATATTCATGAGTAAGTCACCGATATATACACAGACCAAATCCCCAGCACTGCCAGAGAGTAGGAGAAAAAGGGCAGCAATTGGGGATTTTACTTCAGTACGCGACAACTCCCCCATCGAAGTTTCTTTGTTCAATTCATTTGCGAGCTCTTCTTTTGTTTCTACACGAACGATGACAAGAGGCATTTTCACATCCCTTGGCTCCTCTGGAGATGTATTATCCGGCCATTTGAATATGTATGCTTGAATGTGCTAAGGCTTCGATGAATAAGGGATTAAAGTGACGTGTGAATAAATGAATAAAAGGGTGGGTTTCGTTAGATAAGCTTGATGACGAGTCCTCTTTTCGTGCTGCTAGATTGCTGGGGCCACGTTTTAGTCTCAGGGATAACTTGTAAATGTATCGAGTTGACCTACTTGTTTAACCTTGTAATGACCTTGTAGTGACCCGCTGACCTTCCGGTTACCACACGGTCAGAGACATGCATCATTCTGTTACCTTGTCACAAGCACATAACTGTCACGTAAATCGGAAATATTTGACCGCTAGAACGACTAATGATTCGTTCTGGTCGGTGGAAATTCGCTAATTTACTCCGGATTCATAATGTGAGGGTTGGTAATGAGAACCACAACACCACACACTGACTGCCCGGCCTCCTAATCAAAGCTGGCTCCAACATAAACAAACATTGTTTATGTGCTATGACAAGGAGATTCACACTCAGGATTTGATTTATCGAAGCACACGACGGCATGCGTTTTAAATCATCACCCGAAATCTGTTGATTTATTCATTTTGGCTTCACATATACACAAATACTATCGTGACATTGGGAGTATAGCCATATAGAACACCTGTTGCTTGATGTTTTTAAAGCCTCAAAAGCCCAGTGTAGATATATTTACGAATGTTTATTTTGATTATAGGTGTATGTAAGTGCCACGATGTACTGTGTCTGGCTCTGATAGACTTTAGTGATAAAGGTTCTATACGTGAAGCTGGTGTAAACTCTTAGGGTAAAGTGTGGGGCCGCGGACGGACTCTGACGGCAGCCACTCCCCGGGCTTCCGCCGGCCATCCCCCGGGCATACCCGGCAGGTGTCGGCCTCTCTCCGGGCGCCGCACCTCCAAACGATCGCCTGGAGGATTCTCCAGCGTTTTAACATTCATTGTGCGCCGAAACCCTGGTGTTGGGAGGGAGGAAGCCACTGGAAGTGATGTTTGAACTGTAATAGCCTCGGAGACCCGTCCCCTCCACGAGCACGGCTCGAGCCCCGGACACCGACCCGGGAAGCCACCCGGAAGGCTTCCGTCAGGGCTTCTCTGAGCCTTCCCGCACCTCCAGGGGTGGAGAGGGGTAGTAGCAGGCCTCCGGGCTGGTTAAATGGGGTTTGGGCCACCCTTCTCACCGCACCCGGAATGGAGACCGTAATCACCCTGGAGGCTAGCCGGGATTAGAGCGAGCAGGGCCCGGCTAGCTCCCCCCTCCCCGTCCCTCCCAGCGGCCTCCGCGCTCCGATAAAACCTCCCGGACTACGCGCGACTTTGGATCAATCAGCCTGCTCCTGACCCATAAATTAGAAGCTGATTGATTTTTTCGCCTCCTCCGCCTATTCGCAGCTGCGGAGAATTGGAGTCAATATTGAAATCGGCCGGTTGTTAAGTCGGCCAGATTAAGCTGGAAGGACCGGGGTGGCCGCGCCCTGCCCGGCCATCAAGCCGGGGTGTCCGGCCCCGGCCCCGGCCACCGCCACCCGCCCGCCCGGCCATATTTCACGTCCTCACCCTGGTATTAACACTAACGAAGCTCTGATGTGTGGAAATGACATCTCCCGGGGCTTGTTACCAAGACACAACTGCTGTCGCCAAAGATCCCTCTTCCTGCTCCCCCCCCCCTCCCTCCCCCCTCTCAGTACCCACCCCCTTACTGCCCCCACCCCACCTTCCTTCCGCCTAGACTCTTACCACCACCCCCGACCCCCACCCACCCCTCCCTGCAGATGTCCAAACTCGGAGTTGTTTCGGAGGTGACACTGGCTGTTATGGGATGTCGTTTGTCTACCCTGGAGGTACCTCCGGGGTCTGAGAATACCACCTGGAGGGGGATGGTCCCTAACGGTCAGCACTGGGGGCTGGAGATTGGGGAGAAAGAGATTAGATTCGTTGTATCACTCCATCATATCCCTACAAGTTTACCCATATGTGTATAACCAGAAATATACTACCAGAACACGTAGTCAGTGAGCCCGTAGCGATCGTCATTTGAGGTATTTCGTCTTGTTTATGTTAAAACATTGATGTATCCATCTATCTGTCAGTCTGTCTATCCTCTGACCTATCCTCTGTTACCAGAATCCCCAGAATAACCACAAGCTAGGGAGCTAGTTGATTAACTAGAGCCCGATGTTATAGGACAGAAGGCCGACAACACAATCGCTATGGATTCACTCACTACCTTATCATTTTATTCGGTACAAAAAAAACAAGAAAAAAACGCAATATTATTAACTTTCTAAATTGTCGATTCACAGCCTGTTGACCAAATGTTTGTGGTCATTCACTACGTCATAGCGAGCTCGAGCATGATAAATACTACACCTCTAGCAGCGGTATTTCGTAAATATTCGTCGATAGGTATATGATAATAATATAATGATATAATTAAAAGGGATGGTGATGAGGAATAGCCACACCAATATACATGCACATGTTTACCCTGAATAAGCCCTATCAAAATTCTCACTCTATCTAATATACGGCTATCCCATCCTTTGCTATTTCCAAATAGCACCTCGCCCGTCGCCTGGTTTTAGTGTTTTAGTATTGTGCCCTGTGGCGTGACTCCACACAGCCCCCCCACCCCACCTCACCCCACCCCCCGCACGCAAAGGTCAACGAAGGTCAGAATAAACCCCGCCAGGCTCTCAGGTGAAACGGAACGAAATCCACCAAATTCTCCCACAATAATGTTTAATATGAAGTGTGAATGAGATCTCACGTAGGGTGGATCATCCGTGTGTTGTGGAGTCCCCGCTCAAAGCATTGTTTGTAGGTTAACAGGGTGAACAATTGACCGTACGTTCGTTGCACCTACGGTCGTTGTACATACGGGGGTTGACCTGGAACTGTTCCAACGGCATTCTGCATTGTCGTGGGGCAAATTAAGGAGGGTTGAGAACCTAAGTGGAGATAATTATAATCATATCATTCTTATAACTATGTCATGTATGCATGAGTTTCCGAATATATAAGAACAGAGGTTTTTGTTCTATTGGAATGGTCACAAAAATAGTTTTCGTTCGTATATATGGACCTACACGCCAGTTTTCTATTTGAAAGGGCGACCAATTTCCATCGCAAATAGCTGCCGTCCGGAAGAAATGTGTGTTGTTTGATGCCCGCATTACAATAGTCCTAAATGTAACCGAACAAAGCGAATGTACTTAAAATATAAAAAAAAAAAAAAACGAAAAACAACACAAAGAAGAAAATAATATAGTCTAGTATGTAGGTATTAATCGGTACCGGTATTTAGTAAATCCATGTCAATCATCAGGCTATCCTCTGGTTGGTGTAATTAAAATTTAACTCAGTTTACCCACATACATAAAGCACACAATAGGGATGAGGAGTGTAGAATCTATCCCGTTGCCTTATATAGAGCGCTGGCGGAGGGAGGGTACCAGGCCTCGCATGTCTGCACGCTCAGTCCCCAGCCTCCCTGGATCTCCTCGCCGACTGGCCCCGTTGGCAACGGTCCAGAAATTAGACAATAACTCAGCTATGATGAGAGCAGAACTGGGGGAGCTTGCATGGGATGGATAGAGAGGGAGAGTGTGGTGTGTGGGGGGTGTGTGTGTGGGGTAGCGAGCGAGCCGGGTCGACCCAGATCGAGTCAGCTGACGAGAGTGAATCTCCCAGCAATGTCACGCCAGTTGGCAGGGCCTGGTGTTGTGGTTGTACATGGTGCGTGGTTAGTGTTATAACCCTGCCGCCAACTCCCATGTCCCCAGCACCCTGTGAAGCCAGCCCCCGGTGATAGCCGTGCCAGTCCCGGGGCAGGCGGCCGTACGTATATTAACTTCCAATACGGACATCAATTGAGGTCGGTATTGGCTGGCGACGGCCGCCATTTCGCTGCCTTCTATTCTCAGCTGGTAGCACATAGATACTCACAGCGGTTTCATGCAGAGTCTAGTGGTTGGAACGAAGCAATTATTTAGTAAATGCGAACGTGAAAATGAAGCTGCGGAAAGTATGTCATGATAATCAATATAGATGTATTGGTTTGCGTCTGGCAGATTTGTATACGGAGTAACCATCAGTTTTTGAATTAAGCTGAAGATTGCAATTGGTAAAAGTAAACGAGATGTTTGAAGTACAACAACAAGAATCCTTCAATAGATAATGAGAGGATTTTAACAAATTATATTGAGAACTAGCACGAATAAATACCAGTCCAGATAACTTTGTACTATTATAGTGTGCTGGCCTATAAGCCACCTTGTTATAGTCATTGACGGGGTATTTATTAAGGAATCCGATTGAAACCAGTGACCAAAGACCAGTATTGTCCTGATATATTGTTACACTAATAAAATATACTGGAAAGCAAAAGTATTTACCTACGAAGTGACAATAAAAAAAAAGTATACTATGAGTAACTTATAGATGCAGGTATAGAAAGATAAGGGGAGAAAATATGATGTAGATTGTGAACAGATAGAGAAACAGGGAGTAAAAATAGACTAGAATAGACGCATAAAACCTGTAGTATATACGAGAGAGAACAGAAAGCATTGCTTCGCACCGATCTACTTGGCACAGAGAAAAAGTGTAGTGAATCGTTGGACCCTGACCCCGGGCAGGGTCGACTGAGTTCACACCCATTCCGTCCAGTGCTGAGCGGCAGCCAACTCGCTGGCTTCTGGTTTCCTCCCGCGTGTGGCTTCAAGCAGCCACCAGGCATGTCGAACTGGGCCACTCCGGTCATCATATTTCACCAAGATGGCTGCGGAGATTTACTAGGCTTTTATACGCTAATAACGGGCCTCGAGCCGCCTTGACCCTTCCCTGACTGTACCACGGTCCCTCCCTACTGTGTTCTGACACAGAGAGAGGGAACCCCCGACCCGCCGACCACCCCCTCTACCCCACTCCTCACTTCTAACTCTGTTTACGGCACTTTTATTCCATGGCTCTTACGTTAATCATTCCTCTTCTTCGCTGATTTATTTGGTGTGGGTTTTTTTTCATCCGTGGTTTATTTTGGTTTGTGATTTTTTTTCTCATCCGCCCCTTTCTCCATCGGCATTTCGGAGAATCGGGTCGGGTTCTGGGAAGAGATCGGGATTATATGGAAGGGTGGCCGGAGGAGGGTGGGGGTGTGTTCTGAGGAGGGGTCCAGGAAGCCTCCACTGCCTTGTGTGACGGAGCATGAGCGCTGGAGATACAATCTCCCAGGCTTGTTTCCAATTGACCCCAGCATTCCTGTGGCAAATGACGTGATGCTATCGGAGGATTATCACGAGCATAAGTGGAGTTTACTGGGTGCCCCCTTCCTGCTCCGTCCTAGGTCGATGCTAATCTGCCAGCCACAGTGTTGTCCTCGTTTTTACACATCAGAAACGAGAAACATCGAATTTAACAACAATCTCCTTCATTCTCCTTCATTTCTTGATGATGAAAGATATAGATGTATTAGATTGACACTGATTATTCTGTGATATAGACGAATTTTCGTTGATTTTGTTAGATAATATCTAAAGTTTATAGTGTAATTATACATCGACGAAATATTGACGGGAGATAGAGGTTGTACAACAATACCGTTGGTTAGACCATAATAATTTCCTCCTTGTTTTTTTTGTGAAAGAAAGAAAGAACGGTGATATATGTGACAACCAATATTAACCACGGTCAAAGAGTGCAGTAGTTACCTACGTCAAAACGTGCACATGTGAGTTTAACTCATCTGTTTCTCCCTACTTTAGATTGTATGTTTTACTTTTTACAGTCGCAAAATAATCGAAGAATTTGCTTTCTCATACTTGAGACTATGGCGAGTTTTGTTGTTGTTTAAATGTAACCACGCACTGAATATCTCTGAAGAGAACCGTCCCATGAAAAAGAAAACTAGAACGGATACGTGGTAAGCCAGGGGTAGTTTCGGTCCCTGGGTTAGCGAAGGGCAGGAGGCCGGCGAGGTGGCGGGGCGTGTGACGGGCCGAGGGCCACCACGGGCCGTCAACCTCCTCCTGCACGGTCCGGTCTCCCTGTCCCCCCAAAGGCCCCCATCCATCTCCCACCAACGGCAGCACCCATAAACCTCCTCCACGGTCCCAGCCTGCCCACAGGAGGCAGGGACTGGGCCGGGGGTCAATGGGACACGGGGTTCTCCACGGGGCCGGCTGGAGATGGATGGAGTGACCGGGAGAGGCCCGGGAGGCGCCGGCCGAGTCCCCCGCCCTGCCCCGGCCCTGCCCGCCCCAGGAGCCGCCCACTGCACCCGGGACCATCCCCGCGCCACCACTAGTTTATATCACCCTTGAGCACTCAATTTAACGATTTCTAAATCTCTTATTCAAACCGTAAGCCTTGTGGTCGGTATAGAGAATATTACCTTTTGTATTGGCCGTAATAATCGGGGATATTTCTACGTTCTGTCCCAGTCAGGACAACTTATACACGTGCCCGAATTTGTTTCGGCCTCTGTTCTGTGGTGGTTTTTATTCATAGTTGACAATATAAACAACAACAACAAAAACATCGTAGATTGTGGCACACTACTGAACACCTTTCCATGTGAAAAACGGTCGGCTATTAATCATAATCTCAAAATAGGAAGGACAAGTGTAACGATTATTGATTGACTTCAGGGCACACACAAACAAAAAAAAATCAAAAGCGGACCGGAGGGATCATGAATGGAGTTAAAGGGATAGCAACTAAAAACAAAATGAATATCCTGACCTAGAAACCCAACAATTATTAGTCCAAAAAAAAAAAAAAAAAAAAAAAGGGGGGGGGGAATCATCGTTGTTTTGGGGTATAACTGAACGAGATGGCCAATTGCGATTAGCCTGGATGTGTTCGGTTCGGGAGGTTGCTGGGACAGATATCTTGTAGGAGGAGGACATTAATTTCCATTCCCTGCCAGCAATTCCTCGTTTCGCCCCCCACTGCTCAGTAGATCTATATTACGGGGTTGTCGGTAGGAGTACGCATCCTGCATGGGTTCGCAGGGTTCTGGTGATAGAATTTCACACTCACCCCTACTGTGTGTGTGCTGGGGCAATGCTTAATTTAATCCCATATTCTTCACGTTTTTCTATAAAACACCCCCGTCTTGGGGATATAAAAGGGGATAGTTTCACTGGTGGAGACATCAGCGGGAGGCTCCCAGTAGCTGGTGTTATTAACGCTGTAACTACGAGGCGAGTATGATTGATGACTTTATGTTACGGGCTTATTGAGGACATGCAAGCAGGCCCGTCCGTCCATGTGGGTCAGCACGGGCAGGCGGCCCGGAGCGCCCGGTGTGTTCCCCTCCACCTCCCGGCCTCCCCCGCCGTGAGAACGGCCAGGTTCCCTCCCGCCACCCCGCTCCTCACACCGCTACTACACCCAGCACTGCCTAGCCTACCCCCGACAGACCTGCCTATTTTTCCCCCGTAAACCCCTGGAGGTGAATCAGACCGGGTTAGGGTTGTGTGTGTGTATCTCAATTCATCTCAAGATGGGTACTGGAGATAGGGTATTCGGAGGTTGTGTTACTCCCACACGCAGTAGTGTACCTGGTAGTCGTTGTAGTGGCTGCGGAGTCGTGGAGATGCAGGGAGTCATTGGATGACCTACTGCCAGCGGCAAGAAAACCACTTTCAGATCGCTCGCTGAACGGCCATCGCACACAGCACACCCTTAACGAGCGTTTCCTCTTTTTTCTCGTTTCAGGGTTCCCTCTACTCTGGTGCTACCCGCACGGTTGAGCCCCGGTGGTTCTCACCCGTCATGCAGTAGAAGGTGAGTGTCGCTCCATACTCGTCATTTTTGTGCAGTTTTTCGATGAAAACAAAAGCAGCACGCGGTACGCATGCGCGTTCGTGATGAGACGCGCGCCCTGCGTCCGCGTCGGCCACCTAGTGGAGGACAGAAGAACTAGGCAAGGTCAGCTGGGGGTAGCCGAGGAGGAGGGGTTGTGGTTTGGTGGGTTTTCACTACAGTGGTCCTTAGCAACGGGTTACTGACCGATAGGGTGGGAGGGGGTATGGAGGTGGGTGGGAGGGGGTGTGGATGCAGGTGGGAGGGGGTCGGGGATATACATATGTCCTAACTAAGATGGGTATGAGCGTAACCACGCTGTCCATCCCTCATACCTGCCCGTTTCCATGGCGACAACCAGCTTCCCTTTGAGCGATCTACCTAGTGCATGGTGGGTCGCCTGGGGTCACGAGGTCATGACGAACGCTCCAGGGTCGCAGGGCATTCTGGGAGGCCACGCCCGGGGTCGATCCGGGAACGCTGCGTGCCTGTGGAAGGCGTCCAGTCCCGGCCCAGGTCTGATAGAAGGCACGGTTCGAATCTCTTGACCTAAACCCACCCTAGCCCGACTCGGTGGAGAAATAATACCATCCATCGTATTCCCCCGGAGGCTGGTTCGGAGGCAGCCGGCGAGAAAAGCTGGTCGTATTTTTCACCCAGTGTGGTGGGCGGCCATTTTGGTTGATTGGTGGGATTGGCGGGGTACGGGGGATGCTATCAACATGTAGGGCGACTAAAAACTACACCAAATGCTCCAGTGCTAACATGCCGCCGCCAACAAACGGTCTTTCGTTGTCAACGCAACCTTGCACTCTCAGGGTGATGAGAAAAAAGCAAACGATATCAACGTGGAAAAAGTCTGTAATTGAGAAACCGTTCGACCTTCTGTTTTTGTTCTATTTTCTCAGTTCTTTTTGAATGATGGTACAATGACCTATTACACAGAAACCTGTAAGATTAAAGAGTTTTCCAACTTCCGAGTGTGCTTATAGCTACATGTGTAACGAATACGTCCCATGGTTGTATTTATTATATTTGATATATCATAGAAGCCAACAACATTTTCTTCTGAGTTTTCACTTGTAAAAAGTCATTATATACGCGGAGATATTTCACGTATGATATGAACGATACGAAATTGCGTTCATGATAAAATGCTGCAATTCATCTCTGACACGGGTATCTTTTCATTAAGAATTTTATAAATTTCTCACCATCCTTTCTGCCAAGTAACATGTGCATAGTACACGTCCCAACGAAGCTCAGTGTATATATTTCCTTACAACTACCCAGAGCTCAGTGCCATACGTTATGCAGAATAGATAGATGCAGCTGCAGCACTGCTTTCCAGTAAAATATATAAACATGCCAACAAGTCTTTTCAGTGCATTTTTCTTAAAAGGTAGGGTGTGAAGGGAAAACACGGTGAGTCTCCAAGAGAATATTTCATTTGGAGAGGAGAAAAAGCTCGCAAACCCATCAAGGCCTCACCCATAATTTTGAAGTTGAACTGTTGACCATATATAAATATAAATGCCTGTTTTCCCATTTAAAGAAAATTCTGAATATATGAATAGGTAAATGCCATCTGTCTTGCGCTCTGGATGCGACTGTGTTGCTCTGGAAGCACCTGCGGTGGAATAGGCATGTGGATTAAGTCGACACTGGCTGTCATAAAGCATGCTCCCGCGTATATATCTAGATTACCCAACTTAGGAAGCCAGCCAACATCAACTGGCCCTCCTCATTGACCCGGACCAATTTGTCCTGAACTTTTCCGGGAAAACCATCTGCCCTGATGGAGGCTTCGACAAGGAAAAAAATAAATAATAAAAAAGGAACGGCAGAGGAGGAGGAGGAGGGTGGGTAGGGAGGAGGGGGAAGAGGAGGAGGGGGAGGGTGGGTAGGGAGGAGGAGGAAGAGGAGGAGGGGAGGGTGGGTAGGGAGGAGGAGGAGGAGGAGGAAGAGGAGGAGGAGGGGGAGGAGGAGGAGGAGGGGGAGGAGGAGGAGGAGGGGGAGGAGGAGAAGGAGGAGGAGTGGAGGGGGAGGAAGAGGAGAAGGAAGAGGGGGAGAAGGAAGAGGAGGAGGAGGAGGAGGAGGAGGAGGAGGAAGGAGCATGTGATGCTGGATGGTGGTGTGCGCTTCGGGAGCAGCGCTGATGAAATATTAACACCGGGCTGGTGGGGTGTGTGGGGGACGTGGGGGAGACCGGGCCTGAGGGGTGTGGGTGGCCGGGAGCCCCCCGCGCGGCCCCGGCTGATGACAGGAGGAGACGGGAGGAGGAGGGGGGTCAGCGGGCCCGTGTTGTCCTCCTGGGTCTGAATGTTCCCACTCTGTCAACCTCACCCCGGCACCACCTGGAGCAGTCTGATAATCACCTCCAGCAGTGATGAATGTCGCATCCACTGAGCTCCACTCGGAGAGGCAGCAGGAGGAAGGCAGCAGCAGCAGAGAAACCGGCTACTTTCTAACGTCATTTCTACCAGGGGCCTGTTGAATAACTCATACACGACAGTACAGGGCACAGGGAAACCTCGTATAAGTGTTATCCTTTAATAAGACTCAAGTTCGTTCGCTAAGACAGTCCTAGCCCACGGAAGGTCGTCCACAAGTGTTGGATAACATTGACCCACATCGTCCCTGGGTCTGGTTGGCATACAAGAAAGGGTCTTCATGTACGAGCATAGGTTATTAAGCAGGCCTTGATTCTTTTTGAGGTGTATTTAAAAGGAAACGATGAAAAAAAATCAATTTTATCTTGATTTTGATACAAGACGATCAAGTATAGATCACCATCAACATGGGCTCATATCATTCAATATATGGAATCAAGAATACCTGTATACACAGCATTTTTATGAGATACTCAAACCACTTTGGGATTGTCCTACACAAAAAATTCTCGTTCGTTACATTCGGAAAACTTCAATAGATTTATCATTTTTAAATAACTTAAATACAAGGAGATCCTTGACAGTATGGGCTGTGTCAATCTTAATAGTTTGTTGAGTATTCATCTTTCTTTTAAATACACACCCCTGGGACCTGTTTCACTAGTTTCGTGACATGTCTAGATGGTGTCTGTGACACCATACGGACAGATCAACACAAGTTCCGGCACTGAGGACAAGACAGACCCCAAACTCGGTGTGTCAGGTTTCAGACGTATTAGATGATTTCACTCCCTTCCCGTAGGAATTAAGCAATGAAACTTTAACACAAGTAAGGGATACACATAACCCATAATCATTTGAAATATAAAGGAAATTGGTCGCTCCGATCATCTGATATTTGACATCAACTGTGACATGCGTTTTGAAACCCGACAACATTTTTTCCGCTGTTGCTTGCACTGTTGGTGCCGCTCTTGATGTCTGTCTAGGCCTAATGTCACGAAACTACTGAAACAGGTCCCTGGTGTTTCCACATTCCCCTCTAATACCCTCCTACTCTTCACCTGTCACCCTTCTCCTCTACACTCACCACTGCCTTCCATTTCTCCTGTGTTTCTGGACACTCTCCCACTTGTCCAACATACTCCTGTGACCTACATCTTCCGTTCTGCACTTAGCATACGGCTCGTGAATCCTTACTCATCTCAAAGTCTCCTTCGCCTTCGCCTGACCCTCTCCCCCCTCCAAGGCCGAATATTAGCAAACGATAAAATCATCTAAAGTCAAAATCATTTACTCGGTTTGTCTCAATATCTTATGATACTTTACCAAGGATAGCAGGCAATTTCGTTAACACAAAAGAACCCCACAAAATAATCTCCTCGTCCCCATATCTTTATTTTGGGAATTATGCATATTACATAGCGGTTGAAAAAAATTCGCATATTTCTATTGTTGTGTTGAATGGACAGTGAATCGGAAACGACAACATACACTCCCTATGCCCCGCTGTCCCTCTTTCTCCTCTCTCCCCCTGCCCTGCGTTCCTCTTTCTCTACCTTTCTCCTCCTCCCCTGCCCTGTGGTCCCTCCATCTCCTCCATATTTCTCCTCCCACCCTGCCATACCCTGCCTTTGTCTCTTCCCTCCTCCTGCCATGCCCTGCCTCTTCTTTCTCCTTCCTCCTCCTGCCCTGTCATCAGCCTTTCTCCTCCCTCCACCTATCATGTCGTCCTTTTCTCTCCCTCTCTTTCTCCTGCTCCACTACCCTGTGGTCCCTCTATCTCCTCCTTCCCTGCCCTGTTATCCCTCTTTCTCCTCCTCCCCTGCCCTGTGGTCCCTCTTTCTCCTCCTCCCTGCCCTGTGTCCCCCTATCTCCTCCATGTTTCTCCTTCCTCCTCCTGCCCTGTCATCAGCCTTTCTCCCCCCTCCTCCTATCATGTCGTCCTTTTCTCCCCCCCCCCCCACCTCTTTCTCCTCCCTGCCCTGCCCACTGTCTCCCTCCCTCCCTCCCATCCCCTCCTCCAGCTCGCCGGTCCATCCATCGTGCGTGCCCCGGCCACACCTCGCCCACCCCGGCCCCGGGAGGCGCGTGGGAAGAAGTGCAAGCTCAGGTGTCACCCTCCTCACCGCGTCCAGGTGATGTATCGTCTCCCGGCACGGGACTCGGGCGGGGAGAGGCGGCCGAGGTGGCCGAGGTGGCCGGGGTCCCTCCCGCCCCTCCTCCTCCTCCTCTGTGTGGGTGTGGGTGTGGTGGGTGTGGTCTACCGTGATGAACACTGCGTGGTCAGGTATCACACCCCAGGTGTGAAGCTGTGAACACACGGGTGTGTGAGTGACAGCAGGATATTGGGGAGGCACACCAAGGTTTGAGCTCACTCCACTGACCACTGTCTGACGTCCACTCCCTGACCTGTGCACGGTGTATGTGGGCCACACAGGTGAGACCTCCAGCTGGTGTACTATATGAAAAGTGGGTCTTGTGTTGGGCCCACACCTCTCACCGAGCTCACATTGTCACACGATCCGAGGTGGATAATATAGGCCAGCGAGGTGCAGTTTTAATTGGGGTCACCCAGAGAAGTAATCTCATACCGCTCCAAGTGTTACTCCGTACCTCTTATGGTTAGTTACCTGTTGATTAATTGGTAAAAAAGTATATAGGAATTATATACACAGGTTGAAAGGTGTTATTAAAATTGGGCCGAAGTACGAGCTTAGATTTCGTGACTGCGCAATTCTTGATTTTTGTTTTTTATCTTTACCAGTTCTGTCCAGACGAATAGATCATTCACTGTAGTTTCGGAATCAAATACTTCTAGATTCCGAATCAAATACATCAAGATTTCACATAAATCCCGTTATTCCTTTATTTCTTTACTTGTTGAAAGGAAATTAATAGAGGATATGATATTTAGTTGCCCATTATATATTCACACAGTTTTACTGTCAGTGTCAGTGTTTTCCATTTCGGGAGGGACGATCGCGGCAGTACACTGCACAGTCTTCAACACCAAATGGAGATTTCGTTGAGTTGTTGAAAGAAATAACAATTCATCAATGACAATTTCGTTTCCTTATCAAAAAGGACAACAATGCATTTCAGATCCGACAGATTTCAATAAATCTTCGTTGGTTTTCTGATTTCGTTGGGTTGTCAAAACGTACTAGCACCTCATTGGCACCTGTGAGGAACAAAAAGACAATAAATTGCAACCTGAGCCTGAATGTTGATGCTGGAGCTTAATCAGTGCTCTACATACAACATGAATATTTAAAAACCAAGGACAGCAGTGCAGAGTGATAAATGCTGGGGCAGACTGTGTGACTCAGAGGAAGTTTGGTGAGGATTCCCTTCATAACAAGGCAGTCCTAACGAACCTCGCCCCCGCCCTGTACTTGCAGGCGGTGGTATTGGTGGCCGCTGCCGTGTGGGAGGCACTCGGGTCGAAGCAGGGTCACAGTAGCAGCATTTAGGGTTCTTCTGAAGTTGTCGCCGGTGTTGACACAGTGGAAACGAGCATGGCCTAACGACTGGCCGAGTACAGCTGGTATTGGCACCTGTCGACTTGCCCTACGACTACCACCAGCACCGGACACAAATTGCCTATCATTAATCACTATATCCCCCCTCCTCTCTCCCCCCACACACCCCACAGACCCACACGGTGTAAACAGGGAACCTCCTGGGCTGGGGATACTTCTGAAGAGCCCAACCACGACCTGGCTTCTCCAACCATTGGAGACATTCACCCCAACGCACATGGGTCAGTAGTTGGGTTCGTGCGTGCTGGCAGCGGCTGCGCAGGGTCTTCTATCCCCGCCAAGTTATAAATCGATCATAGTCACAATAGCCTCTCCCGTGGCCATCTGCCTGGAAGGCACCTTTTCCGCTTTCTCTCTCTTTCATTATTTTTGTTCCGAAGTGTTTGTGTATGCTCTGCCGGTTCTCCAGTGGCAATCGGTCACCTTTCGGCGAACCCATGTTGGGCGGGAAAAAAACTCCTGGGAAAAGGAATTTAGAATCACACGCATTCATGTTCAGTTCGAGACAATGCATAGTGGAACTTTTGTAATCATATACACGAATGTTTTATGTATGTGCAGGTGCAATCTTCTGAGAGCATTTACTTATTTAGGGAGTTCATGTGCAATATGTTTCTTTTTTTCTGATGCCCAAACATAAAACAAACAATTAGGAATGGTTGCTGAAATAAACCATGACGGATTGCCTCCAATCAGAAACGAGATTTCCTTTCTGATAACTGCACAGTAAGAGTTATGTTAAATCTATCGATTAAAAACAGAACAAACTTTGTACTTTGGTCCGACTCAACTTTGTTGTGGTACTGGTGAATGGTCTGTTGTTTTCTACAACAGTTAGCTGAATTCTTGTTGGGAAAATCATACATGCCTGGAAAAAGGTACAAATTCACAGACATCTACTTTTCCATTAGGGTCAGGCGTGCGACGTGTAGACAGAGTATAATTAATGTACCTCGTCCTTGTACTTATTAGAGGTGTAAGTGTAGGATAAGAACGTCCCCTCGGGGAGAAACACCCCCAAACGAGATAAAATATCGCCAAGTATCGAGAGCTAGTGGCTAAGACCTATTCGGTGTACCTGGTCTCGGGTAGCTTAGTCCTATCCAGGAGAAGCAACAGTGAAGGTAAGGGTATGGATCTCTGCTTAGGATTTCTGCTTCGTTTGGCCATAGCGCCACACCAAGTTATAGCATCACCATATTTCATCTCTGCTTTCTTTAGACCCCATTGATCTGTCCCTGGCGCTCTCCCCGCTCCAGATATATCCCGGAGGCTTCTGCGGAGGCCTGATAAATCAAGGAGGGATATTTTGATGAAATTTATTTCGAATTCCAATTAAGGGCGCAAGCCGACGTGGGGCCCGGCGCGACCCGGGTGAGGCCGGGGGAGAGGCGGGGGGCCGGGCGGGGAGTGTCAGGCGGGGAAATACCCGGCAAAGCCTGACGTATGGGCGGGTGACAGTGATAGAGGGAGCGCCTTATTGATGCAAGGTAGGCGCGGATTTGTGGCAAGCCTCTTACAGTAACCCCCCTTCTAGCAGTACCGTCCACACTGCCACCATGTAGGGCCGAGAGGAGGAATGTATTTCCCCTTTGTGTGGGTGTGTGTGTCTGGATGGAGCCATGGAGGAAATCCTTCAATATGGGAAGCCATGAAGGTGATGACAATGGAGGTGTGTGTGAGCGGATGGATGGTGGCGGGGAGGTTACTCTGTTTGAGAAGCCAGCATCAGACTCCAGGTTTGATTTGAGGCGTGCTGGGGAGGTGGTGGCGTTGGATCCCCGTTTGGACGTTAACTCGTACGCCCTCCGCATCTCTAAACAGCTACATTTTACCCACCCACCCACACCATCCCTCCACCGCCACTGATACATGGAGGGAGGCATTGAACAAACAAGCCCACCTCCTGCTCCTCCTCCACCGGGCCGCCCTGGAGGTGATTCCCAGAGGTTGTAGGCACGCCCCGGCCACTAGTACACCCGGGAGGAACCGTCAGGAGGAAAGGGAAGGAGTGGGGGAGTAGGAGGGGGGATGGAGGTGGCTGAAGTATAAAGGGGCACGCTGGAAGATAGATCACCTTTCTCCAGCTGTTGCCATGGAGAGAGCCCAAGACCTTCTAGGTACCGGAAGTCGGCCATTCCTAATCCGTCGCGACCGCTTGCGCATGCGCGTGTCCGAACAGGAACCAGTGGAGGAACGCAGGGTGTTCCGGCGTGTGTGTGTGTGTGTGTGGTGGTGGTGGTGTGTGTGGGCGTTTGTGGATGGGGCATGGTTGTATAGTTTAACAGGCAACGAGGGCATGCAGGCGGTGAATCAATACCAAACCAGCAGGAGGAGGTCGGGGGGGGGGGGGGGTGTCTAAGGGGGCGGGTTGGGTATAGTTGTGGTGGACTGGAGGAGGAATGGACGCGGAGGGCATGGCAAGTCACCCCTCCTCCCCCTTCAACACCGGGCCGTATTTGTTGTCCCCTCGCTTCGTTAGCTCGCCATCCCATCCATCCTCACACCCTCATTTGCGATCTGGGCTCCGCCGATGTCCGCTACCACCCCCGGCCCGCCTCCCTCCACACCCCGGCCCGCCTCCCTCCACACCCCGGGCCGCCTCCCTCCACACCCCGGGCCCGGTCCCGTGGGGTCGGCCGGGGTTAGATCCATTCCTCCAGGTTGTATTCGTTACTGATGAAGCTAGTAAGGCTCCTGTGGCTGCTGCTGCTGCTGCTGGTGCCGGTGGTGGTGGCGGGTGGTGGGTGGTGGTGGGTGGTGGTGGTGCGACCACCGGTGGTTTCCTATTCTTTCTACAGAGTGGAGAAAATGGAGGAGTTTTCGGCTGGGCTCATGGGGCAGAGCGGGTACACAGCCTCTATACACCAAATATCTATCAGCGCGGCCCACCGACGTGCAGCTCGTATATTACACACGCACACAGATCGATTATCCCGAGCCCAGGTGAAGGCAAAACAAACCCCTGAGAAAATATCGATTTGTGGCGTAGAGTAGACGAATATTACACCCGGAGTAACAATATGTGGTTCAGTCGGCCTCCTCCAAACAGATCACCCGCTTGTTATTCTCAAACATATTTGTTTTATTTTGATAGATGGTTGTTAGAACTATCCCTGACGAATAATTTGGTATTATAAAAAGCGCCGTTGGTATTTATTCACCTTCACCAGGAAAGAAAAATAGATTGATATGTACGATGTAAATGTGTTCTCTTATGTGTGTTTATACATTGTAAATGTATTCAAGGAAACATTCAGGTTGTCTTTTTAATAGAATAAGTATGTTTACTTCTGGGCAGTGATATACCACTCACACGACTAGCGTCATTGGATTTTTCTCTGCCGAACATTTATCAAACACATGTGAATGTGTAAGAACGGGTGAACATTTATATCTAAACCTCTATTGCAGAGAACACTTATACTTTCACGTCTCCATTGGAGTTTTTTTTTGCATCCCCTTTCACACCAATATTGTTCTCTGCCAGCTCGCAGTTGATAAGGATCTTATAGTTACGTTAACTACCACAAGAAGCAGTGAAAATGATAAATGATGTAAAAACACGATAGAAAGAAAAAAAAGAAGTAGAGAGAGAGAGAAGCATATGAGAACCTGCAGAGAGATTCCCCACATTTGGCACTCCTAATAAACAAGCCCCTGCCTTCCCTAGCCGGCCACTTAGAGGCGGATTTCTGATGTTCAATGTCCATTTATGCGCCGATCTCTTTAGTTTGCCGCGTGCTTTACGAGGCTGGGGAGACTCGGGGTCCGGCTAAGACCCTCGGAGATGAAAGCACGGGTCGCGACATGTCTGCTAGGGTCACCACCAATGGGTCCTTCTGAGGAGCGGGCCACTGGCGAAGCCCCACACTCTTTAGGGACCTATTTCGCGGCGAAACATTAAACATTATCACAGGCTGGAGGTAGCCCTGCCCTCTATGTTTATATTTGCACTCATCGTGCGAGATTGGAGGAATTGCGTCAAGGCTAACCCCTCATTTCGATTATTTCGGACCTCTACTGCTTTTCATTCATCGCAAACTCCAGGTTTCAACCAAACTGAATATAACCCAAAATCCTATTTTCCTCTTGTCTCCGATTTATGCCAACTTTGTTGCTGTATAAATGGAAATAATTGATACTGATTGTTAGTTAGAATGTTGGCTAGTGTGAAGTAGAGCAATTTGGACTCAATCGAAACGTTGGGTGTCGACTCTTGAAATTCAACTCGTGATTGAAGTATGTGTGGTGAAGGGAACACTGATAAATCACTGAAGACATGCATTAAGAACGGCGACTGGAATTTCTCCACTCGGCCACGCACGTGGAGTGTATGTCAGAGATTGAACGCCTACCATCTTCTGAGTGTCCTCTACTTCTAAGTCCAAGTCATTTCTCAACTTCACCGAGAGCTGTACACAGAAAGACAGAGCTGTCAGTGTGAGCCCCATCACTCCCCTACCCTCCCCACCACCACCTCCACCTCCACCACCACCAACTCCACCACTACCAGAGCAGAATTACAAGACTGCCCCATGCATGTTCCCTCCCTTTCCTCCACCCATTCTCTCCTCCTTTCCAGCGCTGGCCAGAACGAATTAAGGCCAAATTCAGTTAGATCAATTCCTGCTCAGGGTGGTGCCTCGCGCCGCGAATTACCAATAGGCCTCGGCAGCGGGCATCTGGGGAGTTGCGATGGTGAGGGGTGGGCAGAGAATAGGCAATTTTCTGGCGCGTGAGAAACGAACTCCTCTCAGACAAATGTGAGGACGGGAGGTGGACCTGCTGCGCGCTTGGTCACTGCTGTGGGTATTCGGTCATCCATCTCGATAATACGAGGATAATTCCGGGTTAATTCATTGTACCGTGCCACAGGGGCATTCTTCAAGGCGCGCCGGGAGGGGGGCGGGGGAGGCCGGGTAGGGGGATGTATTGTACCCGGAGAGGACTGAGTGATACCCCGCCTGCCTCCTACAGGGTGTCCTCCAGCCGTCCTGAATATGATGAATATTCTCTGTCGGCTTCCTCATAAAACATTCAGAGGCGAGAGAGGGGTGAGAATGACAGGGAGAAATGGAGAGATGGGAGAGGGAAGCGACAGACCGAGAAACAGAGAGAGAGAAGGGAGGGAGAGAGAGGGAGAGGGAGAGAGGGAAGATATACCGAGAAAGAGAGAGAGAGGTTTCTTGTCTGTAACATTGACTTGTTTATGTTTAAGATGAAGGATAAATGGCATCTATGATAACCATATACAAAACGTATACTGAAAGTATCAAAGTATACCATGTAAGGCAGGACCAAGAATAGCAGCCCCAGTTTTGGCTGAGGTCCAGGCCTCTTTTGTTGTAGCAAGTTGCTACTATACAAACGGATATTTGTACATTTTTCTATAGTATACAATAAAAGAAATGAATCCCCCCCCCCCCCCAAAAAAAAAAAAAAAAAGAGAGAGAGAGAGAGAGAGAGAGAGAGAGAGGGAGAGACAGGAGTGACACCCCTGAAACAAAGGGAGAGAGGGGGACACAGAGAGAGGGAAGATGTACCGAGAAACAGAGAGAGAGAGGAGAGAAACAGAGAGAGAGGGGGAGATAGAGATCAGAGACAGCAGTGACAGACCGAAAACAGAGGGAGAGAGAGAGAGAGAGAGAAACATATATATATATATCGAGGAACAGAGATAGAGAGGGAGAGAGAGGCTACGAAGCCTGCAGCGCTTGGAAACTTGCAGCATGTACTTTTCTCTGATCCGTTACAAGAGAGCTAGAGGGAGAGAGACAGACCTAGAGAGATAGAGACTGAGAGAGAGATGGACATACATGGAGAGAAAGAGAGAGTGAGATGGAGAAGGACACAGAGAAAGTGAATACTAGAAAACATCGTTCTCAATACCCACCGCCTCGCCCACGGGGGCCGAGCCGGCGAGAGCTGTGATATAGAGATGCATCCTTTGATAACATTAGGTTGATTACTGGGCGGCCGGGTCGCCCGGCGTGCCCTGTCCGCTCTGCCGGCCCCACCCGCCCCCACGCCGGTGGAGACAGCTCCCAGGCCGCTCCCTGACCCCCAAGGGCCACACGCCTATAGCTACACCATGATATACTCAGCTATACTATATTGGTGCTGGAGTTCCCTATCCCACACGTGGTTGGTTAGCTGCTGGCATCTATAACACCCTGGAGGAGCAAGAACACACGGGAAAGAGTACCGCCATGTTGGATGGCGGCCAAAGCAGAAGGGGAAGCGGGATGAAGGCTGTGTCTACTTACCCTCACTGACAACCCCGCCGTGTTCTCTACGACCTCGGCTCGCCATTAAATCCACAACACCTGGGCGGATCAGGCAGGCGCGACGCCCCACACTGTATACCTGGCGTGTGAGGATAAGCCACCAGCCTGCCCCAGACTCGCCTATTCCTCCTATGTATACCCAGTCTAGAGTAGCTAGAAGAGGGCAAAAAAAAAACCCACCCGGTAGTGTACAGATAGACTGGCCGACCTGGGAGTACGGTTCCCCCCCTGCTAGAAGTGTAGAACTCAGACCAGAGTAGACGCAATAAACCCAGTTAGTTTTTGGTTTATAATTTATTGAGGGTGACGTCGACTCCTGAGACCTGCAGAGTCTGGTACAATATCAACACACGAAACTGCCTCCCACCCTCTCCCCCACCAGACACACACACACGCTCTGACCTTATTACTCACGAATAAAATGTATTGGATTTCTGAAAATAAATGGATGAAGAAAATGGGTGATTTGCAGAGTGTGTGTGGGTCTGACCCGGTTTGTTGTGAGGGTGTTTTGGCACGGGAGCGAGGGGCAATGCCTGGAAGAGGGCTGCGAGATAAAAATGGCGTGGATGCCACGATCTACTGCTGCCTGACACGCATGTTGTTCCTATTTATACACCGTGCGAGCAACTCGCTAGACAATGAGCAACTCACAATAGACAAACAAGGTACCATGCGAGCACGCTCACCCTATAACCTCCACACAGATACACGCGAACCTACCCTCCCGCCCATCTCACATCTATATCGATCTGTGTCCTCGTGTTTATCTCAACACTGGTGTTTTTCCCCATAGATATAACATTGGGAACTTGTACTCAACGCCCATGGAGTACTGTAAAAATATACTCGATGGGGGAGGATGTTACACATGTTAACCAATTAGTCAGCGATAGGGTGAGATAAAATCTGAACCGCACTCGATCCATAGCCAATGAACATTTGTTTTGGTTTGCTACGTAATCTCACATGGCAATGCCCATAAGATTACTCCACAACCAAAACTCATGGACTATTTTCAGCGGCTATGGATGTCGGGGCAGTTCTTTGGTAATACCCTGCCTCTGGTGGCATATCGATCTCCCAGCATTGGCGTATGTATATACAAATATGACTGGCATGTTTTCACCAAGGGTACAGAATGGAGATTGTTTCATGTAAATTTCGCGTCATAAGTATATTTTTCAAAATTGGAAGCGTCGGTAATTACTAAAAAGTATAGATATATATTCAGCTCTATCTGATTAGCGACCTAACCAACGCCAAGAGGAGTTTGTCTGGTATGAAAAACATCTTATAGCTAATGCTGAATGATACTACCCTTTAGTAAAAGGCAATGCTTAAAATCTTTCATAAATGATGGGGAGAATTTACAAAAATGACCACCAACCAATATCCTTGTAGTATCGCTTCTTTTGTCAGTACTGGCACAGCCATACTGGAATATCACAACTATCTTCACACCTTTTATAGACTTTCAGAAGCATGACAAAAACAAACATCAATTGAAATATGAATTGGAAGACAAGAAACAACACCAACTTTTAGCACACTTAGTGTAAGGGTTGTTTGTCAGAACTGCCAGTCACACCAACTGCCTACACCACACCACTATACAAAATACATGCAAAATATTGTATATATGTACATGTATATGATATATAATATATAAATATATATATATATATATATATATAGATATATATATATATATATATATATATATATATATATATATATATATATATATATTGTTTTATTTTTTCTATTTGGTTTTGGTTTTCGTGGAGAGTTTTTGCCTCTGACCCTGTGGGGTGCAGTGTGGTATTTACTCTTTTCAAATGAGAATTTTATATATATATAAATATTTATTGATAGAGATATAGGGAGAGAGAGGGAGAGGAGGGAAAGAAATAGAGGGAGATATTGGCAGTGTCGATGACTCGCACACCTTTGTAATAATCTAGATCTGTCAGTTGGACTTTTGGATCAGGCGATATTGCTATTCTAAGAGAAGCAATGCCTTTATTATGCCCCTGTTAAGTTGTTTCCCGATGTTCTATTTATATGTAGAAACGATCGATTAGACGATCAATCGGGAACGGCGCGGAAAAAGAGATAACCCAATGAATATTTTACAATTGATACCCAGCTTTTTAATGCGCCCTGGGCTGTGGCTGGGGTTAGGAGAGTGATGGTGGATGAGATCCTCCGAGCAGCTCCGAGCAGCCCCGAGCAGCTCCGAGCAGCTCCGAGCAGCTCCGGAGAGGTTGCCGTAAGGAGTAGAGACATGAGGTGTCAAGTAGTGCCATTACCAGACGGGGACTCGGCGAGCGGGCACAAATGAATCGTCTTTATCAATAATGAACATCTTATTTTCCTGGGGATATTTTCCGTACCGTCGACTCGTAAATCAATTTGGCGCTGGTGACTTGACTGGAGGAGGTTAGGAAGGAGGGAGTGGGTGGAGGTGGAGTGGATGCCAATGCAAGGTGACTCTTTGTCTGTATTCCAGAAGACTGCGCAACAAAGAAAAGGGCACCAGGGAGGCCTGGAGAGCGGAGAGGGCTTGGGGCGAGTCGGTGAATGGATGGCAGCGTGGCTGGTTGATGAATGCTCGGAGCAGCTCAGAGCAGCTCCAGCCACACCTGCGGAACTAACGCATCATGCGTCGAGTAAATCCTCACAGAGCAGATCATATTTGCACACAGTTATCGATATGAGTGGCGCATGAATAAAAGCCGTATATTTCACAGCAAATCGCCTTCCACATTTATCTACTACTACACGGCTCTAGCCAGCCTACCGCTCAGCCTCAGCCCAGCATAGCCCAGCATAGCCCAGCATAGCCCAGCATAGCCCAGCATAGCCCAGCATAGCCCAGCCCATTCCTGCCCAGCCTAGCCTAACCCAGCCCCACACAGCACAGCACAGCACAGCCAAGCCATGATCAGTTCAGCTCAGACTGCTAAGCCAAGCCAGCCAAGCCCAGCCCAGCCAAGCCAAGCCAAGCCCAGCCAAGCCAAGCCAAGCCAAGCCCAGTCCAGCCCAGTCCAATCTAGCCAGCCCAGTCCAGCCCAGCCAAACTAAGCTAACCCAAACCAAACACAGTCCACTCTAGCCCACCCCATCCCAGCCAAAACAAGTCCATCCCAGCCAAACCAACGAGTATATACTCAGCCCACCCCAGCCCACCCCAGCCCACCACAGATCGGGGTATACATGTATAAGATATTTAACACCCCGCTCTATCCGTAAATGTTTTAGCCTGAAGCCCAAGCATGAGCTCCGTCCTACAGAAAATTCCCACCTTCTGCACACCAAACATACAGCACGCCCAAGACACTGCACGCCCAATACAATATATACCTCCAACCCCCGACTACGGGCCCCACGTCTCCCCGGCTCCCCGGCCCCTCACCCCGGCACCTGCCCGCCCTCCGCGCCCGACCAGCGCCCACACACCCCGCTCTCCTCCGGGGCCCATGTAGCGCCAGGTCATCTGTCTCCAAGCCGGGCTTTGGAAAGGTGGGATTAGAAGAAAACGTGGAAAAACAACAAGCGAGGAAGGCTGGGGATTTGTCGCCGTCAGCCGGTGGCCGTGGGAGTTCTAGCCCGAGTCATTCGTCTCCGCGCCACAGCGAATACGTTTTCATATTTCCCTCCGCCAGAGGTATACGCCCTGGCAGGATGAGTGAGCGCCAGGCCTGAATAATGGCACCGGCAACGTCATGCCTCTTCTTCTTTTCCTTTTCCTTTTGTTTTGATTTTGTTTTTATTTCCCCCCTAACGCCCGTACTATATGACGCCATTACTCATCGCCTCTGTGCAAAGAAATAAATAAACCACACAACAATTATAGCAGTCCTGTGTGATGCGACAATACAGGGAAAGTTTTCAAGAGAACTTCAGGAAAAATCATTCAGCCATTAATAGTGGAGTGCTACAATCGAAGACAATTTCAGACATGGAGAGGTCCTCTTGATACCTGGATCAAAGCCGCCGACGTTGCGATAAGAGAAATACCAAACCTTTATCTTGTATTTTTCTTCATTCATTCCCGGTCCGACTCCACTGGTGAACTTCGAGGGTCTCTGAGTGGTTTTATCTTTTATTAAGCACAGGGTCAGAGGGGCACCTCTTGAGAAAGAATAAAAAAAATATAGCAGGAGTAATAAATATGAAGTGTGGCATGTGTGAGGGTGATATCAACCAGGTGGGGAGTGTGCCCAGACTGCAAGTGATAATATAGTGCTAGGATTGCTTATCACCATAAACATGAAAGCAAAATCCAATACTCAAAAGATGGCCATTTTTTTTCATTCATTCTCTTTTAATTGTATTTTTTTTCCTAAGTGATAAAATCGAGTTTCATATCGAGAGATGACAGTTTTCCACTTTTCTCTCCAGTTTATACAATTTTGTTATTGCATAATACAAAAATAGCATGAATTGAACCTAATTCACTGAAATAAAAATGTTTATATCTCCCCACACACCCTCAGCCCCATACCATGGCCAGCACTGATGTGTTATCCATATGTTCTAGGTCTCTCTCAGGTAGTAAATTCCACATAAAAATATTTAAACTTTTTCCCCTGACCCCTTCTGGCATCCCTGTCAAGACCAAAGTGGTCTTAGACTTAACAGCAAGCGGGGAATAGATTGATAAAATCGGAATAGATTAGTAAAATCTAGACCTTGTCCTCGAAGGCTGGCGCAGTGCACTCGCCACTCTATAAAGTCTGGGCTCGACTGTCTTCCGGTTTTCTTTATGATCCCTCGCGGTCACAAAACTAGGTCTTCCTCCTCCTGCCCAACCTTGCCTCCTCCTTCCTCCCCGTTATTGTCAAATAAAAAGAAGTAGGTCATAATGGCCGTGACCTAGATATGGTCCATCCATGACTGGGACTCGTGTCGATGGCGGCAGTTTTTTTTTTTTAAACGTTGGTGTTTGTGAGTGAGGAGGGAACGAAGGAGAGGATTGTGTTGGAGCATCGAACACCGACACCGCCACACAGACCGAACGGCTTGTGTGCGCGAGGAGAGCCCGTAAAAAGCCATGTTCTACGCGGGTCAGGTCAGTGCACCAGTGTTTCAGTCAGTAAAAATAGTATGAAGACTCAGTGACGGCGATGAATGGTGTGTCGTTTGCCGGGCGCCTCTCTTTATCTCCCCTCTAACCGAGATCGACTTATCTCTATATCTATATCTACCATGGAATTAGGAGAATAGGTGCGTATTATGATCGTGGTGGTGGTGTTGAGTGTGGAAATTAGCAGTTTTACTGACAAAACATCGCACGTATAAACAACATGCTATTTATCATAAAATGTGGTCAAGTCTATTATATCGATATTCATCGTTTATTACCTGCTTCTTTGTGAATAAATGCTGCCAATTAACAACGTTTTTTCGTAACCTTAAATACAGGTATACGTTTATTAAAAAGGCAACCTTTTTATATGAATATATCTGAATAACTTATACTTAGTACTAAGATTAACCTTGATAAAGTCCATGTAATAGACGAACTGTCGGTTCTAAATAACAACCCCGAGCAACTTGATGGTTATGCTATTTGACGCCTTATAATTCTTTGTAAATAATTTCTGCCAAATAGCAATGTTTTTCTCAACCCCTGGATACATGTTTATTTGTTTTAAGAAGGTAACATTTTGTTATATGAGCATATCTGAATAATTCATTAACTGACGAAATTGGTTTTGTGATATCATCTAAATATTCTTTATTTGCGGTAGGTATGATGTTTTTCTGAGGGAATCAAACCGCATAATTGTTTTAAATAGAAATACGGAATAGATAAACTAAAAATGTCATTGATGTTGTTCCACAGTTATCTAATCAAATTGATAATATCTCCATCTTGCATATAGAAAAAGTATCATTTTAACTGGGGAAAAAATCATGTTTATGAATAAAAAAAAATTAAAAAGGAAGGGCTTGGGTAACACATCATCGATTCTAACATAACCTCTGTCGTACACCACAACCCAAGGTTTATCCCAGACCGCATCTAGTCCATATACAGTCTCCCTCATATTGTGGGAAGACGGTTAGACCCTAGGTGTAAATTTACACCCATCTGCGACCGGGGGTCAAGTGAGACAGTTGGCCAGTGGAGTCGCGCTGGATTCACACTTTTTTCAGCGCCCTGTCGACCCGCGTCTGGATGGCTGATTTACGGCTGGTATTCGGCAATAAAACTGAGGTCTGAAGAAGGGGTCGGCCTCCCGTACGTCTGTGTGGAGTCTCCATGACCCGTCTACAACCCTGTGGGTCAGGTATAGGGGAACATTAGATAGGTCGACTAGATATGACAGAAATACCGCCTATCTGGTGAACCTCCTATAAATAGTAACGGAAAGACCCAACTCTCTGGAGGCTGGAGATGCGGGGTTTTGTTTCGGAAAAGAAGCCGTTTGCTTTTATTTTATGAAATAGTTTTGGATGCCCCAGGTTTTTTTCTTTTACTTTTATTCAGGTGAAAAAAAAAAACATATCGCCTACCATTTTATAGGGTGTTCTTCCTCGTACTTGTGGAACAAGAAGCATAAGTGCATTTATCCACCAAACGTTTATTAAAGTACGAATAAACTTTGGTATTATCTCTAGGACTGTTTAGTGTTTATTTGTCTTCTCTAAATGGATGGATCAGTAAAATTCTGAATAAATACTGTTATTAGGAAAGCGAAATATTTGCGGGGTTTTCTATCAATGCCGTTGATATTTTATGAGAAAAAATCAATAAGTTTTGTTCATAATATCCACACAAAAGTTCTTCCGACATTCCTCGTATTTACACTAACTGGATGCATCGTGTTTATGTGCCTATCACTAGGGTAAACCAGATAAAACCAGATAAAACCTTATCTAAAACTGATAAATCGACACTTTATTTTCAAATCAATGAAATTAAATTTAAAAAAAAAAGATCGAATTCTCTCTGAAGCGACCAGCTTTCGCTTTCGCCCAATATTATTTTCGAAGTTGGTCTGGGTATGAGGACTTTGGGTCAGGGGTTTGATAAGACCCACACCAACAAATACCCATCCCGGTACGTCAATACCTACTCGCGTGTATGTGAACGATGTGTGGCGGACTGTGTGCTCGTTCATGGATTAATTCGTTGTTTCTTGTCGTATTTTCCAGTGCTGTGAGCTGGGGAACAATCAGGAGGCGGTGGGCGGCGGACACTGACCGGCCTGCGGCGAGGGAGGTCCGGCGGGACGAGGGGAGCAGGCCCGGCCCCCGACACCCGAGGGAAGGCTGACCTCTATATACTACAACCTACTGGAGGACTATATAGACACATACTGTAGAAACCCCAGAGAATCTACACACTGAAAGAGGGGGAAAAGGCTCACGGAGTGACCTTTTAGGGGGCTTGCTGTCAGGCCTTTTGTGTGGAGTTGCTCCAGGATCTTTATCAGAGGCGGTTGGCAGGTCGCCCAGAAAACACACGGACAGAGCAGAATGAGTTCCTTCTTCAGTCGCGACGCCTACCTGAGGCAAACCTCCTACCTGGACCACTCACACCCGGGAGGAGTGTTCCGGGGTCACCAGGCCAACGGGCTGGTACACGATTACTCCACGGCGGGCGGGGCCCACAGCCCCACCGACTTCCCGGCCGTGTCGCCGGCCGCGCCGTCCCCGGGCCCGTCCCCCGGGCTGGGGGGCGGGGAGGGCGGGGAGGTGGGCGGCTACCCGCGCTTCCCGCCCTTTGACCGGGTCGACGTGAACCCCATCACTTCGCCGAGCGCGTCGCCGCGGTCCCCGGCCTACACGGACACCACGGGCCGCCCCGTCCCCGCCCCCGGCTCCTACACCACGCACCTGCCGCCCCCGTCCTCCCCCGTCCCCTCCACGGCGGGCCCGGCGCCGCGCCCCGCTGACCACGCGCCCGTCTACCGCCCTGGAGGTGGGGCCGGGCCTGAGCGCCCGCGTCTCCCGGCGACCGGCGCCTCCAGGCCGCTCTCCCCGCCCACCGACTACTCCACCGCTACCTCCGTGAACAACAGCAACCACCCCACCTCCAACTCCTCCTCCACCACCTCCAACTCCTCCACCGTGGACCGTGGAGGAGGCAGCAGCCACCCAGGGTCGCAGGACAGTACGGGGCGCCTGCCGTCGTCGTCCTCGTCCTCCGGGGGCCGGGAGGGGGGCGGACGGTCGCCGGAGAGCCTCGACGGGTCTCCGCTGAGCTCCGACGACGGGCTCCCGCGCGCGGCCCCCGCCTCGGCCAGCGCCCAGCCCGGCGACCAGGGACAGGGCAGCAACTTCGTCATCTACCCCTGGATGAAGTCGCCATTTGGTGAGTACTCTCTCATGTATCACCGCATAAAATATACCCCCTACTTATAGAGATATTGCCAGGTGAAATCAGGAAGTAAACTTTGATAAAAAGTCATAAAAAAAAGTTCAGAATTGCGCGTCAATGTTCGGAGCCGCGTCGTGGTTTCCCGATCAGCGAGACCAGTTAGACGGATAAATATGAAAAAAATGACGATAATATCGAAATTAGATTCCCTACACACAGAGTTCTGATATCATGTCTATCTAGTTCTATCGTCGATTATTGTCTTGTGAAGTGTGGTAATATCAGCAACTTATTTTATTTGTTGTCGTTGTATAAAGTCTGAATGTATTCGTTCGTGTGTCTGAAAAACATATCTGTTGTCGGGAAAACATCTTTCGCAGCTGTGTTCTCCCATTCAAATGTTCAACGATTTCTTTTGTTGAATTTTATTTTTCATTCCATACAACCGCACAATAGGCTCTATATAGAACCAACGTATATACATATTTTTTTCCAAAGTACAATAACGATCCCCGACCGGTGCAGGTGTTACAATAAGATTCGTTCCACTTTTCTGTGGGGCTTGAAGCAGGCGTGGCGAAAAACATCCCAATTTTATGGAAAATATACTCCCTGTAGAGACTTCAGGATAACAACTACTGGCCTAAAATAAAGCATGAAAAATAGGAGACATTCGCTTATAGAAATAGACATGTCAATGACAGTTTACCATGACGCAAAGAATGGTGACAAAGGTGATGTTTTACTGTTGGATTGGTTGTCCAAATATTGACTGGAGTACACAATAAGCCACATATCACTCCACGTGCTCATTTATTTTGTATGTTGGTTACATCCATGCTGCCAGCATCCTCGTGCATCCGGGTACTGGAGGAAAGTGGGTCATGTTTTGTTTTAGTGTGCATAAACAAGGTCACTGAACGAACGGTCTCCTTTCTGTTTCCTAGCGACTTTGAGCATCATTTACAAAACATATATTGTCTTTTCAAATAAAATATCAGAATTATTGTTATTATTGTTGAATATAACTCGAATCCAGATACGATTCCACTCGAGACTTCTCGCTTGGTGTGTTGTACCAAAGAGAGAGTGTACTATATACCCGAGATCATTTGATCCGATGAATTGGATGTTTAGAACTGCAATCTGCACACAAGTATGGCCCCCACACAGACGCACTTTTCTGACGGTGGTGACAGATTGAAGCCCATATCTCTCGGCCGTCATTTGTGAACGAGTATTGAAACGGGAGGCTGAGTCTAATCCACTTGTGAGCAGCGTGGTGGTGGCGTGAAGGTCTCCCTTGTCCCCACTATAAACTCATTAAGGAGCCGATCCCCGGAGCCCGGAACTCATTCCTCTGACGACTCCTGCCTGTTTGTCCAAACGACGAAATTTCCGCTCTAATGAGCCAGAGGAGGTGATAGATCTGGTCGCCTTGACAACACACACCCCCCTGCTCCCTCCTGCTCCCTCCCTCACGCTTCCTCCAGACCCCCGAGTGATCAGGGCGAGTTTGAACCGCTCCGAGTTGCTCCTGGGGTGACTCACTCCTGTTGGGTTTCCAGCAGACGACATTTGTCCGGTTTCCGCGCGCAAACTGAAGCGATCTGTCACTGCTGTCAATCCCCGTGACGGCGGGGGATGATGTCTAGTGGGACATCTGACCACCAGTCTCTCATTAACATATTCCTTTGTTGGCAGCTCTCGGCCCGGACGTCTTGTTTTGATCGCCGTTTAAATGAGACCATTCATCCTGTGGTCACCGTTTTGAGCTGGATGTGGCGTGAAGAAGAAGCCAGTGAGGAAAACCCCGATTTCGGCGAGTTTTTCACAGCCCGGCGCCGCAGTTTAAGTCCCCTATTATCGCCCAACTTGTTCGGGATCACTTGAAGAGACGAGCGTTCGTTTTGTCTGATCCCCGTTTTACTCCACTTCCGGTTGTACTACGATCACTTCCGGGTCGTGGAGTAGCTTCTCTGAATTCCCTCCGTTTTTCTGTTGTACTTTGTTTTTTTGTCTTTATTTGTTGGCGACATTATTAATACTCGTGAATTCCATAGAAGGAAATCTGCCTTCGGTATAAAATACAGCTGAAAAGATACGAAAATGAAGCACAAAGTTGACAATACGTCAATAGAGTAATAACTATTTTGTTTGTTCGTTTGATCTAACGTCCAGGCAAGCATAAGAAGTCCTTTCCAGACTTTCTCATGGTTCTTTTACACCACAACGGTGGTGATCGAATCTATGTGATGAATTCAGGTAGAAATCTCACCCCTACACATTTACCAGGTGAGAATTCTTTTACTTCTCACACTGCATGGATATGGTGTGGGTGATTAGATTCATGCACACTTTCCTAACCCTAGTTTGTTGTTCAACCATTTTATCTGTATTCCCATGGTAAAGGGAATTTATAAGTTACCGAATGGTGGGTAATGAATCGGCAAAAATTTTTCCAACTTAAGCGAAACAATTCGATTTGCTTTTAGTTTAAACCAATCTGGATTTATATTTTCAACATTTGTTTTGATACAGGAGAAGATAACAGTATCACAACAATAGAGGAAAACTGATTCCGGGTGCGAATAGTTCGCAGTTTTGAGGTGTGGTCCGGGGATGTTGTCACGAGGCCTCTACTCTAACGAAGGAATTGCACTTTATTTCGTTTATAAATACATCTTTAACATATTTTGCGATGATTCCTTATACTAGTACTGACTTAACTATCTGTATTATTATGAATTCTTCAAGAATTCCTGAGATGTAAAACGAAAATATTAGTGAGCAAAAGTCTAGTGGATTGTTTTTATTCAGAACTGGCCGTGTTATATTGGTGGCGGGGTGAGGCATGGGGACTGAGAGGAGAAAGTTGGCAGTGATTTGGAGATGTTTTGAAAAGAAAGAGCGATCAAATCAATCTTATCGTTGTCTTTATTGCATTCTCGTGATCAGTCGTTATCGCAGACAGTCTTACAAGACAATTGTGTGGTAGATATTTCAACATATAGTTCATCATATACATATGCCCATGGTATCTTATATACTTCAACAATATGTATCTGAGAATTAATGCAATGTACATACTATTTTTACGAGATACATGTACTCAAAACCAAGTTGGTATTATCCTGCATAAAGAATTTTGTCCGTTACAATCAGAAGGCTTCAACAATGATATCACTTCCGAAGAATGTAATTGTAAGGAGATCGTTTCAAGTATCGTCTATGTAAATCTTAATCGTAGTCGTTTGTTCAGGATTGATCTTTTCTTCTAAGAACACACCCCTGGACACCCACCAATCAGGCAGGAACTGGGGAGAGGCAGTGACACCAACCCCAGCCAGAAGGCCAGCGAGAAAAGATATTTGTAACTTTCAAACTACACAAAAGACATCCTGCTGTCGTCCAGATATATCAGTATACCCAACCAGCCTTCAGTCACCAGTGGTTATAAACCGCGTATAGGGTGCCTATTAAAATACCCCTATCACCCACCCCCTCCCCTCCCCACCCCCCGCCCGACTGGTAGGCTAGTACCCGCCCTTTTGTTTGGTCTCAGTGGAATACACACAAGCGGCCAATGAAGAATCGCTCCGGAGCTAAATTGCAGAAACTCCTTCCTTAGAGGCTGTATATGGTATATAATAGCTCGGGGTGGGGGTGGTCTAGCTGCCTAGAGGGAAATATAGGAGGAGGAAGTGACCAGTAGACTGCTGCTAGCAAGGGAAGACAACGCAAGTGAGAGTGGGGAGGTTAGACTAGGCACCCGTGGTGGACATGGAACAATGGGCCTTGTCTGGAGGTAGTGATATTCAGCCTAGAAGTTGGTGGCAACACGCAGAACCCACTGGCCGCACCAACACCTGATGGCCGTGAGAAGAGCAGCAACCCTGGAGGAGTTATACCTTTGTGGAGGTGCACTGGAGTGGGAAATCACAAGACAAAACGAAGGTAGGTGGCGGGAGGGCTGTGTATGGGGCGATGCTCGTTTGGCCCCACTTGGAGGTCGAGTTCAAGTTAATGCGGATGTTGAGGTACAAAGAAAACTTTTCATCAGGATGCTGGACGGGTGATGCAGGGATGGTGGGAAGTAGGAGGAGGAGGAGGAGTGCGAACAGGAAGTGGTGCTCAAGTCAAGTGGCTGGAGGAGACAGAGGGGGGACAGTGTGAATGGCAGAGTGGATGCATGCAGCACGTGGAGGGCCGGGGGGTGGGGGGAGGGGAGGGGGGCACGCTGGAGGGTTGTTCGCGGGGGGTTGTCAATGGCGGTGGGTTGAGAGTGGCGGGTGTAGGGATGAATGAATGACCGCCCAATCCCCGATCCCAGGGGGAATTCTCCACCAGTGGACAACAGGATCACCAGCCGGAAAAGTGGCAGATTTACAGCCTCGCTGAGAAGTCTTCTGATTTAATGGGTCTTCGTCAGGAGGGGTGGGCAGTGTAGGGGAGGGAGGGAGGGTGGGTGGGGGTCTGTCTGTCTGTCCCTCCCGGCTATAGTACCTACAGGAGGAGTGGAGGGACAGGAGGAAGGGCTTTGGAGGGGCCTCCACGTGCTCCACGTCTCATCTACATGTTATGAAACATGCACGACAGGAGATCAGATTAAGCCGGGAATGAGTGGCGCACGCAGGTCGTTCGTACATTACTTAACATCCCCGCGCCTCTTACTGAACGGCCCTTCTTACCGGAGATTTTTCTAATTTTACTCTGGAGAGTTTGGCCGGCGTGATTAAGCCTCGAGCCGGCTGCATGCTGCCCCGGCCCGCTGCCGTGCAGGTGCAAGCCGTCCCCCTCCGTCTCCACTTGTTAATTGCTAACTTAATTAATGGTAGTTTATATGCAGGCAGGCTACTACGTCCTTTGTCTCCAGCGCCGATAGGAATAAAAAAAAAACCAGTCTGATTACAGAGATTCCTTCCTTCTAAAAAGACTCACCAATTCGCGATGTCATCTTTTACCAGCAAGGAAATGCAATTAGCTCCAGTCGTTTTTCTCTTTTACAGTTAGTATGATTTTAAAAGCGTACAAAGAAAGCAACAGGAACAATAAGGAACTTTCACTTGGTTTTCTGCCGAAGAAAGTTTTCTTCGTTCTGTACACAATCTCTCCCCACGCAATCAACAATTAATAGCCACCTCTTTGTCACAAAACATGACATTTAAAGGCTTCATTCAAGTTTTTCGTTTCTATAATTGTGGAGGACGCGCTTAGGAAAAAACAACCTGCCCAAATCATTTATACAAGACAGAGAGACTATTTTGATTCTCTTAAAAAGTTACTCTGGAGAGCTTGCCGCAATTGTCAGTGGGAAAGAGAAAACAAATGGGGAGAGATATAAGAAATACTACAAAGAACTCTAGATGGATCTCCAATTGAGATATAAATATTGTCTTGGTTGTTTATGGGCGGAGTAGGAGTCTGGGACATTGTGAGAAAAATCTGACGGAGCAGGTCAAAATGTCTCGACAGGTGAGAAATAAATCAATCCTGGAGGCTGACCAGGTCGGACAAACAGATGCACCTTGAGAGGTGGAGGCGACAGGAGAGGACAAAGAGATGAAATAATTTATCACCCAGACACCGCGCCCGTAGTCAGTGACCAGACTGCCTCCTGAACCCCTCATCAAGTGAGCCGAGATGGCTGAGATACTCACGCAGACCTTTAACTGAAACTCAGGGATTCAAACTTAAATTCAGGGATTCAAATGTGATCATGTGTCTTATACTTCACAGCCAGCAAGAAAGGAATGGTTCACTGGCTGTTTTTTTTTTATAACAAAGGTGGTTCCATTTCCACTTATAGCAATACAAGACAATACTGAAACTTAATGATTCAAATGTGATTATGTATCATATACTACACAGCCAACGAGAAAGGAATGGTTCACTGACTGTTTTCCACTTAAAGCAATACATGACAATACTGAAACTTTACTTCATGATTCAAAAATGGTCATGTCTTAGACACTACAGAGTCAGCAATAACGAAACGTTTTACTGAAGATGTTCCACTTATAAGAATTGGTACAAACTATCTGATATTGTATAATTATATTGATATTGTATAATGATATCCCTTGTATCCAATGTGAAAGAATTGCATTAATCTTATGTTCAATAACGAAATAAATGCAAAATCAATAACCCTATATTTAGAGGGTGGTAGCGTGTGATCAACCTTGATAGAAATACTCATGGAGATATGATTTAAACCTCGCTATATTCTACAAAGACGAATGTTGACATTTAAATCTGAGACTATACGTCATAGAAGTGACCGCCGCGCCCCCACACGACTCCCACCGTTACTACACGCTATTCATAATCACGTGATGTCCTTATCTCGTCGCCCAAGTACAAGATTTACCACTCCTAGAAATATACATTACTCAATCTAATCTATCATCATAAATCCCCTGGTAATCCTCCCGCTGTTTTTGGCTAATCCCCTCACAGCAGCCCTGGCATCGATCACCTCTCAGTAATCTCAACCCTCCCATTTGCCTTGCCAAGTCCCTGTATACAAATACACGCCTTCCACCGGACTCGATCACTTGGCATTTGGTTCACGATCTTGGCTTCATCCGAAGAGTACATTTTCCCATCGACAGGGATTGTATTTTTTATGGCAGGGCTTAGGGTGCCTATGAGGCTGAGGTATTATAATTTAATCTTCCTAGAAAGGCCCACTTAGGCAGGAATTGAACTCGAGTAGCTACTTCAATCCATCAACAGCCAGGCCTTATCTAAAGGACTTCTACTGCTGCGACATAGAAAGGCAATCTGCGGAACAATATAGTTCACAAAACTCTGATCGATAATCTTCTTCAATTATCCCTAAGGAAGAAGGCAATTTGGCACTGTCAGGCGATAGCTTGATTTGGTTTCAGATCACTTCTTTTCAGATGGGTGAGGAGAATTTACTGGGGATTCTTCTTTTATAACCACATAAATAAATGGCTAAAGCAAGGACCAACATGGGAACACCAATATAGAGGTGGAATTGTATTTGAAGTTGAAAATCAATCTCTATGCTAAGCATGGTTGGTTGTGTTTGGCCTGGTGCTTAGTCTGGGATGGAGATCTTAATTATAGCCAACAATGACCTGTCTCTTTGATTAGACTTTATCTTTCATTGTTTCCCACGCAAAGACACCGTTTACATTCCCACTCGCAGAGATCCTTTGTTCTTGAATGTTTTTTTAATGGAACTTGAGTGTGTTTTTGTTCTCGGGAGTCATTGGGGTCAACTGGAGCAGCAGGAGTGCGAGGATGGGTCAAGAGGTCAACAAAGCGGTGGCCTTGACCTTTGGGGGTAATAGAACTTCATTGTCTTAGAGTAAATACGGGTACTGTGGGGTTTCCAGAGGCGCAAAGCTGCCACCAAAGTTAATCCACAAGGTCAAAAGTCAAATCATGCTCCTAATGCGCCTGCAAATGGTGCCGCGGTGACATTGGCTCTTCGCGTCTGGACCCAGGCCCACTTAGCAATAATGAACCAGCGCCGTTAAGCCGCCGTCAAAACGCACGGATTTGGTCACGTGGCGCGTAGGCCACGCCCCCAGTGGACATGATTGACGTGGACGGTGTGCTAATCCCGGCGCCCGTCGAATCAGTGCTTAATCTTCCCGCCCTCGTCCTCAAACGCTCATTGTGGCGGTGATATCTCTCCCCCGGCGCCTGGTTACGTGGGGCCTATACACTCAGCCCCGGCATTAACAGATAGGCGGTCGTTAGGCGGCGCGGGGCCTAGCGTTCCCCTGGTATGCCAGCCACATTAGGAGTAAAAGGGGACGCCCCGCCCGGTAAAGTGTACCTGGGATCGTGCCCTTTTGTGAGGGGCCGCCCTGACCCCCGGCAGGCCCCCGGCAGCCCCCCGGGTGGCTTCGGCCGCGCACGTTGACATTTACCGTCTCTGTAAGCAGCGCCTCTGACATTTCCTTACCATATTGCCCGCGCCAAATCCCCATCTCCCGACTATACTACTACTTACGCGGCGCCACTCGCCAGGCAAGTTGGATAAGAATAATTCTAGTTAGTTTTGCGGTAGTTTTTGTGGTGTTTGGAGGGAGGCTAACTGTCCTCAGTATCAGAATGATCGGAGTAGCATCCGTATGATCAGAATCTACTATTAATCGTGACAGAAATAAATGGGAATGTGTGGCGTGTGTAATAACTTAGGGACGTCATCTGCGACATTCCCGTTTATTTGTTTTTAACTGGTCGATAAGATATACTCGCAATATAAGATTGATGATATTTTTCACAGTATTTTTGTATTACATTGGCGGCTATACTGTCTACATCTTCATAATCATCTAAATTAGATACATATTACCTGAATCAACGACTAAGTGGAAATAAGTGGAACTTTATCAAGTACTTTAGGATATCACCAGCGATGTCTATGTAGGCCCATGGATTCTTAGAGAGTATGAATTAGTCTTCTGGAAGGATTCACCAATTACACGCCTTATGAATATTCATAACAGTACAAAAAGTGGTTTGTAATGCAGTTTATTTCTGGAAATAATAACAATTCGTTCATCTTGGGTAATTTTTGAAATGCTGTTAAATCAGGGCTGCAAAATAAATCCCCCTTATCTCATTCACAAATTACATTCTCTTCCAAGCATCTAAGGCCATGCAACTATGAAGTAGATACAATTGACGAATAGCGTGCACGAGAGAGTTCATATTCTGGAAATTAATAAACGCTGCAATTTGTGATCTAATTTATTCAGTTTCCAATAGTAATCACGAGTATGGCCAATGATCATTGTGGATACTGTAATGGCAGTAGAATACCTCACAAGCTCCACCCTGGAGTGGTTCTGTTCGTCAGGTGTGTGTAGGGAGAGTCTCTAAGTTCTGTCAGGGTGTTGAAGTCGTTGCTCAGACAGGGATGCCAACTCCTCCACCACCACCAACCTCCTGGAGAACGTGAGAAGGAGGCGGAGTGAGGGGGGCTTCCCTATCAGCACGTCCACGACCACTATTCAATCAGCCAGGCAATTCTTTCCACGTCAAAAACAGGAGAGAGACAATGCATCTTGGAGGGGGCCGGACGGGCGGCTGGGGGCTGATGGAAATGGAGAAACTCACTTAGACTGGTCCATTCCTCACCCGTGACCCACTGCTTGTTCGGCGATTTATCGACGCCGCTCGTCGCCAGCAGTTGGGCCGCGAGTCTGTCTTCTTCCTAGCTCCTCCTCCTCCTGTGGCTTCACTCCTCCTCCAGCCCCCTCCCGTACCACGAGCGTCAGACAGCAAACTCTATGGCCCTCCACTTCCATGGGCCTATACACCAATACCACCACCTCCCACACCATAGTGCCAGTACCAATAAGAGCATCACAATATCAATATTGTACAACTACATTGTGGTGGTTATAGAAGAACTTCAAGTACTCTAAAGTGAAGTGACTATTAAAAATAATTAATTATATTACCCGGGCTGCGGAACTATTCAACACATGTATTTCTTGGGGTTTTATTTTTTACTCTTGTGTTTGATGTTCACACAAATATTTGCATGGATAAATGATGATTGCAAAACAATAAGAAGAAAAAAAAACCACCTCCCACACTATCACCTCCACCACCAGCTCCTCCCTCAAAGCACCACCAGCATCAGCTCCGCCCTGGAGTTTCCTCCAGGGTGTTTGTCTGTCCAGCCACGTGGAGCATGCACACCTCTCCCCCCCCCCTCCACGTGAATACCGGTCTCGTGACGTCCTGGAGGAGTACACCCCCCCCCACCCCTCTCTCCAGGTAAATATGTGCAGAAGCGTGCGCCCCGACCCTGGAGGACCTTCTCCAGGTGTTGGAGGGACGGAGGTGTGTGGAAGTGGCGCCCTGCAGTGATAGGAAGGTGTTTGAGCAGAGGTGGTCTGATGAGAACCTGATGAAGGGAGGTGGAATGCAGGAGTTAGTTAGCTGTTGGGGTTGACCGCGGGGCAGGGCAGCGATAGAGGCAAGTTGAAACAAGGACAACCTATATGTCTGCTTCTATCTAAATGCAGAACGTGGAATGTATCAAACCGGCCACTTGACATTGCCAACTGGAATTGGCTGGAGCATGAGGGGAAATATGAATGAACAAGTTTTGGGACGAGGCCTTAAAGTACTTGAAAGTTGTTTTTGTAGACTTTTATTTACCCTTGGATCGCACTCAGCCAAAGGTTTGGTGTCCATGTGCGCCCAGCATAATGGGTTAATAAGTATATCTAAAAATACATATGGGAGCATAAGATGATTCAGAGGATGTATGTATGGAACGTAGGAACGTATATATGAGGAATTTATTGTTGTAAATGATTCCTATAAACAGTTGTAAAATATTTAATAGCCTCTATACAAACGCAAATGATTAAAAGACAAAAATGCGTGATTCATACGATTTCATGTGTTGTGAAAATTGTCACCGTTCATTTTAATTAAAATCCGTTTTAAAAAATGGGCACGTTTTGTTTTCATCAATGGCCATCAAGATTAGTCATAAACTGTACCAAAAAAGAAAGTTGACAGCGGAGTCAATATGTGAATGCAACAGGTTGATAAATACACAAGCACTTTTCATTGTGACGCGATTTGAATCTCATCAGGTCAAACAATTTAACTTCAAATCAATATTTAAATCGTCCTATGACCCCTGGATAAAAATAGAGATTAATCAGCTGCCAACGAGGTTGCGCAAAATAAAAAAATGAAAATACCCTACACACATGTTGAAATAACCGCTTGAAAAACTATTACAAATATGTTTAACACTTGAAAATGAGGTTCAATGTAGTTTGACAACTAACAGCATTCGATATTGTTGTAAGTTGTGGTTGCTTAACCTTGTCTGATTTTTTTTCGTATTTTGTACGACTGAAACAGATGTCCTTATTCATTTTGAAGGTGTACTTAGATAAGTGAATAGCAAATCAGAAATAACATACAAAAAGTGGCTTACTGTATTTGTACGTCAAAAATATGCGGTGAAAATATGTGATCGATGATTTTACAAAGTATCTTGACGTACAAAGAAGTCAGCCTGTTTTCGTATTATCATATACCTAAAAATGGCGAAATTGTACCTAGTCACGTGATTACATACCCGTACGTCACAGTGTGACGTACGGGTATAAGTACGCCAGTGGTAGGAGCGGGAAGGATACAGCCATAGGTATATAATAATATGTAAGATTATTTGAGTATCTCTGGATTTCAAAGTTGGCTTCCATTGTAGCGATGATGGTTGATTGAGATGATTAACCTGAGGATCCCTCATGTATACATCCATAATAAGCTATATAGGAACTACTTTTTAAGACTACCCACGTCTTGGGTATTGACCAATTATTCCGCAGAAACCTCGTCTCGTACTTTACAACGGGCTGATTGCTTGTTCCCGACGGACAAGATGCGTTGCACGCGTCCGACCGGTCATCAGCCGACGCCAAATCTTCTCGCGGCACAAAAGGGTTGCCGCCACTTTGTCCACTGAGAGCTGGGGCCACTATTCAGCCCACGGCCGGCCGCAGCCACGTCAGCCCGGTTATCGATTCCGACGGCGACCGTCTCTGTGGGTCCGCTGAATACAATGTTCTCCAAATATTACTTTCAAATTAGATTTGGCGATTCGGTATGCACAGCACACGCCGAGCCCGACGCGCCGCCACCACCCAATCCATTCTTGTTGGGCCGAGTCAACATCATTTGGCGAATTACACCGCGGAGCTTGGGGGTGGGGGAGGAGGAGGAGGAGGAGGGGTGAGGGTGGAGGTAGGGTGGGGGAGATGCCATAGGAGGGATGGATGGGGGAAGGATTGTGATGGGGATTGATCATTTTGGCCTCCATTCCCATTCGAGCCGAATTATTCTTCGATCTCATCGTTGTGGTGGACTTGCGCATGCGTAGTGTGATTCCCGTTCCAGTGGTTCCGGTTGTTTCTCACTGGGTTGGATTTCGTTGACGCAGCCATTCACCTTGTATAGTAGCCACCCTATAAAAGCCACACATGTATAGATAGCGGTATAGCTTGTGCTAGAACATACCCCACCCCCAGTCCCCACCCCACACCACACACAACACCAAGTCCGCATCCGAGCACGTTGATTGGCTGCCGGTGTGTTCTCCGCCGGTCCACTAGGTGGCGCGACTGAGTTGACCCCGCGGCGACCTTCATCCAAGGCCGGGCTCGTTTCTAGTGTCTGTGACAGGAGAGTAAGTGAGGGAGAGTGACAGAGACGTAGAGACACAGAGACCATCACAGAGAGACTTGGGGAGTAAAGGGGGCCGGGTAAAGGGACATGGGGATGGGACAGGGGCACGGAAAGCGGTGTATGCAACTTCAAAGACTCGGGGGTGAACGTGTAGGTCGCGGACATTCCCACACTCTCCACCACAGACAGAATGAGACCTGATTGAAGTGCGTTATTGATGTGCCTCCTCTTCCCGTGTTTTTTTCACATCTTCTTCATCATATTGTATTCATAGCCTTTTTTTGCCGTACTTATTTCCACGAAGATACCGCAATTACTGGGCATTTAGTTGTCACAAAAGTGGCATCTACGCTTCAATTATACGTGTAACATTAGGTTATTAATGTGGAAATGTCTGGCTTAGATAACTGAAGTAAGCATTCTGAACAACAGGGGAATACCACCATGGAATACATGTTTAAGTTGGTATCATTCTGTAATATCACTAAACGAACTTTTAAATCATTCACTACATGGATATTTGAATAGGACATGTCTTTAGTAACACTCATCATATTACAGTGTTCGGCCAGCAATTAGAACTAGCCACATCAAAGAGTAGTTGATGCCAAGGCCCCTCTATTTGCTTCATCAAATGTAATCGAAAAATTCTAGTACGTGACTGGAATGCATCTATGTCAAAAAAGAAACTATTGAGAAAAAAATTACATATAGAAACCATAACCTTTTAATATTGAGATAGTAAACTGAAGCATCATTTTATATGATTTGTACTGATAGAATATATCCTAACTCATATCACGTGATATACCTCATAGGGAGATTTTAAAGCCACAGATAGTTTGCTATTGTTCATTATTGATTTGCACTGTGGGAGTCAGGAGTAAAATATCGCAACGCAACACAAAGATCAATAACTGAGCCGGGGTGTACTTTATTTATTCACAGGCTGGCTGGTCCCTTGGTAGGCCATCCAGGGGGCGTGGGTTGGTAGACAGGCTTACCACTGACTGCACAAGGGTTGTGAGACGTGGTATGCTGGAGTAGAGAGGCGGGGAGAGGAGGAGGAGGGGGGTCCCCCAGTTCTCCCACCATTGGCGCCAACCGGTAGAAGGATCATTTTTCATGTGCGGTATCAGATCCAAGTTGTCCTCCATGCAAGTGAACCTTCCTCCCCCTCTCTCTCCACCCAAACCCGCCGATGTGGCTAAAAATGTGCTCCACTCCAGGGAGACTGACTGGCCCGGCTGTACATCCCTGTCAGCTTCCTCCTAGCTCTTCCTCCTCCATCCACAACCCTGGAGTTTCTTCCTCCCACATTCTCCCACCTCGACGCTCGGTACCAGCTGCTGCCGGGCGTTCCCCGGGGTCAGAGGTCAGGGGTCAGGTGCGGGGTCACCGCTAGGAGGCGGCGGGGGTCCACGTGCTCCTGGGGTTCGTCGTGCGGGACCCTGGAGGAGAGAATGGCAGATATAGAAGGCGTTGAAATGTTGGTGCTCCAGGGTGCAGTGGTCACATGCGTAAGGGTATCAGTGCTAGAGAGGCCGCGTACTCAATGTGTGACCTGATATTACCGTAACTGATAGTCCCAGGATATTGTCATATATCTGCTGCTGGTTAAATTGACAACTTTGAAGGTGGAATTTGAGGTAAGAGGCATGGTAGATAGGACTAGCATAGTCTAGGGTACGTTTGGTAGTTAGATACATACCATATACTCGTTTGATATCAAATCAATCGTCCCATAAACAGTCGTTCCGTCAACGGTCGTCTAGGCGGCTGGAATTAAACGAACATTGACTGGGGTTACTCACAATGGTGTTTATTTTCTATCTAATACAGTAGGCTATAACGAAAGCTCTAGACGTAGATATTAGGGTCGTAAACGGATGAGTGTGTTATCGGTTTATAGCCCTGAACGACATAAACGCACCCTGTGCACTGCCCGAAAGAGGCCATGACACAGATGCGCCAAGACGATGCGCAGTGGACGGCTAGATGTGGGTCAAACCCTTGAGTGTTTGACAGAAGCATCGTTTGTCCGCAGCCCAAATGTCGATTTACAGACCACAGCTGGCACACTGCACTATTCCAACATTGACCTTATCGGGTGCCAGTAGCCTAACGTGCAGACTTAGAATGCACCAACTAGAAGCACTCAGTAGAAATATCACACCAGAAGAATGTAAACAGAGCCGGCAGTAGGTCAGTGACCAGCCATCGTAAATATGATATTCATAATAAATTCACAACACAAAATCCACATTTCTGACCGTAAGTAGATGTTGTCAGTATCCTTGAATTGTTTATTGACCCAGATTAGGTTTGTAAGCGGTGGACACGGTTGGATCGCTTTATAAAGGAATCGCTTTGGATCCCAAGTTGATTCACAATGTATGCTCTTACCCAGTCCGGAGTTTACTGCTCATAAACAACAGCAAACCGGCACTGAGTCGGAGGATGTGCCGGCAGGGCTTGTTTTATGAAGCTATGATGGCCATTAGCGAGTAATGCCTTTTAAATAGGTGCTCAGATGTGCCAATAGAAATGTAAACAGGGAGCGGTGTTGTGGTGGCCGGGAGGGGTTCATAAAACGGCGATGAACGTCAGAAAGGCACCGCAGGGCTCGTAGATCCGCCTAATAGACTCGCTATGGCCAGGGATCGTGCCCCAACGTGACGCCGTAAGGTTGGTGTCTACTCTCTATGATTCCTGGGCTACTCCCATGTCATTGTGAACCACTTAGAGGGGATTTATTGAGTATATACTTACACCACACATACATCATACCGTGTATGTGTACTACTATCTCTTTGTGGTTTACAATATGATGATGTATTGGTTTGGAGTTGGAGGTCCACTACCACTGTTCCCACCCCATTCATAGTGGGTTGTATAATGGTGTTCTCGGGCACTGGGCATTATTTCATGCTTTAAGAAATATCGGGCATACATAAAGTAGTATTACTCGCTTGGAATTTGATTGATTATGCCCTGGAAATATTATTTACATATTTGTAGTAACTGCATTTACATACATCGCCAATCGCCGATTGGTATCATCTATCTTGGACTCTATCAGTGGTGGTTCGTTATCCCAAGTCTGTCAGTAACACGGCACATAAATCCCCCTTTTCACATAACAAACGCACTTTTTGCCTGTGAGCGACGGCACAAACCGTTATGAATTCTGAGAGACTGTTGGAAATGCCTCACTCAGTCTCTAAATTATGGTCGACTCTTTTTACCGTTCCATTAAATTACGGATCTTAGATGAGCATCCCGCGGTTTTTTTTCTGGCAGCTTTCTTTCCATTTTGATTGGCCCTTTCCTCTCGTAAACTTAAAAGCTTATCCCCAAGCGCTACCGTGTACGACTAGGGGTTGATTTAGTGGCCGATAGCACCTCAGTGCTTGCTGAGTGATATAAGCATATATTGTGTCTTGTAACAACTCCTCTCGGGGAACAAACCTATTTTCCGCCGTCCTCCGCCGCTGTTTTTATGGCGCTGCGATCGCCACTGGGACTCGTAGGCGGGCCTCTTTTGGGCGTGGTCGCTTGACCCCTTGAAACCATGGTAACCAGTGACCAGCAAGTGCGTGTGTTGGGGGGGGGGGGTTGGTCTGGCTGGTCACAGCCTTCTGGTGGTGAGTGGCCACACTCTCCCTTCCTCTCCTGGGGCTCTCCATCACAGCACGCTACAGGACTGTCACTTAGGACCTAATCCTTTCTGGACAAAAAGCGCCGCCCGCAATTTCCAATATGTCAGCAGGCCACTAAATTCAATTCTGTAGCGAGCAGAAGCACGGCCCTGCAAATTAGACGTCAGGCAGGCCACCCCACCTTCGGACCATAATTTAACCTGGGGTCGTGCGGTGCTTTTGTTTTCTGGTTTAGTTGGAGGGGCCCGGGCCCGCCCTGCCCGTGTTTTAGGCCTGATTACCCCGGGCAACATTTGGATCCGGGGGATTAGGCCTTCACTATCCCCCCTGTTGCGAAGGAAACGCAAAAGGGGCATGCTTGGAAGAAATAGGGCGGCTCACTGCAGGAGGTACGAAGCCAGCGCCGAAAAAAAATAGTCCCCTATCCACTGTGGCTTCTCTGTGTGGCTTCCCCACATTCCCACCAGTAGAATACCCCAGTCACTTCCTAAATACGGTGTCCACCACCCTGCATGTAAATCATCCCAACTGCCAAGATGTTTGAGTACGTGTACATGACATCAGTCAATTCTGGGAGGAAATATTTCTAAAATTAGAAATAGTTATAGTAATTGTCTCGCTGTGTGCTCTACCCTTACCGTGCTATTAGCTGGAGCGTCAATAAGCAGGTATCACAAGGGACCCTTATTTAGGGATATGCAAGAGACAGTGGTCGTCCATCACAGCGGCTATTATGTCAGGGGCAAAGAGACTACTTCCAATAACAAATGAATAGCCATACGTGTATTCGGCTATACTGCCTTCACAGATAACAAATGATATATTTTTAAACCAATTCCGTAGGTGTCCTTTCCCTACGCATCCTGGAGTCATTCACCTATACTGATTCAATCGTCATCGAGAAAAAAAAATCTAAAGCCAAAATAATTGTTGAGGGATGATAAAGAAAACTGCATTAGAATGACTACCTATATCTTCATGGATCGATCTTCATTCCAACATAATGCTTTAAGCAAATCAGGAAGTCAACCTAATGAAGACAAGTACTGTTGGAGTTTATGTGGTATAAAAGGTGAATTTTGCAGAGAAAGTCAAGGGATCATTAAGAAAGTTATCGTGATGTCAGAAGGGTGGGTACCCACCTACCTAATGACCTATACCTTACCGGCTGGTTTAACGGCGTAATGAGCGACCAGGTCCCCTTAATTAGGCCCCTAATTAATCTTCTTCCTAATTAAGCACCGTCAAATATGGATGTCCTCAACAAGTGCCTTGACTTGACTTCCCACACATTTTTAACAAGGCAGGTGCACCCTTCGTTCTACTCAATCATGGATTTTGAAAGAACTCTCCAAGGATTGCCCAAGATCCATGCATCAAACTCGCCATGCAGACGAAGTGGTGACGTATACATGGCCAGCAAACATATTTGACCCCCCTAAAAGACACTCTTTTATACAACGCAGGGATGAAGGTTATAGCAAATAAACGAATATACCTAGAACAACCTTGGAACTTTCAGGGTATGAATGAAAAAGCTTCGGAACGTTCAGCGTATGAATGGATATTTCTACTTAGAAATCCTCCATTGCTTTATTTTATATATCCTTTTGGTATTCCCTTTGGATCATAGATTGCCTATTGGAATCCTTATGACCGCATACATGTGTACTAGTGAGCATTGATACATAAACCATTCATAAGTGATTATTACATGACTTCTATGACCGTACTTATTTTGTTTGTTCGAAAGAACTTTATTTTTCAACAGTATTGCATATTTTCACGAGACTTAACGATTCAGAACGTTTTCATAAATTGTAAGTCAAGCTGCTTTCTGCCAATGCTCTAATAACAACTTAAAATGTTACTGACTTTCTGGACTGATATATTTAGTTGATCCCATAACCGTCTGTTCATTGTACTGCATCTGAAAAACTGGGGTACTGAGAGATATTGTTACCTAAAAAAAATTTTAAAAGGGGAAAAAAAGTATGCCCCCGTAAGCCTTGATCCTTTATGTTTTTAAATCGGTGTTCTTTGAATCTTAAATTCTTATCACCTTTAGTGCTACGTTTATTCAGGACCAGATTTCAAAGGTGCTTTGAGTTTTTGTATAAAATACTCATGAAAGTACTGATATTATTACTCTCTAATAAAGTATTTCTGAAGACTCTACCTGGTGTCTGGGATACTATTCTATAACCGCTCTAGTTGACATTGTATATCTTTGCTGCATCCACCAAACAAGATGGGAAATATTCCAAAAGCGGTCTTTTTGTACTAAGATAAATACGAAGTGTAACAGATTTCTTGTCGAGTTTCTAAGCCTCAAATCATACACGAACTTATGATATTAACCAATATGTATATATATATATATATATATATATATATATATATATATATATATATATATATATATATATATATATATATATATAAAATAATCACAAGTGTAATGATTACATGTGCGTGTTGGGGATGTACGGTAGATTGAAGGACCCTAATAGCGGGAAGTCTGCCTCCTGGCAATGCCGGTTACAGTCGTGCTTGGTCGGGTTTCCCTGCTCCATGACATCCTTAATACATACGGCACCGTGTACCCGTACATATATATACCCGCCTACTCTACCATAATGACCTTGTGTCAGTATATAAGTACCCGCACATGCCTCCTCAGCTATATTTAGACACATAGGGGTCACGTGGTGTTGGGGTCGCGGCGTCCCACTAAGGGTTGTGGGTAATGGGTTTTCGTTCCGCCAACCCCTACACGAGGGCGCCTCAATCGCACCCTGATAACCACAGCGTTGATGGCAGTGTGCTGATGGACTGGGAAACGCAAACCAGGTCAAACGCAATCACATTCACTGATATAGTGAGTCTCAGCTTGTCCGCCTATCGAAACCACCAAGGGTTTCACTTTTTACTCTACCTCAGGTTTCATCTGGCACAAAAATTCGTTTCTGGGGCCAAGAAATATAGATCTCTATGTTGGACATCAATGGTATGTTCCTTCGGATATAGAAATGTCGCCATATATTATATCGTCCCTGAAATTGATTCTGCGCCTATGGAGTATTATTACGAGGTCCTGCGATTTATGGTATTCGCTAAATAAACAGTTCTTCTCTTGATATTGATATAACTAAAATTTCGTTTACCGTGCAATATCAGTAAAAATCTACTGAAATCAAGTCAAATTGAACAAATTGGGCGTTAAACTACCCAAACAAACAAAGTGAAATTAAATGAATATAAATATTCCAGATTTGTCCATAAAATTAGTCGTTATCCAAGAACGTACAAAGAAATTGGCTTTAGTCATTCAATCTACCATTCCGTTAAAACAAGCATGTACTTTTAGTTCGATTTATACGTTAAATTTTGCTTTAAAAAACAGGGAGTAATTTAGACATTAGCAATCTGCACATTTAACATGTCTTTGTCCTGATTCAAAAGTGTATCTTTGTATCTAATCTCTAGTTCACTTTCGTCAGGCTAATGTTATTATGACAGTGAAATGTTCCTTTGCAATAGAGAATGAAATTGTTATTATATTATGATAGCGAAATGCTCATTTCCAAAAGAGAATGAAATTGTTTTGATAGTGGAATGTTCCTTTGCAATAGAAAATGAAATCTTTCCGATAGCGAAATTTTCATTTGCAATGAGGAATGAGAACTATATTCACTATGATTTCACATCCCTTCCTGTACTTCCTTGCACGAATCCATTGCGATTCCCCACAAAAGTTAAATTTCCTCGGAAGTTTTAAAGCACTGCGGCTGAGGATGAAAGCGCCGGGCCCGCATGCAGACCTCAGTGGTGGTGGTTGTGGTTGGTGGCAGGCTCCTTGTGATATTGAGTCGTGGTGGTTAAATGACTCCATTAAATCAGTATGTGTAAAGCGGGGCCCGGCTGGCTGTGTGAGATGACATGTGGGGGTGGGCTGTGGTCTGACGCACCGTTTACTTCTTTACGTCGTAGAGCGCCACTTGAAGTGGCATAAAGATACTTTATGTGCCTAATAGCACGGCTGGGGTTGCAGCAATCAAAGACAGGCCCCGTACATCAAGGCATGCAGCATGGGTACCGCCCAGCCAATGCTAACCTATACAGCATACAAGACACACCCTCCCACCCGCTGTGAAATAGGCACTAGCCACTGCTACCCTAGACATGTGTCTACACTGGACACCAGACCCACACATAGAGAGGTTGAATAGCATAAACAACCCCACTGTGCAAGCAACCAGTGGTGGCCATTAAATCTACCCCAGCCAAATGCTCCTGTATAAAGGTCCCTTAGCGTAGAGCGGCGGGGGTATTGGCTGTCGCTATGCATTGTCATCGAGCACAAATCACAGCCATTGCCTGAGGAGTGGCCTGAGCCCATGGGAATGCCCGAAATGACATCATATGATTTAGATGGTGGGTAAATTCTCATCAACCTTGTCGAGCATCTGACCCTGTTAGAGTTATTGCAATCAGTGTCAATTAATCACTCTGGTGACAGCAGGCCCCACATCTCATTTGCATATCAAGTTCATTTAGTTCCAGCCGCTGCGTAGAGGGGGCGCGACAATCTCCCCTCCCCCATGACTGATGGTGCAGCGCGCATACATATGCATGTATAAAATTCTACGTGTATGCCTTGCTTTATAATTCGTTTCCTTTTTCTCTCGGAATGATATATTTGTACAATGCAAGTCACATAATCTAAAGATCTGACCTGGGAGAGAACATCAATTACATTGCTTCGTCAATTTTAATTTGACAGCGGCGTATCCCAAAAAGATAAAGCAAATTCGTTCATTACTTTCTTCGGAGTAAAAGAAAAGGCCGATTTAATAAGGCACGTAATTGAATGCAGGAAGCAGCAATATCTAAAGGAAATCACCAGTGAAGCGAGAGCCTATTTAATGAGGTTTAAAGGAACAGGGGTTCCAAGAAACCAACCCTTGAGAACGACCTAGGCGGAATAACCATCACTCATTTGCCTGGCATTGGCGATAAAACACAAGCCACAATACAGCAATGATTCCTTGAGTGTGAACTATGTAGTGTGTTCTGAAGGGACATATATATAACACAGGGTAGGGTAAGGAAAAAAGTGCTAATGTAGCATGAAATTATATCACTTAAAAACAACAGTATTCTGGCGTCAGCGAACTATATGTTGTATCCGCTAGAGATTTTTACTTTTCCAAAAAAAACCCTACATTTTCATTTCTAGTTTATAAAACTTTTTGTGTGGTAAAACAAAGATAATATAGATTGGACCTCATTCACGCCAATAAACAGTAGTTCAAACCTCCCTACATACCCCAGCCCCATTCCAATGCCAACAACGATGTGTTTTCCATACTCCCCCGGTCTCTCTTGGGCAGTAAATTCCACATAAAAAAAAATTCTATTTCATGACGCAAACTGACATACCTGGCCAGAATATTTGCGACACATTCACCCATTGGAATACATAAATATTTCATTGAAGCATCCTATTCCTGCTGCGAATTCCCCCTGCAGACTATAGACTGGCATCTGACCACAGGCCACACCTATATGTTAGACGTGGTGGTGTCAGGAAACCTTATCTCTGCACTGAATACCTGTGTCAGGCTGACAGGTAGGCAGGCGGTCATACGGACTGGAGAGGCCTGGTGCTTGCTCAGGGGACCCCTTTCGTCTATGTCCTAGCGGGTCGCCACCCTCCATCCATCCTCCAGCTCCCACCGGCCAGCCATCCATCAAATCTGGACACAAATCCCGAGTGCAGATGGCCAGGCCGAGGGCGAGACGACAGCGAGAGGGAATTACACTTAAACGTCGAGCCTAATTCGATTTTGGGCCGCGACTAATGTCTTCTGTGAAGGGATATGATGCGATTGTTGCACTCCGGGCAGGATGGATTGCAGTCGCTCGGGGAGAGGAATTGGTCGGGTAAGTGCGGCCGGACCTCGGGGTATAAACGGCCGCTCCATGGTGCTGAGCTCCTTCTGAGCTGCCGTTGAGCTGCTCTTGGCTTGAGCTGTTCGTGGACTTTTCCTCTATTAGGCCCAGCGTCCACCTACTACGATATGGCTCCGATATGGTCAACGATGCACCTCCCGATAAAAAATCAAAATCGCGTCGGAAGGTTACCTAATATTGGGGCAGTTGACCACGTTTCTGCGATTGGACACCGATAAAAACCCCATACAATGCGTGGTGGATTGGCTTGTCTAGACATATGTCTATGATTTTGCACCTTCCCGATATGGCACCGATTTTGACATTTTGTATCAGTGCCATATCGGTAGGTCTGCGATTCTATCGTAGTAGGTGGACGCCGGGCCTTACACACTCAGGTGCCACTCTGTGAGGTATCGTGAAGGAACTGCATCGAGATCGGTAGCTGCTGAAAATATGGCACGAGTTCTGGTTGCTGAGTAACCACACGAGGCAAACCAAGAGAGATTACGTAACAGACCAAAGCATATATTCAGTGACTAGGGGTTGAGTGCGGTTAAGATTTTATCTCACCCCTATCACTGACTGAAATACTAGTGTTTGTGATGTTATTGTCTGTGAATATTATCTAACAATATTTCAAAGGGGTTGAGTACAAGACCTCAATGTAACGTTTATTGGAAAAAATACCATTTATTACCATCTACGGTATGTTTTTTATTTGTTTTATTTCCTATTTGCTTTATTTAAACTATATGAGTGCTCAGCCAAAAGGCCAGTATGATCCACCCGTACAGTATAGATGCCTTGGTTCGATCATACAAATTTGGAGTTGGTTTTACAATGGATCATTTCATAGAAAAATAGATAAATAAAATAGTGCATATCAGCACTCGACTCTTTTACTAATAACCTTGAGTTATCCTTACTATGTGTCCTTAATATGCCACATACTTGGGCCCAGTCACTACATAATTTTCTTTTCAAACTTAGATATTATAGGTTGTCTATGAAAGGAAAGGGAAATAAAAGAGAGTGTATCATTATCAATGAAAACCAAGTAATATCCAGATGTAGGCCTTTAGTCACAAGGAATAAACGTTGCTGTACATGTTCGGATAGTATAATCAATGATACAATTGAAAGATATTTAAAGTGACAAAAGATGGTCCTGTTCTTTTTCGCCCTCAGAATACTTGTTGATAATCCGAATATCTGAAATGAATCTTTTAACCCTGGACCTAAAACTGAATCCAAGGCTCTTGTCATTAGTGACTTGTCAAATCAAATTGATTGACTTGATTTATTGCCTTTGCGCTGCATTTCCAATATGGCGCCGGCGCATGCGCGGTCGCTCGGGTTATGGGTTCTTCCGGCGACCTTGTCATTGTGGCGCCGCTGGTCCCTGCTTGCCTATATCGATCCTATTAGTTTGCACCGGCTACCAGTGGATCGCATCATTTGTCTTACGTCGGCCCCGAACATCCACTCGTCCAACGTGGACTGATGGTGTGCTGGGAGAGTGGGTGTGAGGAGTATGTGTGAGACGCTCTCCGAGCAGAGTTTGCACCCTCCGCTATGGGCCACTGTCACGGGATGGATATAATGACTATTTCAAACCCATCCCATTGAGGGATTGTGGGATTTAACAATATGAACACTAAAAATCACTCATTTTAAGAAGACTGTGTTTGTAAAAGATTTCGCCTACGTTCACCGTCAGGTGCCGTCAGACAGAAATATTTTGTTTTATCGTATGGTAAAAGCCTTGTCTTTCCACACACTCATTTCAAGAAATCTGTTCTGAAAATGTTCTGAAGAAAAAGTCAACATATCTGTTTTTATATCATTAAGGAAGAAATTATATTTATAAACATTTAAGTTATACATGTACATTTATTGAATAATTTGAACATTTAATAACAAATATTTGTGTTTGAGCGGACACGCAATTGTCTTTTACAGGCAGACTTTTAGCACAAATCAAACCTCTGCCTGGAGAGTGTGATCCGGGGGTGAGGTATACGTGGCTGGAGGAGCCGTGGTGTACGGGGGGGGGGGGGTGTGTGTGCCTCCAGGCTGTATCACCACGCGCCCCTCTGGAGCCTCCAGCCTCACGCCACACTCATCGCAAACCCAAATATTTGCTTGAGGGCTGAGGGCGCAGTGGGAGCAGCTCAATGTTGGGCGAGCAGCTCTCTCCTCCAGTGTCCCTCCTCTCCACTCCTCCAGCGAGCCACTCAGAACCACTACGGCGACCTGTGAGGGTCCACGCCTGCCTGAGTTTCTCCATGTGTGAGGTGGGAGGGAGTGGGGTGGCGTAATGCATTATTTCCCTACCTCCAGACATTATTTATCCCCCAACCCCGGAGGGATTTCATTGCTCACGGCCCCGGTCCTACAGCCCGGGTATTGGCCGGAGGCGGCGGAGCGTGAAGCCGGGCGGGCGGGGTTCCTCCGGGCGGGGTGGTCGGGTATTAGTAATGTGTCCATTACCATTCCTCCGGGCCACTGGTGGTGCCCTGCCCACCTGACCAACCTCACCCTGGAGAACCAACCCCTCCACGGTCACCATGTAGGAACCCCCACCGGGCCCCCCTAGCACCCTGATTCCTGCCCTGATATAGATCCGATCCCGTCAGTGGATCTACAGTGCATTGATCTCCCATATGTTCCCCCATCAATGTTAATTGCCCCAGCCCTACCTCCTCACCCCGACATGGGCATCACTTAATACCCCTCCTCGTTTAGAACCCCAGGACTTCTCCTCCAAGGTGTGGTAGGGGATCTAAAATGGATCAACACCTCATGAGGGGTGGTGGTGGTGGGGTGGTGGAAGGGCATCGGTCTTGGATCCCATACATTACCATCAGGGACCTCCAGGCCCTACATACGCTACTGCCTCACTGTAGAGGGACGTGGGTACATTGGTTCACGTGCTGGTATTTGCTGCGAGACACCAATTATGGCTTAAATGGCACTAATGAAAGGCACTGAGGTGTTTTTTCTGCCCTCCCCCCTCCCAACGTAACGCCAGATTGATATCTCCGCAATGTCGTTAAAGTTCATATTGCTTTTAAAAAGGGGCGCCGCTTTGTCAACAGTTTTATCAAAGAGACGGGGCAGGTGGGATACATCACCGACCGGCGGGAGGCGGTGGGCGGACAGACGGGGAGGGGCACAGGTAGGGAAGGTGGGGCTTCACGGGGGAGACAGGTGTGAGAGGACAGGGAGAGGAGGGGAAGAGAGAGAGGGATAGGTAGAGATAGGGAGAGGCAGGGAACGGAAGGGAGTGAGAGGGAAGGATAGGGAGAGGGATGGATAGGAAGAGGGAAGGATAGGAAGAGGGAGGGAGAGGTAGAGATAGGGAGAGGGAGTGATGGGTAGAGGAAGAGATAGGGAGAGGGAAGGATAGGAATAGGGAGGGAGAGGGAAGGATAGGGAGAGGGAAGGACAGGGAGAGGTAGAGATAGGGAGAGGGAGTGATGGGTAGAGGGAGATATAGGGAGAGGGAAGGATAGGAAGACGGAGGGAGAGACAGGGATAGGAAAAGGGAAGGATAGGAAGAGGGAGGGAGAGGTAGAGATAGGCAGAGGGAAGGAAAGGTAGAGATAAGCAGAGACAGGGATAGGAAAAGGGAGGGATAGGAAAAGGGAGGGATAGGTAGATATGTGAAGAGGTTTAAGGCTAAGAATAGGCAGGGTTAGGAAGGCGTATGTAGGGAGAGGAAGAGGCAAGGATAGGTAGAGGTAGGAGTATGTAGAGGTAGGAGTAGGTAGAGGCCGGTATAGGCAGAGGGAAGGATAGTTAGAGATAGGCAGAGGTAGTGATAGGTAGAGGGAGGGATAGGCATAGGCAGGGATATGAAGTGGTAGGGATAGGTAGAGGGAGGACTAGGCAGAGGCAGGGATAGGAAGAGAGGAATAGGTAGAGGGAGGGATAGGCATAGGCAGGCACAGGAAGTGGTAGGATTAGGAAAAAGTAGGGATAGCTAGAGGAAGGGATAGGCATAGGTAGGGATAGGAAGAGGTATAGGGATAGACAGATGATAGGATGAGGCAGGGATATGAAGAATTAGGCTCAGGAAGAGGTGGGGATAGGAAATGATATACATATCGATCTGGAGAAAGGGATAGAATTCACTATGAAGAGGTGAAGAGATAGATGTGGAATTCAGTAGAGGACACCTGTTAGATGTTAACGTTACAGGCACATGTAAACAAGAAGAGATGGTTGGAGGGGAGTCTATAAACTGCTCGTAGGTTTTCGTGGAATAGAAAACAACATAATACGATAAGACATCTTATAACGGACAATATACACGGGGACGTCTGTGGGAGTCTGGGGGGTCCGGCCCCCGTGTCGTGGGTCCAGTCTACCCAGCATGCACCGCGCGGAGGATCCATCACGCTAATGACGTCAGAAAACTGCCATTACTCAGCGCCACCACGTGGCATGTCCCAGGTATTAGCCATGTCATAGGGACCCCAGCCTCGGCCACCGGGGATGAACTCGGGGGTCACCCCTTGTAAATCTCCCGGATTGGAGGTAGGTAAGTCCCCCCTCCCCCAGGTCCACCCTCCTGCTCCCACGCCGCATGTTTGATTCATGGCAAGCCGCTAGGGCCCGCCACAGATATCCATCTATGTCGTTCTCACCTTAGGCGAGAATGGAACGAAATTAATAGCGCCGTGCAAGCGTCTTTGCTGGAAAAAAAAAACGCTCCCGTGTGTATCAATAACAAAAGGGGGTATATAGTCGTAGACCTGGCGCCAAGCAGGCATTGCCTTGGTTTTATTATTATTTTTTGTTTCTTGGCAGTGTTTGTATTGAATTGCACTCTTCGCTGTGTTATCTAAACCAACACATATCCCACTCACGGTCGTTCGTCAGAAGGTGCTTTAAAATTAAATCAAGCATGACGATTTCTTTCAGTGAGGAATAAATAACTGGATTTTGAAAAAAATATACACCAAGTGAATAGTGTCGGACCACGTGGGTAGCATTGTTGTATAGAGAGGTCGCTTTTATTAAGGGGACTCCTCGTAGATCTACATCAAGGTGACTGGGAGTATGCAAGAGGAAGTCTGGGCATGGTTGATATATAGGCACGGAAAACGAATATCCGACGGGTCGGCCGTCGTAGGGGTCATGTTTAATGGGGAAAACAGTTTTGTTAGGAAATGCACGATTTCAACGAGAAAATGCTTTGGTCGCATTGAGGATCAGAAGTCAACATTCCCTCGGCTTGTAATCTCTCCGGAACAGGAAGTGACGTCATCCATCATCTTCAAGGGCCGCGGATCGGGGTACAATAGAAAACATTCATTGGGCATCGAAATAACGGGAAATCTCGCCACGGGAACGAGACCTCGGCGACCGTCACGCGCACACGTCTCGCGCAGGTCTCGTGCACGCGGGATTTGGCGAGATTAATACCGAGCGTCCCTGTGAGACGCGGCCCGCCCTGGCGGGGTAAAGTGAAGTTAATAAATAGGCGTGCGTATCGCATGGAAGTGTAATAATTTATAGCGTGGAATAAAAGCATGTAGCGCATCCATCTTAGCGGGCCCCGGGTTTGGCCAGAGAGTCCCCGGATGCGAGCAATTTGCCGAGGCCTTTGGCGTAATGAGCAGATAGGGAAGGGGCCCCGACCACTCGCTCTCCCGCCGCCCCTGTCCGTCCCCGCACCGGATTCTGCCGCGCGCTTTAATTTGTCGGCGAGTTGCTCACAAAGACTGAGCTGCTCCGAGAAGCCTTCCCTTTGAACTCGTCCTAATGGCGGCGTGTCAGTCGTGACGGATGACGTCGGTAGGGGGCGTGCGGGTCGCTCGTGCGTCCCTCCAGCGTTCCTCCCAGCGTCCCTTGCGTCGTGACGTTGTCTGCACGTCTCTAGACGTTACCTCAGCCTCCCTCCTCCTCCTCCTCCCTCCCTCCTCCTCCTTCCCACCTCCTCCTTCCCACCTCCTCCTCTCTCCTCCTCCTCCTCCTCCTCCCCCTCCCTCCTCCTCCTCCTCCTCCTCCCCACCTCCTCCTCCTCCCCCCACCTCCTCCTCCCACCTCCTCCTCCCACCAAACCTTCACTTACAGGAGGAGCGAGTAGACCCCAGCCTTCTCCTAGCCCCATTATCCTATTATGGACTATACTTCATTCGTGACAGTTGCTTCTGTGTCGCTCTCGTTAAAATCCCTTTATCTCGAGGAAAATTTCGTTTTCTGTACTTGGCAGTGCGGTAGTCACCTACTCACCCCCCTCACCCACCTGCTCACCCGCTCACCCACCCACCCGCTCACCCAGCCGCTTAGCGAGTTGCTCCTGTGTGCGCTCGTTCCCTTTCTGCGCGCCTGACAAATCGTATTTATGGTGAATTCACAGACGCACATTGTCCTAGAGTGATCCATCAGGCGCACCCAACCCCCCAACTCTTTACCCAACCGCTATATCACCCTACTCCTCATTTGCATATGTTAATACCATTAATTAGCAAAGAAACCGTTGATTCCTTCCACCCACACCCACACCCCACACTGGGAATCCGCTATCTGCATTCCGTTTGTTTGGCGGGCGTATGGTACACCCTAGATGGGGGGCGTTTTGTAGAGATGTTCATCCAGCTACACCCGGAGAAAAGTAACGCGATAAAAAATGACTCGCCCGACAAGCTGGCCCGACAATGGCGTCGGGCGGGCCTGCGAGCGGCAGCGCGTCATGTTTTGGTGCGCTATGACTATACATTGGCGAGTGGGGTCGTTAATCTTCCTTTTATAAGGGATTAGCGGAATGCAGATGGTCGCCAGGCCCACTGCGGGCGATGGATGGCGCTGCGATTTGTCTTACCCGGCAGGTGTTGATACGCATCAATAGCAGCGCTACACCACTAAGCGTAGCCTTTCAGGGAAATTTCCAAAGATTCCTGCCGCTACTAGTTCCCCACACCCGTACAGTAATGAATCTCAGTCCGCCGGTCGACAGCGGGGGTCAGGAAACCATCTTCGAGTAGGGCTTGTGTCTCGGCAAGGCCCTTCTTGTCTCAGAAAAGCCCTTTTTGTCTCGGAAGGGCCTTGGAGTCACTCCACAGTGCCGTCGACCCTCACGAGGTTCCCCCAAGGCCATCACACTTGACTTTTTTAATTTGGTGCCGGCAGCTGAGGCCTGAGGCTTAGCTTCGTTTCGAGGGTGCATACTTGGATGTGAGCATAAGGTGTTGCCAGGGGAACAGACAAGACAGGGTGTGGTGTGGGCTGGTGGGACGGGCTGGGTGTATTATAGCACCATATGTTGGTGTTAGGTATACACTCTATGCACTGTATACTACTGACAATATAGTTTAGCGTGTTTCATTCCTGGCTGTGTGCCTTCTTATAGTTTTCCCGTGTTTCTAAAGGCCATTATTATCCACCTAATATGAAGTCTCAATAGTGATCCAATGGAGCCTACATATCGCTACTGGGTAGGATACGAAAAGCCGTATTCTATTCGGTATTTGTAGTTGATACTTCACAACCTCAAGAATTATCACAAAAATTGTTGCAAAGCAACGTTTTGGAGACGATCAGTCACCTTCCCTTGAGTTTCCGATTACTGGATGGATGTGCAGTCCATTGATTTAGTAGACTGCATCCACAAAGCCTGAGAGATATGTTTTACACAATGAAGTTAGTTGATTATAGTCAAACGGCCAGAACTTCCATTATGATCCCCATCATTGAGAATCATAATTTCCACGTATTCGTGTATTCTCACCTCTCCACTTTCAGAAAATCATTCTTTTTCTTTATTTTTTAACATTTATTTATAGTGGGGAATGGTGTTTAACTTTTCGGCTGATTTTCTTACAATTGTTGTCCTGTTACTGCCCCCCTTGTTCCACCAATAATGGAAGACCACTTGACACACTGGCGAATCGTGCGCCGTTATGTTTGTTTATTTATGAAATGATTTTACTAAAATATGTTTGCTAAACCATTATTGTACTTTCACGTATTGTCCAGTTATGATCGCTTCTTGTTGGGCTATGATAGAAGACCGCTGGATACACCTGCGAATTGTGCGTCGTTATGTTTGTTTATTTATGAAAAAAAAGGAAAAGAAATTGTAGAAAAAAAGCTCCGACCCCCTCCCCCTCTCCGTCCCCTCCTCGACCCGGCCAGATGTGTCGCTGGCCGACGTGTCGTTCGCCCGCGGCCACGTATCGCTCGCTAGCCAATCGTAGCAGTCTCCGTTGTTCTCTCTCATTGCCGGTCGTGCCGCAAGCCTCGCATGCGAACTCACGTCCTCCCGAGATCATAACGGGAACATGCAAATGAGGCGCGCACGCGCAGTGATAAAGCCCGGGTCCGCTGGGGATCACGTGATCAGTTGGGACGCGGCGCGTGACGTGCTAAGCCCGGACGCTGGCGTCTGTGGCTGGGTCCCCGTCGTGTTCACCTCCGTCTGCTCCTCCACGGTCCTCCTGTCACCCCGCCTCACTCCTCCCTCCTCCCTCCTCTCCTCTCTCTCTCCAAGGCATGAATGGCGGGCTCCTTAGTCATTCCACACACAGGGTTCATCAGTATTTCAGTGTCCACTTAATTTCCATTTTCCATTAGGCGGGTCGGAGACAGGTCACTCCCCCGGGCAGGCCCTCCACTGGTCAGCCCCAGTCTGCCCATGCGCCAGTGTCCGCCTTAATAAATGTGAAAAATTGCCTGGTCCAGTGGGCACCCCCCCCCCCCCCCCCCACCTCCTCTACCCTCACGTTCCCTACGCGGGCTATTGTAGACCACTGGTCACCCCCAGAATCTAAGAAGCCACAGGCGTGGCAGTTATTATATCCCCATACAATCAGTACTAATATCAACATTTTTTGTTCGTTTTTATCTTTTCACTTTAAGTTTCAACCAACATCGTTGACACTACGAAAATTCGCGAAAAAAAAGAGCACTATAACTCACGAAAATATAGTGGAAAGACAGCGCAAAGGGGCAATATATCTCCTTCCAGATATGCAAAGTGGGATTTGGGCAACGCCAGGCAATCCATCCACTTTGGCATGGCCTATATTAGGCCTTGTGACCCTTCCCGTGGCCATTGATCAGATATTGCTCAAATGTGAATAAATACATACAGGGTATAGGTTGGGCCCAGTTCTTCCCGGATATGACGTGTATACGGTGACGCGTGACGTATGTATTATGACGTATACGATGACGCCACCCATGTGACGCATGCAGGGTCCTTCATGCTTGACATGGTGGAGGGAATGTGTGGGTATCGTCTTTGGGTTGGGGGTTCTCCTATTGGTGCATATTGTGATACACATCGCGAATGCAGAGAGATAAATTATACCGCTGTGCTGATAGTCATCGCCAGTCAGAGTTTGTATATTTATGATATAACTCTTTGGAATTCTCTTTCACTTACAATACTTCGTAAAAGATTTACATTTACATCTGGTGGAATATCAGTCGCTATCGAGTTGTTTTTTTCTATCCTCACCACTCTAATCCAAAACACATAATTCATGCTTCAGAATTAATGTCTCACAAATTGTTAATAAATATGTAAATGGTAAATAATTTATCTAATAAGAGGGGATATATTTACACTTGTAATGGCTTACGACATGTTGATTCGGATAGTATGAGGCAGATGTACAGAATATGAATTACCGGCTCAAGTATTACTGGATTAGACATAGTGGTTGCCACAGATTATTTTGCTCTTAGTTGTTCACTATAGTAGTTTAAATTTTAGGAGGTTGGCATTAGTTTGTTCGATTTCGGATCTATAAAAATAAGTCCGTCAGGGTTTTATTAAATGCGGCTATTATCATAGATAATATACGGAAACTGGCTTACTGTCTTCGTACGTCAAAAATACGCGGTGAAATTGTTGGTCACATACATCCCGATGCCGTAGGCAGAGGGATGTATGTGACCAATATCGAATGCACGGAGCTGTAAACAGGAATCCACACTCGTATTGAATACCTGCAGTAATTGAGCGAAATATGCTGGTCATGTGACCTCATTTGAGGGAAGGTCAGCGCATAATTTTCGTCATCAGTTGAGGGACATTAATTATTAATTTCGGAGACCGGATTACATATTTCAGCCACCCAGGCTTCATTCATTTCCCGTTTGTGGCCCTTCACCCACACGCCCCTCCCTGCCTTTTCATCTTCGCCTGCCCCTCACCCTTTGCCTTTCCCTTCACCCTTTCACCTTCCCCATGGCCCCAACCTTCACCCTAACCTTCACCCCCCGAACGTTGGCTGCACACACTCTCTATCCCCCATTCTCTCCCACCCCCGTCCCAACCCCCACACCCAGCCCCAATCTAGGCTCGTTGTATCTGTCGGCTTGATGCATTAATACACGCCCGACTGTCCCTCCCCCTGGTGTCAGAATTGTGATTTACATAAGGGGTCAGGGGGGTGGGGGCGGGCGGGGTCAGGGGGGCCCGTCCATCCCCGCGCCCGGCGGATCCCACTCAACAGGCGCCGGGGAGGGGCGGAGGGCGCCCGGGGAGGGACGGAGGGCGCGCCCGGGGATCCCAGTCTACGATCCAATACTGAGGGGCTCCAGGGTCAGTGTGGTCAAGTCAACCCACGGACCAGCCTCAGCCCCAACCCTGCAGTAAAGGGATGGTCACAATATCAGGATTGTGTAAAAACTGCACCTTTTAGGTTAAATTTGACTGATAATGAACGAATATACTTAATCGATTAATAATGAGTTTTAAATCTAAAGGAAATGTAAGGTGTGCCTAATAAAGGCCCTTTTCCATTGGCCGATAAAAACGGTGTAGATTTTCTGTGTTCTCCTAATAGCCTATTTACATTTTGCGTCAGCAGTGCTGAAGGTACGTCGTTGGATCCTGACTGTATATCGGTGGTGGGAATAGGAATAGGCTATTAGGAGAACACAGAAAAATCTACACCTTTTTCATCAACCAATGGAAATGGGCCTTAAGGATTATTAAGTAAAGCCGGGCGTACACCTACTACGATACATATTTAAGACCTTCTGATGCACTGCAGTGTAAAATGCCAAAAATCATATACAATCAGGAACCGCTTTATCTTACACAAACATCTAGACTGGGGACATTGGCATGTATCATAAGCGGTTTTTAGGTATATCCTTAGGCCTATCGTAGACCGTTTTCAGCTTAGTGAATGCCAGGCCTAACGATACCAAAGAGGTTGTTCAGAATTCTCTGTGAGTTCCATGGTGCACTGTATAAGGGGGTGGTACGAATGGCATCATTGCAATTCTATGTATATGCCGCGTGATTCACTGGCGATCGGAATTAAATGCAGATCTAGGGATTTGTCAGAAATCCTATCTCACAATATCGAAGCGGGAAAATGCCATATCTATTGGCCTTTTATTCTAATGAACTACATGTATTATTCGAGGAAAGAAAACATTCTCACAGTGCAGAAAGAGAAATGGAAAGAGAATAAGGAATACCGTGGAACATGAAACTAGGTTGTATCAGTGGAAAAAAGGAAATAAATCTGAATAAACCAAACTTGAATGGGAACCGTTAACACCCGAATCAATCTAATTAACCCACTTTCAGCGTAATATCAGCGGATAGTATTTATTTCACTCTCAAAGTTCCACCTCTCCTTAATTTTAGGTAATTAAACCCCAGAGTAAATTGTCCAATTGAGCGATTTTTACTGCTTCCGACACAATTGTTCATGAATCCTATTGTACCACGACGATCAATTTTTACCGTGGGTCACAACGACAAACACGAGCTTCCCTGCCATGTGGGAAAAAGAGAAGAAGGAATTCGCGTGCTTCGACCCTATAAGCTCGCTATTCCCGTTGATCCATCTCTCGCTGTGTTAGATCCCATAGAATAGGAGAGAGGGGAAAGAAGGGAGACGGTGAAGGGAAGGGAGTGATGGAGAGTGAGATGAAGAGTAGGGCAAAGGGGACATGTGATGAGAAAACAGTGTGTGAGAGGTACAGAAGAACAGGGAGAGAGATGGGTGTTAGAGATAAAGAGGGACAGATATGGGGAGAGAGAAGGAGAGAGAGAAAATAAAGAGAGACAGAGAGAGGATGACAGGGGAAGAGAGAGGATGAAGAGAGAGAGAGAGAGAGAGAGAGAGAGAGAGAGAGAGAGAGAGAGAGAGAGAGACGAAGGGTGTAAGAGATACAGAGGAACAGGGAGAGAGAAATGGCGAGAGAGCGAAAGACAGAGAGAGAGAGGGACAGGGAGAGAGAGAGAGGATAGAGATTGGAATAGGAGATAGAGAGGGACGGGGGACAGATATGGAGAGAGGGAGAGGCAGAGACGGGGAGGGAGACATAAGGGGGGAGGCTAGAGAAAGGGCAATAAAGAAGGAAAGGAAAGAGAGAGAACGGACGAAGTGAGGGAGAGGAGGAAGGAGAGAGCAGAGGGAGGGGGAGAGAAATAGAAAGCGGGGGGTGGGGAAGGGGAGAAGGGGAAGTGGGGGAGGCAGAGGGAAGGAGAGGTTGAGAGGGTATGGGGAGAGAGATAGAACTAGTGAAGGAGAAGAGACAAAGGTAGAGAGAAGAGGGATGGGTAGGAGGGAAAGGGAGAGAGACAGAGAGACAGAGAGAGAGAGAGAGAGAGAGGGAGGGAGAGGGAGGGAGAGGGAGACAGCCCGTGAGGCGGTTCTCCGTTTCCCTCCAGTACACACAGGCAGGACGAGTCCGGGGATTGAGCTATAGCGGCCCGCCGCCCGGGAGGTCACGCTAGCTTAACCTCTGGTGGCAATAGCCCTTCAGATACCAATGTTAAGTAATTAGCGTGTCATAAAACACAACGACATGGCACCCACAGTGCCCATTACGTGTCGGCCCACCCCTCGTCCGCCGGCCCTTATTTATCCCCCTCAGCACGCCGACCGACACCCGCCACCAGCCCCTGTTTTGTGAGGCTGCTGGGTGTAAAAGCGGCCATAATTGTCGATTTAGCGGCAAAAGACCCAATTAATTGGCGGTAATTCAATCCGCTTTAAATGCCATGTGAATGGCGATGGGGAAGTAGGGGCATGTTTGTTTATGTGCAGTGGAGAGCAGAGGAGAGCGGGAAGCACGTCAGTGGGCTCCTGTATTGTCAAAATACAAACAGACAATTCATGTTGCTAGAAGTTGCAGATACACATGTGGAGAGATCGTTGATAGTGATCATAGCAAAGACCATCTGGTTGTTTAATGCCTTTTCTGGTCCATGCAGGTTTCGATTCCCCTATTACAATCTAATATTGAAGCTAACCCGGAACGTTATGCTTCCATTCCGTACGTTAAGATATTGATTTATTCCAAAGTTAATGTACATAATAAGGATAATAATATCATTATTATTATGATTATCATTATGATTATTATAATGATTATTATTATGATTATTATTAGAGTTGTTATTGTTGTTGTTTGGGGTGAGGTTGACCAAGATTCAGTTTATTCCACCTTTATTCCGACATTTTGTAAAGCGAAAAGCACAGTCCATGTCTGAACAACACTACTGACAACATATTTAGAGTGATTGCAATATATTGTATAGATATAGGAACATGGAAATCATAATCATATTATTTCTATGTAATAGATATCTTACTTTAATATCATAGCATGTTCTTAATCGAAAAAAAATCAATATATTTCATTTACTTCTGTTCTTGTCAGATATAAAAATTTCCTTTTATAATTCTTGGAGGGTCCTGGAGGTATGTTATTGGCATTATTTGGACCTTTTACCGTGTTAATATTGATGTGTGAAGTCACCAGTATGTTGACCTCCAGTCTATGCCCGTTCTTACTGCAGAATGGTGATAGTACTAGGATCGATATAGGACGCCGGCCAATTCAATTTCCATTATTCCCTCATTTATATCCCCAGCAGTCAGCAATGTCGGGCATCACTGAAAAGGGAATTATGTCAGGTATTTTGAGAGATAAAAGATTAATGTTTATATAGTATTAAGGTTGAGTAAAGCAATAACTGTTCTATAAGGAATTCAGTCAAATATTGCTGTCGTGTCCATAGACTTTCTTACTGTGCTTGTGATACGAATTGAAAATAAACTGTTTGGATATATAAAACTGGTTTAAAATAGATATGATCTTTGAATATATATGAAAATAAAACATAAAAATTAAATACGATATATACCTGAGCTACATATAGATACGAATTAAAAATAAACTGTTTGGATATATGTAACTGATTTAAAATAGATATGATCTCTAAATATATATGAAAATAAAACATAAAAATTATATACGATATACACCTGAGCTTTATATATAAACCCAGCTAAAAATACCAAGTAGAAACCATCCCCCTAGCAATGCATTGGCATGCGTTCAGAAAGAGCTTCTTTCCTTATTGCATCTTTCTGCATCATTCTGCACTCAGTCCCTAGCCATAGCCGGCCGAGGGTGTACTAAAACAGCAATAAGAAAGCGGTCTGTGCGGCAATGGGATTGCACTAGGAAGTGGAAGAGGCCCGTGTCCCAGTGACCGCCTTCTGCACGACCCCCCGGACCGGAGTTACTCGGAGTAGCTCGGAGTAACTCATGGCTGTTTAGTGGTGGCCGCCGTCCTTATATCTGCCCCAGTAGTGCTGGGGTGACGGGGGTGTCCCGGGCCCCTCGTACATGGAGCCTATAGCTCACCCCCACCCCTTTCTAGACCAGCTCCTTCCAGGACATGGCTAAGAGGGGAAGAGACACATTCCTCATGCCACCGGCAGCTGGGGAAAATGGACGGGCGAGGCGACTGACCTGACACCTTGTGATGGTTGTTTAATTATGTTACATCACTGCCTGTGACCGGAGAGTGTCGTTACTGTCAGAGGCGCCGTCCCTCCACTCTCCCCGCACAGTATCCAGTAGGAGCAGCTCGGGGTCTGTTTGGATAAATCACTTTTTATTGGTGCTAAGAACTGATATGCGAGGCGCATAGATAGCCGTGCGTACAACTGGCCCCATGGACGGAGTGGGTGCAGGGAAGAGGGGTGGGCGGTTAGGGGGTGGCCTACTGAGCAGCTCTGAGCGGCTCATAACTATAAAACAACGACTCGCCATTGCCCAGCCATAAAGCCAAGGGTAGCGGCAGTGGGGGAGCTCCAGCTGATTTTTATTTACTACTACAGCTCACAGGTCGTAGGGTCGGGCGTGATGGCCAATTTGCGGTCGTATTGTGCTATTTATGTCTGGCTGCTATCGGAGTCTATTTACTGCTGCTTTACGGCGAGGACACTCATAACTCCGCCTAAGTACATCATAACCCGCGCCTAAAATAGCCTCGCCACGTGCGGGCCTCTGTTGTTGTTATTGTTGTGATGGGCCCTAGTCACGTGGCCGCTGCTAACACGTGGTTTCGGGACGAGATCACGCGAGATTAGGGGTAGGTGAAAGCGTATGGCATAACGTGTTCGTGTGTGGGTATTGATTAAATTGGGGGTGTTTTGTAAGCGGTGCATTAGTTATGGATTAAATATGCCAGCAATTTAATCCAAATCATGTAGTGGACTTGATGTTTTTCCCTTCCAATCTTTTTGTCAATGGAGTATACTATTTATCATTCCCCGACGTTATTTCTCTGGAAGATTATTATTACAAAACAATGAAGCATTTCAGAGTTTGATTTTGATATTAACATGTTTCAGAATAACTATAAAGAATATACCCTATTCGTTTTGTTTTAATATGGTTTATTTCACTCCAGTGAATATGTGTAGATACAACACAAGCAAAAACAGTTCAGACAGGCACAATAGGGAATGGTGACATTTAAATATAGATGATTGTAGGCTGTAACACAAGTGCTACTTAATCCAATTTTATCAACAGTTCTAATCTAATGCCTCTTTGTTGGTAGAACTTTGGGTTGCCGAATCAAGAGTACTCCACAAAGAGATACCTCGATACAGAGGAGACAATAGATAGATTAGATATACATGTACAGCGTATATTAATATTTGCCTTATTTATGTGTTCTACAGTAATACGAAGGGCGGGTAACCAGAGTAATATTGATGTTGATTAGACACTAAAGAACCGAGTACTTGGGAGGACTGAGGGTGTATATTATGAATCGATAATTGGGTGAATTGATTTAAATAAATTGGTGTTAAGAATGTGACGGAAGGAAATACCAACATTGGGTTGCGGACCCTCATCCATATAAATGGTCTTAATCTATTTCCAAGTTGAATTGTCTGATATGCCTTTAATAATCCAATAGCTCGGTGGCTAAGTGGGAGGGGTGATAATCTCAATCATGGGAGATGGTGGGTTCAAGGTAGGTAAAATTCTTTCTCGTGTGTGGGTTCAAACTCTGGTCGGGTCATACCAAAGACTTACACAAAAATGGTACCCACTGCCCATTCGGCTTAACACCCACCATTAGAATGAGAAATTTGGGGGCTAGGACCTGAGTGGAAGAATGGCTGTATCGCCGAAACGCTGATTGTAAACACGATATTCCCAAGCTAGAAATTGTAAAAAATAATAATAAAAAAAACACTGTCGAGCCATCTTGACATGGAAATGTGGTGAGATATGTCATTCATCAGATACCGAGGATGACTCACCTGTGAGAGGTGAGTGCAGGGTGTGGGGGATTCTGTGATAATCCCTGATTACAGAGGCAGACCGCCATGTCTTATATCAGACGGATGAAAGCACGTCAGTGGCAGAAATAAGGAGGAAAAGCTGGAGAAGGCTGAAAGGTTAACGGTAGAAGAGAGACGGACTCGGGAAGTACCTGATGAAAGGGTCGTAGGTCATAAATATGGAGGCTGGGGTCTTTGTCTTTATCCTACTCCTCATAGGATTCTGCATAGACTTGAAATGGTGTCACCGTATGCCACGGTTATGCCATAAAATAGAGACAGACGAGTGACACTACAAACCAAAATGAAAAGAATATTTTCAGTGACTATGGATTGAGTGTGGGTTAGATATTATCTAACCATTATTCTTTAACAATACTCTATGGGCGTTGAGTATGAATTCCCGATGTTAAATCTATCGGTACAAGGGGTGAGATAATAACGCTCACCACTCTAATTGCTTTCCCATATAGCATAGCATCTGCTCCTCAGGACATTCGATTGACTCAGCTACGTTTGATTTATTTAGGAGGGTAAGAGGCGGTACACCTGTATCGTTCCTCATCTCTCTACCCCAGACACATGCTCCCCTGTGCACCCTCCTTCCCCACCCTCACGCCAAACTGGAAAACACCTTGTGAGTGAAGATTTTCTGATCATGAGGCTGTTTCTTTTTTCAGAATATGGACTTAAATAACATTTGTCAAGACTATATACATTATCTTGCTTAGAACATTGTACACGGGAATTTTTATTGACCTTAGTTTATATTTTTCTTCACTCTTTTATGACCTTTTACATAACTGGTTGATCCATAACAACTCGAGGGTTACGCCATGCAGTCCCCACTAGTACATATATACACACGGACAAAAATGTACGTTTGGTATATATATGCGTACAGCGAATTTCCCCAGTAATTGTATTTATGAGTCGTACACAGAAGTATCACTATAATCTATATTCTACAGACTTAAATTATATTATTGTTAAACAAAAATCTTAAATATGAGTAAAAGTTTTGTGCTAGATTTGTGGAAAAAAACTAACTTGTTATATCACTTCAGGCTCTGGCAAGAAAGCTAGTGTGACACAAGATTTAAGTCAGATGCCTCTTTTATTGGTACTGGTAACAAACATAGTTTTGTATTAGGCCCGGCGTCCACCTAGTACGATATGGCACCGATAAGGTCTACGATGCACCTCCCGATAGAAAATCAAAATCGCGTCGGAAGGTCACCTAATATCGGGGCAGTTGACCACATTTCTACGATAAGGCACCGAAAAAGACCCATTAAGATGCATGGTGGATTGGCATGTACAGACATATGTCTACGATATTGCACGTTCAGGATATGTCGCCGATATTTGCTTTTTGTATCGGTGACATATCGGTAGGTCTAAATTTCTACCGTAGTAGGTGGACGCCAGGCCTTACTCCACAGACAGATGATTACTATTGTTGTATTCCCTGATTATGATCTGCAAAGCAAAGAAAAATCCGTACAAGAAATTCAAGGATATCGATAACGGAAAATTTTCAAGGAAAAAAAAAAAAAAAATTTGAACCACACCCGTCCCCACCCCCCGTCCTCCCACATGCTCCCCACACTTTCCCCGGCCCGCGCACAGAGATTGACTCGTCCGGCGTGTCCGGGTGTGTTGTACATGGCGGGCGATTAGGCGGCGGACATTAGGCCTATAACCGTGTAAGATGAGTCGCTGAGGCGGCCATCAAAGACGTCGTAACCATAACAGACTGATGGCTGTGAGCTGCTCGGCCACATCAACCACTTAGTGCTCCTTCCGTCTCCCAGCGCAGTTAGCGCGCAGTGGGCGGCGGCGCTAAACGTGTCTCAGCCACACTTTGATGTGAGATGTGTTTGGATTATCCACCAGATAATATTGATCATGCGTTTTATGGAACACCCCCCACCCTCACCTCACCCCAGTCCTCCCCACACACCACACACCGCCTAGACTGGCTCCAGTCCCTGCATCCTAGGGCTACCCTCTTTGTTGGGATGCAGGCCAGTCAGAGAAGAGTACATACTATCGTAAAACTGGATGAGTTTTAATCTTAGCCACCGTATGCCACGACTGGAGTTTGGCAAAGTGACTTCATGAGGCGAAGCCGAGTGAAGTCCGGAGCCAAAACTTAAGGAGTGGAATGCGGTGGCCAAGATTAAAACAAATCAGGTTTTGATTTTATCCTACCCCATCTATGGAATATTAAGTGATAACAATGCTGTATGCCACTAGTGGCATATAAAACTCTGTATGCCAGTCATACGGACACTCAATGTTAAGCCTATGGGATTTTATATTAGGGGTAGGATAAATACTAAAATGGGCTTTATAAGAGCGTGCCAAATACATCATCTAGAGGTTATAGAGATCCATATAGACTTTCAGGGTACAGCATACAAATTATCCCTTCACTATATGTGTGCTATTCAATGTGGTATTGAGAACAGAGCAGGGAGCCAGTGTCTCGGGGTCCTAGAGGCATGCCCAGCTGACCATGACCAATCACTCAAGACCAAAATACCTCAAGACCCATCGGTGCTTGATGTGTTATATCCTAGATAGGTGGTTGCAGAAATGGCAAGTTGACTGGGTGCAAGTGGGTAACAGAAAACTATCCATAGTCTAAATCTAACGCAAACCTTTTGATTGTTTTTCATTTTGACTGCACGCTCATTCATCTATGATGAACATACTATTAGCTCCTAGTTCTGATTGTGATTTATCATTTAATGAATGCTCATAATCAAAGACTTGAGCAAGTCTACACACCACCCAGACCCGCCCCACACACAGGGAAGACACCCACACGGGCGCCCAAGGTTCAACGGCTTAATCATCGGTGTTTAGCTCCTCGATAAAAAGATTCAATTCGGTAATCGGGATTTAATCGGGTAAAAAAGTGCCGATCGCTTGACGCGATAATGAATTGGAGGGCAAACGATGAATGCCCTTTTCTTTTAAACAAGGGGGACTTAAAATGGAAGCTCCCCGTGGTATAGTATTAATAGAGGCGGTTAAAACAAGGAAGTATTTATCATCCGTCGGGGATACCAGAGGGTGGTTTGGGGTGAATACTGAAGACTGAAATACTTACCTTTCTTTTCACGTACATGGTGTAGTTTTATACATTGATACCACTCATGCGTCTTCCATTTCGTTTCTCGCGATACAGGCTTGAAATAATCAACCGGGTTTCAATAGTTCTGTTCCTATGTCATCAGAGTTGGGTTTAATTGTAAACAGATGCACCAAAGGAATATTTCATTAGGAAACTATTAATCATTTGGAAGGGAAACAGAAAAAAAGTGCTTTGCAAATACACGGAACACCCTTCAGTCCTTGTCACAGGTACTTGTGATACTTTTGAACTGAATTCCAATGAGCCTGCACCTATGTAATAGATTATCTATTTTAGCCCAGCATGGCCAAAAAATGCGCCTCGAAATGGAAGACAGAGAATATTCACTACGTTTTTCGGAAGCTACAAACGAGAGAAATATTCCTCCCATTATACAAAGCGTTTCGTTTGTCGCCCCGCGCAGGGACCGTCGCCATGTTGAAAGTAGTCCGTCGGGGGATCTACTTGCTGTGTGTCCCTGATTTGCGTACTAATCCGCGCCATCTTGGCTACATAGATTAACATAGAGGTGCATATCTGTCAACGCATGCGCAAAACCTTCGATCGGGCTCTGGGTATCTTTGAATGGGCGTCGCGTCGTCGGCATTTCCGTTTCCGGTAGCTCGGGATTAGGGATTTCTTTTGACGGATTCCCTGCTGAAAGCAGCAGGCAGGGGGCGCTGTAGGGAACAGCATGGATTAGCCGATAATATTTCAGAGGGGCGACTAGAACGGACGTGAATAGACCCCAGCACATGCCTGGTATTATCGCCACCAGGGGGAGTGCCTTTCGTAAATCTGCGCGTATGAATATATTATCACGCAGATGCGTATTGTTACTGGCGGATGGATATGAGGTGCTGAGTGTGACTTTGTGGTTGTGCTGGGAGAATGTGGGTGTGAGGCGGACAAAGGGTGGAGAGCGCGAACAGGCGGCCGGGTGTGGGCGTGGTGAGGCCGGGTGTGGCCCGCCAGGGGAGCTTGGGGGATTCCAGGCCCCGTTCGAATTAGTAGTTCTCGAGAAACGTGGCTATTGTGTGCGTGACCTTCGAGATTTGTATCTGTGTTTGCAGGATGTCACGCCAAAGTCCACTCCCACCTGCCAATCACAGATCCACCCCCTGTCACCCCCCACTCCGCCCCGCCCCGCCCCGTCCTACCACCAAGCGGGTGCCTACCCTGACCCCCGCCCTTCCTCTGACCCCCCGCCCGCCCCCCTGACCCCCGCCCGCCCCTCACCGTGTGGCATACCCGGATGGGAATATGACCCCCGTGACCTTTATCCTAATTAGGAGTCACCTCAGACCTCATTACTGTGATCCTGTGTACCCGCAACATATGGGGACCGAAATCACGCCACGCGCTCAATCCTTGCGCCCGCCGCCTTCTGAATGCTGCTGACCAGACATCTCAACGTCTCGGTTGTCGTCTGCTCAAAGAGGCTAGCAATGATGAGGCTTGCTGTAGACGAAGCAGCATTTTACACTGCGCAGGAAAGGTTTATAAGGCCTGGCGTCCACTTACTATGATAGAAATTTAGACCTCCCGATATGGCACCGATACAAAAAGCAAATATCGGAGACATATCGGGAAGGTGCAAAATCGTAGACATATGTCTAGACATGCCAATCCACCATGCATCTTAATGGGTATTTTTCAGTGCCTAATCGCAGAAACGTGGTCAACTGCCCCGATATTATAGGTGACCTTCCAACTCGATTTTGATTTTTTAATCAGGAGGTCCATCGTAGACCATATCGGAGCCATATCATAGTAGGTGGACTCCAGGCCTAACTGAGAATAATCGTATTTTATTTCGAAATCTCACTCTGATGCAATATGGTAAGATTCGAATGCAATCATTATTTATCCCGATGTTGGGAGTAACAGTTATCTTCTAGATAATCAAAATAAGAAAAGACTTGATGAGTTTTCGATCTGTGTCCTCGTTCGCAATCGAGTTTGGAGTGCGCAGTAATATGAACGAGGCGATACTCGAGTGATTATTCTGAAGCCAGCTTAATGAGATGGTCAACATGTTTCAGATTTCATCTTAGCCTGGAAATAGTCATCTGTTTATCACCCGTTGAATATGAGTTACTGTACTCGCAAGCCTGTTGAGAACGAATTCCTAATGTTAAGCCTATGGACGTTCATACCAGGCTAAAAGAAGTGATTGTATCCAACATGAGGCATTGCAGAGATACACGGTTTTCATTCGGTCAGAGACGTTGATAATACAGAACAATACATTAACACGCAAACGTAAGAAATGTCTTTTCCGTCAGTGACTGAACAAACCAGGCCAATATGGCTTTATTTCACTTTTTGAATGATTTGTACGAGATATAGGAATGTCACAATAGCACTTGTTTCCTGACCCAAGATTTACCTATTATCTTTGAGGTAACTATCGAAAATCTCTACAAATCAAGGACCGTTAATTTCATATGTGTGTGGTCAGAACGTCTCGTGTTTTATATTGATGCCCCTCATTTCGACAAATCTCCCTCACACTATGTTCCTTTTTATTGGAACAGAAACAATTCACCACTGTCTCCCACCTGTACACGACTCAATCCCAGATTGCATGGTGGAGCAGTTCTAGTCTGAATGTGCGTTGGTTGCTAATGTCAGGCTTTTAGTCTGTGCCTTTTTTTAACTCTGTGTGCTGTGGAGAAAGCAACAGTAGAGCCAGCCTTAATGGTTCCTTTCGACTTGAGCTTTCTTCTGTGCACGAAACGTCCATTAAACGCCGGCCCGTCGGGGGCAGGGCGCTTCCTTCCGCCGGGACCTTTAACAACCTTAGCCAGTCCCCACCAGGGGCCGCCACCGCCTCACTCCGCCGCCGACCTAATATTCCTCCGCGCAAGGTGCCGTCCAGCCGGGACTTGCTTCCGTGCACTGTTTCCGGTCAAGCTGCTTGCGGTGGGAAACTTTTGTAATAACAAATTAAGGAAGCCGTCCTTCATGAATGCCAATGTCCCTGAGAATCTGCGGGGGGCTTTTGGTTGCGCGGTCTGAGGCTGGCTGTAATATTGCCTCAGTGCGCGCGCTTTAATGCCCGCCCGGCGCTCAATCGTGCGCCTGCGCCCTGGGCTCAGCCTCCACGGCGCAGGCGCAGATTGCCTCAGATCCACTGCCACCGCCCCGCTGGGCGATAATAGAGGAAACGAGCCTACATGAAAAGCGAGTGTAAATGCCTTGATTAAAGGTTGATTTTCGCGGCAGAATGAGTGGGCTTTGTGCGGGTCGGCACCTCTGGACTTCGCCCCTACCGGCCGGCTAACTTCATAAATGAGGCGATCTTGAGCCGCATCAGTAGAAGGTCACCTCTGCGGGGCCACCTTCTCGCCACCCCCCGCTGTTTCATTTGTCCCTCTCTGTTTTTCTCCGGGTCCCTGGGCCGGGTTCAATAAGGAGTACTAGGCGTAAAGTGTCGTCACGTGATGGTGGGGTGCTCCTGATGCACCTTCTGCTCCCTGCTTGCCGGCCACTATCAGCGAGTTCGTTTCTCCAGATTGCACTGGAAGATTAACCTTAAGTGATCCCCCTGTTGTGTCCCTCCTCCAGTCGCAATGTGCTAAAGGTGGCTCTGGAAGGAAAGACCAACCCCCCGGTGACTAAGCCCAAGCAGTCTCCCAATAATGTCCTTGGTATGCGCCTTATTTCAAACTGAACTGATTAATCCCGCGGCAATTTAATTTCGCCTGAATTCCAAAACGATGAGTTCTAAACCCCCCTCGTCCTATTGTCAGCTTCTCTGACTCTCCCTCCCTCCTTTCCTCGTCTCCCCGAAAAAAAAACTGTCCTCATCCACAAGCCCCTGCTTCGAATAGCTTCGCCCCGCGCGCAACAAACAAGCCAAGCTGTAGATAAATGAAACCAATTGCCCAAGACCCACACTGGTTGTGGACAGAGACAAGAACGTTTTCTTTGGACCTTAACGAATCTCTGAGCATGTGAAAAATGTTTTCACTTTAACGAACAAAAGTCAGGGCCGCGGAGGGAGAGGAGGGAAGGGGAGGACAGGAAAGAGAGAGAAAATGATAAATATTTTAGGCTTGCTGACCGTGATTGGTTGCCCCTAGAAGATTAATATTTGCTTTGTCTGCAAATGAAACCCTCATTCATCAGAGTGATCCCTGGAGTGCCGGCGTGGTCAGCAACAAAATTAATTAGACAATAGTTGGATTCCACAGTTGAGGAGTTAAATTAAGGGGGCGGGTGATCAGGCCACCTGAGGGGAATTCTCCATGGGGGCGGGGGCCCCCGGGGGTGGGGGGGGGGGGGGGCGGACAATGCCCGGTGAGTTGACCACCCCACGTGATAGATGCTGGATTCCCAGCATGCCTCACGGTTGTCCCTCGCGAGACTGAGACGAGACTTGGCGAGAAGAGGTGTGGTCGTGAGGTATCTCAGAAATATCCCTCTCTCTCTCTACCCCTCTCTCTCTCTACCCCTCCCTCCCTCCCTCCCTCCCTAACACCTCTCTCTCTCTCTCTATACTTTCCATCTCTACAGTCCCCCTGTCTCTCCCTTACCTCTCTCTCTACCCGTCAATCTCTATCACTTCCTCTCTACTCCCTCCCTCTCTTTCCCCTCCTTCTCTACACCCTCCCTCTCTTATCCCTCTCTCTACCTCCTCCCTCTCTCTCCCCTCCCTCTCTACCCCTTACATCTCTACCTCCTCTCTCTCAACCCCCTGCTACTCTTTCCCCTTCCTATCTAGCTCCTCCCTATCTTTCCCCTCCCTCTATACGCCTTCCTTCTTTATCTCCTCCCCCTCTTTCCCCTCACTCTCTAACCTCTCTCGCTCTCTCTACCTCCTCTCTCTCAACCCCCTCTCTCTCTCTACCCCCCCCTCTCTCTCTACCCTTTCTCTCTCTCTACCCCCTCCCTCTCTACCCCTTCCTATTTTACCTTTTTCTAAACCCCTGCTGTGACTTTTGCTGTTCACCAGGGGGCACGTCAGTGTATTTGACATGACGTCCTGTCGCGCGGCTACTCCTGACGAGTGGTCATTTAAACTGCCCACAGCTCCCACCAGGGGGACACTCCATCATCCCCCGCTACACCTGGCGGGGGTTTGAGGAAGCCTGCTCAGTGAAGCACCCCGGGTCTTGTCCCCGACCCCCGACAGCCCCGAGCGGCGGGAGGGAGATGAATCCCTACTGTCCCTGCACTGTCGGGAAAACAGAGACAAAGCGGAGAACGACCACAGAGAACTACATATCAATAACCCGGAGCATTTGACCAGGCCGACCGAGGGGCTAGGCTAGCCACCTGACACGGGCCCCAGATAAAGACCAGCCCCCCGCTCCCCTGTCCACCCCAACACACGCCCAATGTCTCCTGAGAAGACAGACACAGACACGAGACCCCCAAAAAATAATAAACGATCTCCCTCTGAGACCCACTGTCTTTAGTTAGTATGTGCGTGAGTAGGGGGCGCTTACTCAACGTTTTACTCTCCCCCCGGAGTCTCTGCGACAAGGGGGCGAAGGGCCACAAGGACTCCGTTTGAAGACCTGATCAAAATCAGACGGCACAGAAGGACAGTGGTGGTGTGGTCGTTTGTAATGTCCAGGTTTGATGCTGGGCTTCACAGCGTGCACGAGGGGCTCGGGGGCATGTGCGCTGATGATAGGAGGAACCCCGCCCCCCTCCTCCTCCTCCTCCCCTCCTCCTCCTTGCTCATCCTCCTATTCACCCCTATTTATGCCTCCTTAATGGGTGCCTAGGGGAGGGTCGCGCTCAGCCAGGAAACAAATAACATTTATTCGCACGTCACGCGGTGTACGCAGGCGATTAGTTAAATCATTCAGGGGTCCAGTGTAGGTGTTCCCAGCAGTGTTCTCAGTTCTCTCTCCAAGCGTATATAGCGCACTCTCTCTCTCTCTCCCAGCACAACCTGCTCCTTCAGTATGCAATCGGCTGCCCGGGACCTCTCTACAAAGGTGTCCATTTTTTACCCTCACGGAAAGCATCAATTATTCAAAAAGTCACGACAAATCTCGCGAGAAAGGCCTAACGAGGCGAGAGCTGGTGGGCGTATGTGTGTGTGTGTGTGTGGGTGGGTGGGGGTGGGGGTGGGGGTGGGGTTAGAATATGAGCGCACAAAACAACACAATGTCAATTTCTTTCCCCCGATTGTTGTTTACTGCCGCTGCGATCCACATCTTAATCTGTATTCCGCCTCTGTGATGAGCGAGATTGAGCTAATACCTGCTCCGAGTGAGAGCGTGTGTGTGTGGTAGCCGTGCAGAGCTGCTCCGAGCTGCTCCGAGCTGCTCCGAGCTGCTCAAAGGCCTCATCCTTTGTGCTCGTATGCTGGCGATGTCACGGCCTTTCCCACGTATCGACATCGGGTGCGTTTTCGCCGTGGGTGGCACTCATTCTTTTAGCATTGATCACCAAGAATTTCGTTTTATATGCATGTAGAGTCGAATAATGGCCGGCAAAGTGATGCCGACAATTTTCAGGGCGTGCATATCAAAGCGACATCGACAGAGACTAATAAGGATGAGCTCGTTGTCATCACGCAATCACGGTCATCTGTACTTACATATGTCACAATTTCTCCCCACTTGATGTCACAACTGGACCAATGTGTTCCCTGTCTCGTTCAGAAAATCAACATTGCTTAGTCCCATACCTATCAGGGTTTACCGATTTCTGATCGTCACAGATATACTAAGTTTCCAACACGGTTGTGTTGGCTCGATTCCTTTGTTAGACTTACTGTGTTTTTGAGATAAAGTTTAGTGATATAATATAAACATTGTCTGAATATATTTGTAATCACAAGAGGTTTTAGAATCCTTTTAAAAATATTTGACGATACAAGATGCGTTCACGATACATAAAATGTTCCTTTTCAGTCAGTCCATGCAGTTTATATTTAAAGGCCGTTTTCCATTGGCCGACGTAAACGCCACCAATTAATTGACGTCCCCTTAAAGTCTGTTGGTGGTTCCACTGACGGCATTACGGTATTAAATAGTCGGTGAGGCTGCAGTGTATACCTTATTTCTCTTGCATTTTACATATGCATACCAATTCAATCTTCATTCTGAAACCTAGCGTCTCACCAATGAGTATAGACTCTCTACACTCGTTGGTCTCACCAATGAAATCAAAGCATTTTCATCCTCTAAGTCAGTGGTGGTCTTATTGCATAATTTTCGCCAAATTAATCGATGAACAATTCGAATACTATACTGATTCAATTAACCGATCTTGTGTTGGTTGATATACGAAATAGATCGATGATTCCCGACTGCAGAGTACTGGCGAATAATCGACCAATGGAAAATGGCCTTTCGCACCATTGATATTGAACATGTTGATAGTCGGGACAGTGTTGTTGGTTGTTGATTCTCGTGGTTCTGTGGCTTTATTTATTTAGTTTGTGCATCATTTCTGTGGTGTTTCTACTCCCCAGGTCCAGACCGGAAGCGGGGCCGACAGACGTACACACGTTACCAGACTCTGGAGCTGGAGAAAGAGTTTCACTTCAACCGCTACTTGACGCGCCGACGCCGCATCGAAATCGCCAAGAATCTGGAACTCACAGAGCGGCAAATCAAAATCTGGTTTCAAAACCGGAGAATGAAGCTAAAAAAGGAATCACGCCACCTCTCGGGCTATCCAGGACAGGTAGACCGACCCGATCTACACAGCATAGATCACATGTGACCCTGTGAGCCAATCACAGGCATCGACATAAAAGTACGCAAGTCACGTGATCAGCTCCAAAGGATGACGTCACCATAATGTGTGTGGGTTTCCGAGGATGTGAATGGCTGGTGTATGTTTGAAAGCACAACGTTTGGATAAAAGGGGGTTTATTTGTAATGGGCTAAACTGTTTTATTGATTAGAAATTACTCAGAAATATATACAAACTGATTACGAATATATCGTAACCTATTGAAAGAAAACATAAGAGACAATGGCAGTGGCCATGTTAATATATAGCAAAGCGGTTGAATCTGTTCAAATCTGCTGCTATATAAACACACCTACGCATGTTGGAGTTGACCTACCCTCAGACAAGAAACATTCAAAAGTTTAAAAAAACGTGTATCATTATTAGATCGGTTAGAGTTGATGTCCATGGGAGTTATTTATCTCGTATACATATATAAATATATACATATATAAATATAATCACATGTACCTTAGGCTGAAATAGGGTAAACCAGAATCCCGTCCTACGCATTATAGAAGCAATAATCAGCAAGTTGTTATTTGTTTATGATCAATGTTTTATCTTAACGAATTACGTAGAATAACTCCTAAATACACCTGGGGAGTCCATGTGGGCCTGTCCTATGAATGTAGGTGGTAACCAGAACAGAATAAGGGTGATGTGAAGTGCGTCTTAGTTAAAACATAGTTAATATTACTGAGAATAGAAAGAGCATCTCAACATTGAAGCTTATTGGAGTGACTCGAATATGAAGTCTTTGCACACAATATAAGTCGTTGGTTGAGCAATGCTGAAGCGATTCAGCCTAAGCGCAGTTGGATCTATGGAATAAGAATGACCTTGGATAGGAACAGTTTGTTATGGTCCACTGCATGCTGTCAAACAAAGGACGAAGGAACTGAACTTTATCGGTGGTAAGGTCTCGGAATGGCCCGGTGGAGAGGTTTTTCTCTCACTCACTACCACCACACTACGCACATTTACCGAGTAGCTGGACAGTAGCCTGACTTGTTGAATATTAGAAGCCGTTTGATTGTGTTCAAGTATAAAGGTAACAAGGGTAACTAAGGCCTTTGTGAAAGGTCTGGACGCGTTCTTTACTGGACATTTTTAGCTGTTTTAAACGTGTTTAACCAGAGCTGTATTCTCTGAGGGTATACATCATAATGATGTTTTTTTTCTTTTTATGACGGCAATGAGATTGCGAATGCTATAACTTTATTAACAACCTAGTTTTAGAATACTATCATATAATATCGTTACTATCCTTGAGTACTTAAATGTACGTGTAGTTTAAATCGACTTTCTTTGAGAAAGGATTTATAAATGTGCGACTTGTGATTTCCCTCCCTGGTTGAGCAGCAAGTGGTTGGAGAACCTTTCTCCTGCCAAACGTATCTACATACTAGAGGTCTTAAGCATCATATGTTGTAGACTCCCAACTCCTTCCTTTTCATAACATAGTCTTCCAGTATCAATCTTCGCAGCTAAACGATTATTATCCACAGAAGACAATACGAATATCTAACCTATACGCACCAACGCGTCAATTATTATATATAAAAAAAAACAATGATACCAACACCTACATTTTGACAGGGTAAATAATTGTTGTAATTGTTGTTATTAAAAGACATTGGATGTATGGACTATGTCATGTTTATGATTTATTTTACTGTGGTTTGTGTGTCCTTTCCTTTTAAAGGAAGCCTGTGCTTTGGTTCCCTATTGTACTTCTACCGTGTTCGCACTGCGGGGGTGCGATGTTTCCGTTTGTTTGGCTCTGTTAACACGCTGCTGGGTACGCATTAACTTCGGCCCAAACGAATTCACGTCCAGCCGGGGGTGTCAGCCATTGTTTGTGCCATTGAATTTTACACCTCCTTGACACAGCCCCGGACCCCCCTTTTCAGAGCAGAAGCTAATTAATCTACGGCATGCTGACACACGGGCTGTGGCAACGGGCACTGCTGCTGCATTGGTGATGGTTCTGTTCTCCTGGTGGTGGTTTGCAAATGCTATTGGCGATTAATTGAGAAGGGTCTGGGGGGTAGCAGGGGGTGTATGCCAGTTGCTCCTAAACACCCTCCATTTCTCAGGCCCCATTCGCGGTGACCACAGGGGCTCCAGCAACCGAGGTGCCAACAGGAGCAGCATGAACAACAATAACCCACTGGTCTCTCTTCTTTCGTCGCCACTTCACACACGACCCCCCTGCTTCATGGGAAAATAGAAAAAAAAGCCCCCGAAGAGAGGAGGGAGAGAGGGGCCCTATCTCTGAGTGACCAGGCCCTGGTTACCATGACAACCAAGAAGGGATCAATCTAGAGGCACGCGAGGGAAGCACAGAGGCGCTTGGAAGCATGTGATGTCGTTGCTATGGGAACGGGCGATGCCCGTGCACCCTGTAGAACCGAGCTTGTGGTTCGCCTCAGCTCGCAAGCCGGTTATACAGGTCGCATGGTGCTTGTCCATGCTTCACTGACCCCAGCAGCATGCTCTACTTACTTCTCCTGCCCATGCTGCTTGTACACAAACACACAGACACGTCTGACTGCTTTCCCGACAGGAAATGGACGATCCACGGCTTCCGGCGATGTTTCCCTGTGTGAGGTGCAGGTATGGGCTCCTCAACACTGCAAATCATGGTATTATCGCTCATGATAAAGGCGCTTTGTTTATAGAATCAAACTCTGGTTTTATCGTGTGTTTATCTGCATGTAACTGTAATAATCACGTTCTGAATACATCGCAGAGTCTATGTATGTACAAATGTTATATCAATATGTATGAAATACTAGATATAAACAGTAAGAGCGACCTTCACTAATCCCATAGCTTAAAGGTCATGTGCTGTTAAGTTTTCTTTGTAACGCGCCAGTAAAAACTGTTATTGCTTTATGTATATAGACTATTTGTTCATATCAACTTATAAGTGCTCTTAATGTTTATATTCAATGACCTGTAGTTGGCTTTTCGTTTCTTTGTCCTGCTAAGAGAACTGCCTATTGCGAGCATTGCGGAAGTGACGTCACCAGCCTTGCCTAACGCTGATTGGCTGACCTGGGTTTGACCCTGCTGCGCTGTTAGTCTCCCATGACCTTAGGGCCCATGGCATGCATTTACTTATTAGTAGATAGGCGAAGCTGTCAACACGGGTAAAAGGGCCAGGAAGGGCTCCTGTCAGCCCCCAGACATGACAAGTCGGCATCTAGTCATTCTTCTCAATCTCCGACCGGAGATTTCGATCGGCCCAGGGTTCGGATAAAGAGTTCAGAAGGCGAGCTGCGATTGGCGGGTTCCGGGTGTCTATCAAAGTCCCGAAGTGGGCCTGTAATTAGAGGTATTGTTTATACTGCTCCACGTATTGGAGGAGGAGGGGGGTTCACATGGTAGGTGATTACCCGTCTACCAGCGGCGACCCTCCGTCACGCCAATTAAAGAAACATCACGTGGTACCGGGCCCTGCCACGCCATCTGGTGATGGATGGCTTCCATGACGTGGCTTCAGTACCGCCTGGCTCCTTTGGCTTCCTTCACCATCTTAAAAACAAGCCACCCCCCCTCCCCCCCGCCCTCCACAAACCTCCTCCAATCTCGGCTGAGAATGAGTGCTAGTGGTTCACTTTGCTACAGGCTTATTGGACTACTGCCTTTGAAACAATCATACGGCAACATCCTCTATGTTAGGCCACTAAAAAAAAACAATTGTTTCTCATCACCTGCAAAAACGCTTTTAGAAGTGTTTTTTTTGTTTGGTGTTAAAATAAGATGAACCTTGATAGAAATTGTGAAAAGTATGTGTATTTGGTATCAAATTAAAGCTCCTCATGCCAGGGATGCTTTCAATGTATAAGCAGTATAAATCTGAAAAACCACGCACGCAGACACCCTGCATAAGCGGACATTTTGGCCTGGAACGGAGGGTGACCGCTTACGCAGGGTTTTACTGCATGTCTAAAGCCCAGTTCATGACACTTTTAAGCCATCTTTGATCCAGCAAAAAAAAAAAAGGAAAAAAAAAGCGCCCTCGTCACATTTTTCATGGCTTGTTGATGAGAAACAATTTTTTTTTGAGTGGCCTTAGACCTTTGTTTTGGAAATAGAAGGGTTAAAGTGTTACGACTGAAATTGTATATACAGTAGAACCCCGCCTAACGGACACCTCGCGTAAGCGGACACCCCGCGTAAACGGACACCTTTGCTCGGAACGGTTCCCTCTATTAGATGTTTATTTTAACCTCGCGTAAGCGGTCACCCCGCGTAAGCGGACACTTTGGCCCGGAACGAAGGGTGTCCGCTTACGCGGGGTTCTACTGTACCTATGAAAATGTCCCTTTAGACCCTGCGTCCACTCAGCTCCCGGTGCTCTACGATAAACCTTTCGATGTGTGCATCGGGGTGCATCCTTGGGTGTGTATCGGCTGCGGATTAAAGTTGACTTTTCAACGCGATTCTCACCTCGGTAAATGTGTAGGGGTGAGATTTCTACCTGAATTCATCACATAGATTCGATCACCACCCTAGTGGTGTAAAAGAACCCTGAGAAAGTCTGGAAAGGACCAATAATGGTTGACTGGACGTAAAATCAAACCAAAACAAACAAACAATTCAACGCGATAACGATTTTGTGTCTTGAGGTGCATCATAAGGCTTATCGTAGTGTATCGGGAGCTAAGTGGACGCGGGGCCTAAAAATAATGATAATATGGTCCCAATTCAATACGAAATGCCCTGAAAGTCCCACCCTATATATTATGTCATCATACGTTTCACGAGTAATGATTAAAATCATTGCACATGGCAATTCATATCCATTCACCTCTTTCAGATACTATTTCGTAGAAGGTAGGTATGCTATCACTTGGTATTCGTTTATATTTTCCCCACAATCATAATACCTAAATGTAAATAGAAACGGATTTCCTATGCACAACTCTCTTGTCAGATATATAGACGTCCATGAAAATTAAGGTTGGACACATAGGACACAGTCTGTTGATGAAAAATCGATATTTTGGTTATTTTTCTCTATTTGCTGATGTATACACTGCTGTGTATGTGTGGAGGTGGGGGACAGAGCTGAGAGCCTATATATATTCCATATAGCCTCCCCAGGAAAGGTGTGAATAGCAAAGGCCACTGTTCCTCTCAGCCAGAGAAGGAAGGAGCCAACTGGCCATGCCTCGACAGCTATTTGTCAAATATAATCCGTTTATTCCCTGTCTCGAGCACCCAGCGGAGCCGTCAGTCGGTAACCACGAGGGGAGACCCAATCGAAACAGTCTCTGTCACTGCCAGGCAAACCCGGCCTGACAGCCGAGGACACCGGACAAGATTTGTACGGGATTTTCACTCATCCTGGGGCCTCGGCGAGGTAGATAAGCAGTCGGGGCCGGCGGTAGATAAGGAAACCCCACCGTCGTGGCGAGTGCGGGGTGTTGTGTGTGGGAGGCGGGGCACGCGGGTGGGCGGGGTATGGTGCCCAGGGTGTAATGAATCAGCTGGCCATGAACCATTATCACCAGGACGTTTTGCAAAGTCTCTCCCGGGGTCCCGGACACTAATTCCTTATCCCGCGATCCATTCGCGTGCTGATTCTTCCCATTATCCCTTTATAGTAATGATGAGGTTTTTATCAGGGTCGGTGCGAGCCAGTCTGGGGCAGTGTGATTGGCGCCCGCTCTGGGGCCCAGTGTTAATGCCATTAGGTGCGGCAGGGCGTTGACCATTTCCACTGACCAGTTTTATTTCAATTTGCATCCATCGCGGCGCCCGGCGCGGCCATCTGGTCGCAGGTCACGTGCCGGTTTAAATAGACTCATAATTGAGATGAGCCTCTCCTAGTCGCAGTCGCCATTCACAGAGCAGCTCACAGAGCACTGCAAGGTGCCCGCCATTACTGCCACCGCTCCCGTTAAGCCACGTATGCACTGGCAGCATTCTCATGACTCAAATCGCAGTCGTGAAGTTTAAGACGTACGTGTGAACGTGACTTATTGCACTCCAAGGATCCCACAATCCAGCTGCAACTCCAATTAAGCCCCGTATACACTGGCACCATTCTCATGACCGAAATTCTAGTCTCAAGTGTAAACATGGCTTGTTGCACTCAAGTAAATCCGCAGAAGATTAAACAAGCTTGACCAAAGAGAAAACACACACATGTATTGATATTATGACGTATCTGTCGTGACGAATTTATGTCAGATATTTTGTTCTGTCTCTGACTGCTAGTTCCATCTTGCAGAGTCTTACCGTCTGAACATGCTAAAAGTTATGGATTGGTACAAACTTGTATACTATACAACAGGAGTATTTAGAGAAAGGGTGTAATAGGGCAATGAATAAATTCACCATATTTCACCAACACTTTCCCTTGTAAAATCCTATTTGTTTCTATTGAAATAATAAGTCCTCTCCAGTTTTGAGATTAGTTCTTGCTTGTGACGCAACATGGCACGACTGACCGTTAACACAGCTGTGTATACGGACCTTCGCTGGCCATGCATGTAACTACCACCCCGACCCCTCCCCGTGCTCGCCACCACCAGTCGGCAATGTCCATTCGGTGAGGGCCTGGCCATTGACCGGTGCGCACAGGGCTCTATACCCCACCCCCATCACCACCCCCTCCAACACACACAAGTCCCAAGCCGCCGCTGAACAAATTTAATCAAAGGCCCCCATGTTCTGCCACCGAGATCAAAAGTGGAGCCTGCTGCAGCTGCTGCACCTTAATGGAATTTAACCAGATCCCAATACTTTCAGTGGGGGAGTGTGTGGGGTGTGGGATTTAGGGATTAAGTTGCAGTGTTGAAGCCTGGCTGAGTGAGACCAGAGGCTTAAGGCCTGCTCGGAGTGTAGCAAGATGAGGGTTGGGGGTTCAACAAGGACAAACATTTACATTTCAATTTGTCATTGAAGTCCAGTAGGTGTTTTAGGGTATTAACCCCCACTGACCCACCCTCCTCGGGTTCCACACCTCTTGTGTAGGTATAGCATGCACCCTGTGAACCCTCACCCACCCCTCCTCCTGTAGGCTAGGCCTATATGCCCCCGACCCCGCTCACCATGTGATATATGTGTCCTTGTCCTCACCCGACTCTCTCCCACAACGGTCCAGTTATTAACCGTTGTTGTTCAATCTATATTTATTCTTAATCATAAGGAATAAACATAAATTGAATTTTAGCGGTTAATAATTAGACTGTCACGATATGACCGCGGTGTTTAAAACTGAAAAACTGTCCCCTAAAGCGGGGTGCCCCCTTAAGCGGGGTGACCCCTGAAGCGAGGTTAAAATAAACTCTCAATGGAGGGAAAAATTTCCGTTCCGAGCAAATTTTTCCCTTAAGCGGGGTGTCCCGGAAGCGGGGTTCTACTGTATACGGTTTCATGTATAATTGATAAATCAGAGGTTCAGAGATGTCAGTTTCCGGTGATTTCCGGGTTTACAGGTTTTGTCAGTGTACTAAGTCTTGATTATGCGAGATGTTAATAGTGGATATAACCAGGATTATGATTTGTTCCGTGTTTTTCTCTTGACTTCACTGATATATGGGGGTAAAGGAAAATAAGTCTATTATCGATTCTTAACGGTACATTTTGAATGTGTCTAATATTTTATCTCACCCCTGGTATTTTTGTCCCATACGCTTAACATCGAGAACTGGTTCTCGATGCCCCCTACAAGTAATGCAGTCCGTTCTCCATGGTCTATATAGTGTTTGCTGTCCATTCTTGTAGTGTGTACAGGGGTGAGATAAATACAGAAAGCAACTGGTTCTGGTCAAAGAAGTCGTTCTCCAACTTGTTCAAATATTATCTGATAGTATCTGTTGCCCCGTTCAAATCACTTCACATCAAACTCGTCGAGAATGACAACTTTGACCAAAACTTTTTATGATATGAACGAGGCGACAGCCAAGTGAATATCGCATAGCATCTAAACTCAATGGAGATCGATAACGAGTTACTTTCTGTATCTATCCCACCACTGTACATACATGTAATAAACGATCACATGTGTATGACATCATCTCCCATTGAGTATTAGTACAAATACTTGAAGGGTCATGGAGAACGAGTACATAACGTTAAGCCTATGGTACATAAACACCATAGACGAGATAAATCCCTGTATAAAACCTGAACCTCTCCGACATGTAGGAAGCCTCCTCCTGTTGTGGGACAGGACCCTGGAGTTGTGAGCCCGTGTACTGGAGGAGAAGGTGCCACAACAGTTGCATGCGGGCGAGGTCCCCCCGGTTTGACCCCTCACCCGCCGCGACCTCCCCCGCCTCGCCCCGCCATCCATCACCGTCACTCCAGTTGGCTGGGGTCCCTTTGAACCTTTCATCAAGACAAGATCCACTTGATCCAAGGCAGAATTGGCGTCCTCCGCGTGGCAGTGCCTCCCCCCTCCACTCCCCGCCACACCCCTCACAGCCCCCTCCCACCCCAACAGACCTTTCAGCGTACTCCTGCATGAAGCCTAAAGGGAATGATGAGAATTTTATACTTTTTTTGTGTCAGTTAGTCTAAGATTTGCCTCTCTTTCTCTCTCACCTTTATAAATTACAGTAAAACTTCATTATAACATATTTTCTTATTTATGATTGAGTTTCTGTGCTTTAAGGACGTAAAGGAAATAAACGGGACCCGGCGAATCACTTTTTACCCCGTGGGATTTTTAAGGATAGCAAAGGGGATGTCAAACTACTAAATTTTCTTATTGAAAAATCCTCATTGAAAAATAAACCTTCCGATGAACTACGATACAGATTAGCCATATTGTAGGATTGGAATATCAATATCAAGGTAACTCTGGATTGGGACAGGTCAATGAACCTGCTCCAATGACATTTTTGCATTGTACAACTCAACGATATGGCACAAAGGCTTTGTGATTGACTTCGACAGTCTATGATCTTCAAACGTGCTTGAATATCGTACAGACCCTACTTCGGACATTTCTAATCGCAATGATTGGTGTCCAACGTAGACCACATCAATTGCTATGATTTCCCATTTCTTTCTGACGCGATATAATCTTTCATCGGGAACCTCTACGATATGCTCCTGATTCCAAAATCGTACTAGGTGGACACCCCCTCCATCCACCGTCATTACTATGGTTTCAGGTTTCTTTCTAACGCGATATCATTTTTCACTAAGAACCTCTCTGATATGCTCCTGATGCCACATTCGCAGTAGCTGGACACCCCACACCCTTCAGGTCATGATCTCCCCATGCATTACCTGAGGTATTATTCGCAGTGAGCCCGGGTCTGACTGACCGAGCAGCTCACAGATCGACTCGCATGCCCACCTGACCTATACGGCCGTGCGTGTGTGTGGTGGGAGGGAGGGAGGGAGGGAGGGAGGGAGGAGGGGAGGGGGGTGTCTGTCGTCATCGGAGCTTGTTAGGCGCCTTTCACAGTAACGTGAGAAGTCGCTCGTTCTCGCGAGAACCTGCTGGCCTTCTTGGGCATGCGCAGTGCCACCTCTCTAACCTCCCCCCACACACACTCACACACACTCACACACCTTGGGCTCCTTCTGTTGGCACCTTTATCTGCGCGGACAGAGCAGCTCACAGGAGCCATGAGCAGTGCAGCGATGGGGTTAGACGGGCTCCAGGCCCTTTATTATCCATCGTATACAAAGACTCCATTGAAAATGCATAGGGACTCAGTAAACCACGACCCATTGTATAAAACCTGTCAGATACCATAACTGTGGTATACGGATTCAAACCTGTGGTATACGGCCTCAAAACCATGGTAAATGTGAATAATAGTCCCTTTTGCTATAGAGCAAAGAAGTACCTTTTGATATGGCAATAACTGGGTTTAATTCATTCGAAAATATGGATAATAAATACAACAAACGATGATTTTGTGGACAGGCGGCTCTGTAAAGCACTCGAGGTTGACGTCGTAATACACTCGCTAGCGCTCGTGTATTACTACGCGTTAACCCCTCGTGGTTTACGGCCGCCTGTCCACAAAACCATCGATTATTGTCTATGTATCCTATGGCTGCCCTCCTCGCTGGGATACAGGGACTGGTACAATCGGTAATGGTGTTAGATTTCTGGCGCTGTTTAGCTCCAGCATTCTTTCCATGCAGATATCCTGGCTTCTGGTCAGGATACCTGCTGGGAAATTGATACACTCTCACTTTTATCTCACAGTCAGGTGCAGGGGAAATCTATTGCTATGATAACAGAGGCAGCCAGGGAACTGGAGGGGGGGGGGGGAGGGGTAAGGAGTAGGAGAAGGTGTAGTGTTACAGGGAGCGACCTGGGACATATACAGGAGGTTCTGTTCCTACTGGACAAGTCTTTGATTCATGGGCCAGTAAAAGAAGGATTGGTCCTTACCAGACTCATGAACTTTATTCTGATTGTGTTCAATCATTTAATGAAAGTTCATAATCAAAGACTTGAGCAAGTCTAGGCTGGGGTCAGTGCGGGTGTGGAGATATCGGAGAGACTCCCACACTGCATGACCAGTGCAGGAGACTAAAAAAAACCCAAGTTCAGTCAGATCCATCTTCCGAGAAGGGGGCGGTTTTATAATTTGAGGAGAAAAATACTGCTGACTGCGCAGTAAATGTGATGTCTCAGAACACCTCTGCTGAGTCTATCATCGGATCTGAGAATATGGCTCTCTGTGCTTGTCTTTAAAGCTGTCTAGCTTCTGATATGGCTATCCTTGATCCCTACTCCCCATTTCGTTATAAAGCCCGTTTCCATTGGCTGATGAAATGCTGTAAATTTGTTTTTAGTTCTCTATAGGCTCTTTTCCATTGGCAGACAAAAATGGTGTAGATTTTCTGTGTTCTCCTAATAGCCTATTTACATTTTGGATCAGCAGTGCTCAAGGTCCGTCGCTGGTTCCTGACTGTATATCCGTGATGGCCATTGGAAATAGCCTATTAGGAGAACACAAATCTAAACCGCTTTCGTTGGCCAATGGACACGGGCCTAAAGTCTCTCGGTGTGCGTCAGTTTCAAATAATTGGTTAGGGTAGTAGTTTTCGCCTTGCATGTGGACAGATTTTTTCATCTAGGATCCCGGTAAAAGGGCTTTCATTTTGTCAGTCGGGAATTAAATCTGTTGTTGGTGCCACATTGCATAATCTAAGCAGAAAAGGTCATTTCAGTAGCTGGATCGTTACCATTAACCAATTTTGCATCAGAAGTGCCAAAAGTCTGTCAAACATATGTATTTGGCCTTGGCCTACAAAACGGTGTAGATTTTTTGTGCTCTCCTAATAGCCTATTTCCATTGGCCATCACTGATATACAGTCAGGAACCACCGACAGACTTTTAGCACTGCTGACGCAAAATGTAAATAGGCTATTAGAAGAACACAGAAAATCTACACCAAGTACTGAGGGTCCATCTCAGGAAGCGGTGTTTTGAGCGCGGGTGTCTGCAGTTTTAACAGGGCCACTTTGGCTCCCTATACTTTGTTATCCTTTTAGTATCCATCCAAGTCAGTATCCCTTACTGCCTGATCCTACCCATGTGTCATTTATTCCTTACGCCACCAGGAGACATGCAAGGTAATCGACATCAACTGAAGGGAATGTTTCGCCATTTTAAGTCATAGATGTAGATGTAATACGAAACTGCTCCCTCTCGGGAGACCTCTCTATTTTCTTTGTACCGATATATTTCTTTTTTCTCTATACCTTTCAGCACCTCAGGTATAAATCCATATCTGTCTTTCGGTTGGTCAAAATTGCTCATCCGTCCATATCTGACATATTGAGTGTCGACAGGGCTGCCTCTCTCACGCAACGCCGTCCTCCTCCCCCCCTCTTCTTCCTTCTTCTCTCCCTCTTCCTTCTCTCCCCCTCCTATTCCTCCCTCTCCTCGTCCTCCCCCTCCTCCTACACCCTTCTTCTCCTCTCTCTCCTCCTCCTGCTCCTCCATCCACCATTTATCCTCCCCTCTTTCTCCTTTTCCTCCTTCTCCTCTTTCCCTCCTCCCCTTCTATCCCGCTCCTCCTCCTCCCCATCCTTCTCCCCCTCCTACTTTTTTCCTCCTTCCCCTCCTTCTCCTCCTCCCTCCTCCTTCTCCCCATCCTCCTCCCCACCTCCTCCTCCCATTCCTCCTCCTCCTCCCCTCCCACCTTCTCCTCCCCTTCCTCCTCCTCCTCCCTTCCTCCTCCTCCTCCTCCTCCTCCCCTACTCCTCCTCCCATCCTCCTCCTCCCTTCCTCCTCCCCCTCCTCCTCCCCTTCCTTCTCCTCCCCCTTCTCCTCCTCCCTCACCTCCTCCTCCCCTTCCTCCTCCCCCTCCTCCTCCCCCCCCCCAGACACGTGCAGATGTTGCATGCGCCTCAAGAAAACGCCTTTGAAAGGTGGCGCAGCCATTTCTCACGCCTGTCATCGCGTATTTTATATTTCATGCGTGCTCGGAGCACGAGGCTTGTGGAAAGGCATCGGGAGAAAGATTAATCCTAAAGAATCGTATTTGCATGTAGGAGGTGGTGTGGCGATACCGAGGGTGTTGGATTTATCTCAGCCGCTGAGTAATTATTCAGGCAGGCAGCACTGAGGGATCCGAATGCGATGGGGATGAATTCCTGACTTTGCATTATGAAGTCATTAGCTGCACACCCAATTTCTTGGCTCAATTAACAGTGCTGGTTGTTTATTGTCAGCAGTCGGCCGAGAAACGTAGCATTTCCCTTTAGTCGCATGTAAAATGGATGCCAACGCGAGCGGATGTGATAGCGACGAATTAAAAATGTATCCACCCCTAAAGTTGTCCTGGCCCCATGGACGGGGTGGAGAGCGTGTGAGGGGGTGAATATGACACTGGGGGTGGCAGGAGGTACCCCCTGAGGGCGTCAAGCATTCAAAGCCTCATTCCCAACTCCCCACCCCCTTTACCATACTCTCAAAGCGTACGGAAAGGAAATTTAGGCATTAGGTACTGATCAGTTGGATTTAAACCTTACATCACCATAATATCGCCATTGACTCAACATGTATGATTCCATCAAAGGCTGTAGCATTCTGTGTGGCTAAATTTCTAGATATTTATTTTATTTCACCAGAAGTCGCCATACATGCACACACTACCCCACCCACAAAAACGCACCTAGGTTCAAGTGGAAGATTCCTCCAGGAGTGTAATTCCCAGGTGCCTATCGCCCTTCATGAAATATTCCTCTGATGGCCCGTAGCAGGTCCTCCCCCCCCCCCCTCACCCCCTCAGGGTGGGTTATACTAATCCCCACCCCTCCCCTCCAGTCCTACCCGGGATTCGATCTCACACAACCGCCTCCAATCTCACCCCAATTGGGTCTGACACAGGAGTGCCTCCCGCCCTGAATTCGATCCAAACTAATTTAGTGTTGGAAAATAATCAAATCTTAGCTGCAGCAGCAGTGCCTGTGGCCCCACCACTCCGCTGAACTTGTCCCACCCCCTACACCCCACCCCCACCTGACCTACTTATTGATTCCACCCCACTGCTGACAGGCAGCTCTATGTTCCCAAAGAATCCGTTAGAATTACCCCCTTGGATGGGATTGTCTTCCACAAGCGCATACTGAAAAATTGTCCGTACCTAAATAAACTACATTTATTGGTACGGCAGTTGTTAGAAAAAGGTGGATCATAAATATGATATAGACTGGTTTGTCGATAAAAGCGGTGGTATGTTCCTCGGCTTGGATTCAATATCCTAGCGCAATATCCTGGCTCAAATATTACTACGCGTCAACTCCTCAGAGCGATTTGTATTTGAAACCAGTCAAATATTATCTATCCTACCCCTCATATGAATTTCCATACCTAAGAACCGCATGTATCTGAAAGTGAAACCAGTCAATAGTATGTATCTTACCTACCCCTCATATAAATCTCCACACCAACGAACTGCTTGTATCTGAAACCAAGCAAGTGGTGGTAGAAGGTCTTGGAGCTTGATATGCCACGTTGAAACACACATGTATCTGAAACTAGTCAATATCGTGTATCTACCCTACCCCTCATATAAATCTCCATACCACAGAATTCGTTAAAATGACCCCCACGCACCCCCTCGCCCCGCCCTCTTGTTCACTTACTGGATCGGATTGTCTCCCCCAAGACCGACCTAATTTCCTCTTTTGTTCCTGGATATCAGTGTGGATTCCCACGCCATCTGCGTTCCCTGCATCGTAAGTGGCCACCAACTTCTGTGGATTTTGTTGATGAACGAAATCCTCAGTTGCTCGAGTGAGCGCTTCAAGTGGTGAAAACTTATTTTCCACGAAATACAAAGTTATAGGCAGTGTGTATGACGATACCATACCGGAGCATACAGATATATCTACCTAATACAAAATGGCCATGGAAAACACTTAGAGAGTGTGTATCACCATACCCGGAGCATACAGATATGTTGTATGCTTCGGGTTCTGATAAAGAGCGCATACGGAAAAATAGTGTGTAACTAAATGAACTAAAACTGGAACTCTCTTTGACAGGAAAAGGTGGATAGAAATACAATGTGTTCAGATAAAAACATGCTCTCGAAAATTACTATGCGTCAACTCCGCAGAGCATATGGCCGCTTGTATCTGAACCAGTCAATATTGTGGGTCTATCCTACCCCTCATATGAAACAGGGTGTGACTGTAAGCCATGGTTATGCATGATTTAAGTATAACGTACATGGAGCTTCTAATCTTTTTGTCCCTATCCAAGATTCATTCCATTATTCAATATTTATTCTATATTCGTTGGATCGGTCCACATGATGTCATGGCCAAAAGTCACTGCTTGTAATAATGGAATAACCTACATGTATTTCATATGCGGAGCATATAGTTATGTCAGTTTTCCGTTTATTTCCTGGTTTTGTTAGTATATTGAATCTTCATCATATTAGAGATAAAGAGTAGTGATAATCATATTTTTTTATATTACTGGTGATTTTTTCCTAGATCTCACTGGCATCTCTGAGCATGTGGAATATCCAAAACGAAATATCTGTTTAGATGAATAGATTTCTTTAATTTAATCGAAATTCGTTGAAGTACATCATAAGCTACCTTTAACGATTTCTAATTGACTTCGATAGCCTACAATGTTGAAGTATGGAGTGGCTTCATGGAGTCATTAAATAGGCCAAACCTTTTCTGAACTCATACATCATTCCAGACGTCATCCTTAACTTCTTGGTTTTGTCATGCCATTTCCGACCTGAAATTTGAGAAATGGGTTCACTCGGCCACACCCTCCTCCATGAACCCCTCAGAGGTGGTCCCCGACACGCGCACACAGAGAACGCACGCGCATGCACGTGCAGATCCCGAGGCTCTAAACGCGGGGGATGAAATCGGGATTAACCTCGACTGCACCTTAATTAAATAACATCAAAAGGGAGGGTTCAGGGCTTTTAATAGTCATCCGTTCTTGCTGGATTTCTCTGTGATTGCCTCACGGGTAGTAGCAGGGTGGGAGCCGTGTGGGTGCAGTGTGGGTGAGGTGGAAGGCGACGGGAGAGCATCTGTGATGATAAACGACCCCTTCCACTATTGTCTCCTATCCCCAGGTAGGAGCCCTGACCTTTTCTAGGAGGCATTATTTATCACCTAACTCGACATACAGACCCTGCCCGGGAAAATGACTGGAGGAAATATTGACTTAAAACGCTGGCTACCCCCCACCCACCCTCGTCCCTCCTCCGCCACCCTCACCTCCTCCAGGCTTGTGGGCGGGGTTTAATTGGGGGAGAGGGCCTTATTGGGGGCTCGCGTGAGGACTAGAGTCAGCGAAACAGTCCTCTGCTATTTCCAGCTCCCTAGATGGCTGATCATGTATAACCAAAATATACCCCCATTCACTGTCTGTGTACCCCGTATGAGGCATTTTTCCATTGGCCGACGAAATAAATGACACATGGGTAGGATCAGGCAGTAAGGGATACTGACTTGGATGGATACTAACAGGATAACAAAGTATAGGGAGCCAAAGTGGCCCTGTTAAATCTGCAGACACCCGCGCTCAAAACACCGTTTCCTGAGATAGACCCTCAGTACCCGGTGTAGATTTTCTGTGTTCTCCTAATAGCCTATTTCCATTTTGTGTCAGCAGTGCTAAGGTCCGTCAGTGGTTCCTGACTGTATATAGGTTATGACCAATGGAAATAGGCTATTAGGAGAATACAAAAAATCTACACCTTGTTTGTCAGCCAATGGAAACAGGCCTTTTAAGGCAATTTTCCATTGGCTGACAAACATGGTGTAGATTTTCAGTGTTCTCCTAATAGCCTATTTCCATTTTGTGTCAGCAGTGCTAAGGTCCGTCAGTGGTTCCTGACTGTATATAGGTTATGACCAATGGAAATAGGCTATAAGGAGAACACACAAAATCTACACCATATTTGTCGGCGAATGTAAACGGACCTTATCAACATACCCTCCTCTGGTTGAATGCTCTAACCACCCCTCCTTTTGAAAACCACCCTTCATGCTATACAAAGAATTCCCATGCATTACAATAGACCAGAGCTCAGATGTCGGCCTTGTTCTGGGGCTGGTGGTGATGGTATACGCTCACAACGTCTTCTGTGGAGTCTATATTATAAAGAGGAACACAGCGACCAGTTCAATCAATGCCAACTGGGGACATTTATCTAACTTGGCGCTGTCTGCTATTTAGCAGCGGTGGCCCGCCGCTGGCCCCCCGCCATGCCCAGCCCCAGTAGCGTGCCCGCCACTTGTGTGATCACCACTGTTTTGTGAGCACGCCAAGAACTATTTACCACCGACCATGATGGAAAAATAAACACAGACATAAAACGGTACGAATAACAGGGGAATAATTGGGAATAAATGGACGCTAAATGGTTAGTCGATTGACCCCGGAGTTGCGTCGTGAGAGCCATGCTGTCCGGAAAAAAAAGTCCGGAGGAAAATTACGGCCATGTCACTCCGGAATTTACGGTGTCAATGCTAGCATATTGTATGAATTATTAAACTCATGGCATATCTTTCTCGAATCCCATCGAGGTTGAATCGCTTCGTAATTCACAATGCGAATTACGTAGCGATTCAAGTGAGGTAGGATCGAGCTCTGACCTTAAACTTTCAGAGCTTTCTGATTTATCTCGCATTGACGAAAATTTTTGATATAATACCCCATTGAGATTTTTTTTCTAAATAATCCTTGGCCATTGAGTACGAGTTCCCATTGACTTCTTGTTTTATATGGGGGAAAAATACCAGGGTCGAGGTAAGTAATTGTAAGCAGTGGGGAGGAGGGGTGACCTGCTGTTGTACAGCCATGTAGGCGTTTCTCCAGGCCCGGCCTGACAAACGTTATAACGTACGCCCCAGACAGTAAAACACATGTACCCTCTGTGTCGTTGAAAACCGTCAACAAGGGGCCCTGAGGAGCGGCCCACGGGGAGGAGGCGGAGGTGGGATGCTGGAGGCCGGGGTGGAGGCGCGGGACGTACCGGGGATATTGATGGTTTGCTGTTGGGTCTCCGAGCAGGGGTAAAAACTGGCCGGGCCGGCCCCATACCTCACCGGACAGGGAGTGGGTCACACGCGGGCAAACTCACTGAGCCGCAAACCACGCCGCAACGGGACCAGGCCGGAGTGGGTGCACGGGGAAGGGAGGAGGTGTGTGTACAACCAAGGGGAGGCGATACTCATAAAAAAAAAAAAAAGCAATTATATATACGTACACATCAGAGGCAATGTCGCTGTAAAGGGGAGGAGGTTTTACTTCACCACAGCTGTATTTTTTTACATAGGAAAGTGCATATGAAATTAGGACAGGACTCAATTATAGAAACCTGGTAACAATAAGTGGGAGAATTTTAGGAAGCGTGAGTGCATTTATCAAAGTTTAAAAAAAAATGTCCTTAGTGGGCCACTGTCCGTATGGAATGGCGTACCCTACCCCAAGATGTCAGACTAGTACACTGTATTTTTATGTGTGGAAATAGTCAGCCTCTTGTGCATCAATCCCTACTATCTGTGGTTAGATTAAATTGCCTTTTCTGAGTCCGCAACCCTCCCTACTAACTCCAGGTGACCTGACACGTTGTGGGGTAGTGGCCGCCGAGTGACCGGCCGACCGAGGGGGCAGTGACCGGACAAGGAGCCCCTAAGCCCGGCCAGCGCCCCGTGCAGCGCCCGGTCTCCCGTCAAGGCCAACACAGAGGTCACACTCGAGTCAAACTATAACTGATGTAATCATACCCAGTGGCGCCGCCCTGCTCCAGCCCCCTGTTTCCCTGCTCCTGGGGTTAACCCACTTATTGGGGTGCTAGAGATGATAATTTATAGAACATAAAACATGCCCCAGTTCCCACTCTATATGTGTATGCTTACACCAATATCTCTATATGACATCATATATGCCCCAGTCTCCCTCTATATATTCATGCTTACACCAATATCTCTATATGACATCAGATATGCCCCAGTCCCCCTCTATATGTGTATGCTTACACCAATATCTGTATATGACATCAAATATGCCCCAGTCCCCCTCTATATGTGTATGCCTACACCAATATCTGTATATGACATCAAATATGCCCCAGTCCCCCTCTATATGTGTATGCCTACACCAATATCTGTATATGACATCAAATATGCCCCAGTCCCCCCTCTATATGTGTATGCTTACACCAATATCTGCATATAACATCAAATTTGCCCCAGTCCCCCTATATATGTATGCTTACACCAATATCTCTATATGACATCAGATATGCCCCAGTCCCCCCTCTATATATGTGTGCTTACACCAATATCTCTATATGACATCAAGCATGCCCCAGTTCCTCGTCTACATGTATATGCTTACACCGATATCCGTATATGACACGGTGGTTGTTTATATCTGTATGCCATGCTCATACCCATCCCTCTCACTGTTACGAGGACTGTACTTAATTCATCCTCATACGGCGCCGGTTGACGGAGCGCGGAGATTGGCGGTGTGGACGGGTTTGACGGAGAGATGATTACATTTCTTGTCATCACTCCGCAGAAAAGGGAGTAGGAAACGAAAGCGCCGCCCGCCCGCCACGTATTACCACAAATAAACGATTCCCGCCGCCCAGGCCTATATAAGCCAGTCTCGTATCGACGGCTATGAAATGCTGATTCTGCTGCATCGAATATGCTCGCTTCCTGCAATGCCTCCCCCCTCGTAGCCAGGCCCGGTTGGGTTCTCCACCACAGTACCCTACTTCTCAGTGTGGTGGTGTTTGTGATGACTGCCACCGAGCGGCGCTACGATCGATCGCCAAACCTGAAACCCTGGAGAAGCCCAGGAGGAGAGCAGTGTATACCAGAGCTGGAGTTGTGGGGGAATTGAGGATGGCTGGGGGTGGTGGAAGCATGCTTGGCTTGTTGCCAGATACCCTTGAGGACCGATAACGCGTACCCCAACCCCACCCCACCCCCATCAGCCCCAGATCGAGCCCCTGTTATCAACGCGCCCTGGAGGGAGAGTGGGTCATGTACATCATGCCTGCTCACACCCCCTGCTCCTCCAGGGTGTTGGGTTGTGTGAACAAACCCTTTTGCCCATTACCTGTTATGAATGTACCCTGGGATTCCCCATTCAATATACTCCCCCAACACTCCCCCAACTCCCAGCGTGTATATACCCACCCACCCACTCACCCCAACTCCATCTATCTCCCATGTAAACACTGCTGCCTCCGCCGCTGCGCTTTCTGCCAGCTTAGGGTTGCACTGAAACGAATCCCGAGTGTTTCTTCCCATGCGCTGTATTTCTCCCCTCTGGTATTTCTCCCACGGGAATGTAGAAACCTTATTGGCTACTTGTGTTTCTCGGGTTGATCGTGTAGGGTGTGTTTATGTCCTTTGTTGGTCCTGTGGGAAAGTCCGGCTGGTAGAAAAGCCTTCTGAACAAGGCTATATTCCGTCTTATACATTGCATGCATAAGCTTGTATAAGTAAAGAATATTCTAGATATTATTATATACCCGCGTGCGAATGTCTCAATTTTACTGACCTGGAATACAGATGCCCCATATTTTCATCGGATTTATATATTCACCTCGTTCTTTGAACTCGATGAATATTTCCGACCAAAATATATCTGAACAGATTCCATTCAGGCACACTAACCTTGTTTCCATATATTAACCTACCTCTACTTATATGAATATATGCATATCAAAGAAGGTATATATGTGTTCCCAACTCCTATATTTCAATGGATTTCGTTAGCATAGAGAAAATAAAGAACCTCAGCCAATATCCTAAAGCCCATACATTGCATTGTCTGCATAAGCTTGTATAACTGAAGGCAATTCTGAATATCAACATATCTCTATTTATATAAATAAGTATACCTATGTCAATGAATGTATATATGATGTGTTCCCAATGCCTATATTTCAATAGGTTTCATTGGCACAGAGAGAGATTAAGAACCCCAGCCAATACCCTAAAACCCACACACCGTCGCGCCAATACAATCTCCAGCCAGCCTTCATTTTGCCCCTGATATATTACCCGGCCGGTGAACCCCCGTCGGCGCGCCCTCCGCCCGTACCGGGGGTTTATTCGCCGACTATCTCCGGGGTTAGTGATTGCACGTCTGTCCACGCATGCCCAACCCTTATACCTAAATTCTTTCTAAATGCAAATGCGGGCGTTTTATCAGTTTGACGCGGGCCCCATACTGACCACGCTCAGCGTCGATGCACTGTGGCCGGCCTGAGGGGTGTGGGACAGTCGCTGACCGCCACAGGTCCACCTCATGATAAAACAGGGTGTTTGATCTAGACTCAGTATTCCCATTATTTATACTCAACTTGTATCAATAACTAGGTCTGATGTTTCGCTCAGAACCCATGCTCAGTGTCTTGAGATATTGTCACTTATGATTAACTGTTATGTTGGACGTAGGAATTCTTGGTTGATATATTGGTTGTTTTCGTTTAAGATACAGGGTATAGGAATAATGAATCATATCTTATATTAACCTGTTATGCCTTATGAATGTAAACCAGTTTGCATTGCATAAATTCACTAATGTCATATCTTAATCCCGTATCTTATTTAGATATTATCAAATGTCAAAAGGAGGGATCAAGAGTTCTAGTAAATTGCCAAACTAGGTCATGTCACTATGGCATTTAACGAATACACAGAAAGTTTTTGCTCTAAAACTGTCAATATTTATCAATTTCTCGAGCCATAAATCATGAGATTTCTCCATCGCAACTGTTTATTCCCATTTTCTCTCCCCTCCTTTAACCATAACGGATAACAATACCCCATTCTCCTATATGTATGTCAATCGTTTCCCTTCCTATTTATATAAGATATTCACCTCGCATTTGTTCAAAAAGACCCCTTTTCGTTGGACATAAAGATTGCCTATAGGTACCTATAGGCTGAGCGTGTCAGGTTGGTGTGAGTGGCTGACGATAGGGGGCGGTGGAGATGGGATATAAGCAGTGCCGTACATGACTTTACTATATACCCATGCCGTATTTACTGTAAATACGTACCGTTTTGACATATAACGTAAAATTACTGTACGGACCACTGGTCCGTACACTAAAATACGGACCACCTTGCCAAACATGTTTATTAACATATCGGTTGTTAAAAATTAAATTAATGATTTTTTTTTAAATTTTGGGTATATAGTAAATATATAACGTCCAACCATGCTTGTACAAGTCACAGAACTCGATGATAATTTACCATTTGTACGGAACTCGGCATAAATGCCTCGTTCCGTACAAACCGTAAATTACCATCTCATTCTGTGCCTTGTACAGCATGGTCAGGACGTTCTATATAAATACGTGACCTGTACATGCCCTGTGTGCGGCTACACTGTCTGTGGGCTCTACCTACATATCCATCACACAGATAATCACTCAGAGATTAATCCTAATTGTTCCTCATTACACCGCCCTCATTACATCCTACACACTTGTCATGGAAGTGGTCCAGAGGTGGGCTGACATCTTGAGGTTAGAAGGAGGGGAGGGGGTCTATAACTACACATGTGTATGGACATGGATCCGTGTATATATCACAACGTAAATACTATCCCATGTAAGTATCCGCTCTACACATGTGGGGAGCCATCGACTTGGTTTGTTTTAGAAACCCAGTTTGTTTACTTTGCACATTTGCTTCCTGTCTTCCTGTAGAGGAGATATATCTTGCGGTGTTGGAGAGAGAGAGAGAGAGAGAGAGAGAGAGAGAATGGTTTACATGGGAATGTTTCTGTACACTTTACGTGGTCGTATGACCTCGTGTATCAATCATAGCCGACGTGTAGACTCTACTAAGTGTGTTGACCGACTACCGCACTGATATGGTTGACCCAGTACGGCAACCACAGGACAATATTTTGACTTCTCTTGCCACATTGTAAGAAATCCACAATCGACAAACAGTGATATAACAATGGATATCCTGGCAATATAAATTCCCTTCGTACATTATATTTCAGTTTTATTTTTACTTGATTTTCTAATTCGGTTATATAATCTTCTTTTTTTTATTAATCCAAATTAAAATTAGGTTTTGGGTTATTTTTTTTCATTTTTCATTTTAATTGAGACTCTAAATTTCCTTGGATTTTTTTTTGAGTAGATGGACCTCTGTACCATGCACTACCAACAACATCACAACCACCACCACCACCACCACCACCACTACGACCACCAACACGGGATCTCCGTCATTTTAATGAAGGACCCCTCCATCCTGGTATGGGAGCTCATTAAGGAAAGTTCTGCCATTAACAAATCATTGCTGCTTGTCTCTCCCTAGTCCCAGTGTAATTGTCCCCCTCCTCCTCCTCCCTCTACATCATTACACGACTCTGATTCGGCCTCAACTTTTAGGCCCAATCTTAACTAACCTGAGGCTAACACTGGCGTCAGACAGAATCCTCCATCTTCCTCATGGTGTGACCTCTAAACACTCAAGGTCATTCCTGGAGGGTCGCAGGGTTGGCGGTGCCCTTTGTGCTATCAAAGGGGGGTTCGTGCATCGGGACACTCAATTCTGGTTGCCTTTGACATCCTCGATGCTCTTACAAAACTAGAAGTCTCTCCATAGACAGGAAAGCTACAAAAGTCATGTCTCTATCTGCCTGCGAAGTCTCTCTTACCCTTCAATTTACCATCCCGCAATCGGATCCGTGCAAGGGGGAGAAGACAAGCAGGGGAAAAAAGAGCAAACATCTGAAGATTCTGATTAAAATTGCACGTTCTAGCCAAGACGGAGAGAGATGGATGGACTGGGAGCCGGGAGCATTTCCCGCCCTGGGTTGTGTGGTTGTTTTTACAGCGGCTATTTTTGTAGAAATGTCGTCTGCTTTGATTGATGAATGACTGAGGGTTGGCGAGGGGGCGATCTGCTGATATCTCCGTGCTGCTGCTACCACGGAGGGCGCACATCCAAGACACGGTGGCGACCGGACCAGTCCGGAGGAGTCCGGAGGGGTCCGGAGATGGTGTGATGTCGGGCGGGGTCCGGTTCATAACACCCAACTCCCCATATGACCTATAGAAAAACCATCCCCCCATACACACACACTTTAGCTGTCTGCACCTCAGGCCCCTGCCGGCTATTTTTGCTCCTCCATGCCTTCTGGCTTTTTTTCTGTGTCTTTTTTGGGGTGGGTTTTTTTTCTTTTCTCTTCAGTGGATTGGTTTTCGTAAACCACGGAATGGGAATTACATCACGTGTCGTGGTTAGGTCAACATCCATCCACAACAATACAGAGTGACTGTATTGGTTTACACGTATGACACAATATATACACTATTAATCATAATAATATTAATATTATTGTATATATCCTGATTATCAACATATTACAAATATTTAGTAGATATAATATTATTAAGTTTCCATGCTAATTTCTTCTTGTACATATAATGGATCACATTCACTATAAAAAAAAGTTATTTACTAATTCCTGCTAATTTTTCCCTGTTTCTCTACCTGCTCTGTTATAATACTAATTATTGCACTATGGATGAATTGCCCCCACTGACCTATCCTTAATGCTACAAATCTGTCCTTCTCTAGTATGTGTGTCCTGAATTGATGGCGGGGAAAATTGTAGTCGTCGTTGTAAATCCAGTCAGATATCATCCGGGATACCCTTCAGTGTGTGTGGTTTCCTGCCCTCTCTCCAGCTGTCCCTCTCTTTCTCCCCCCCCCCCCCACCTTGTAGTCACTGCTATCGAGCTTTTTAACTCCCACCTTTTCTCACAAAATGAGAAAGAAATCTTTTCAGCACGGCTTACAAGGTGGGGTGTCAAGGAGGGGGCCTGGGGCGCGGAGGGCCATTCTTACGGGGCTTTACACCGCGTTTTACACCTCGGGTTACCGGGACTCAATGGGCCCTCGCCCCGGGAACAGTGCACGGGGGGAACACGGTCTCCACCACCTCACGGTTGTAAAACGCACATAAAGGTCGGGCCCGGGGAACCGCCATTAAATACAACTCAATGGGCAGACGACTTTTCCTCCCAGTTCCGTTTTGGCGCGAACGTCCACGTCCGTAGGCGCGGTGGATATCGGACGCCTTTCTCCACCTCAGTGTGGATGTGTGTGTGTGGGATGGAGAGCAGGATGGAAGGAAGGAGGAGTGTGGGGTGTGGGTGTGGGTGTGTGTGTAGGGGGTTGTGTCCACCCCCAAGTGATGTTCCCGCCGTTATTGCAGCTTGGCACGAGCAGACGACATTTGGACATAAACAGAAAACACGGCGCAAACTTCCTCACACGTTCTCCGGGAAGAGGAACCTGCACGCACACAACAAGACCTGCGCAGGTTCCGGTTTAAAAAAGACACAGAAAAACCCGGAGAGGAGCCTCAAAAGGACCTCTCTCCTTCTGCTCTCAACTCCATTCTTTATAGTGATGTGAATTGAATAGAGCAACGGCTTTTTTTCTCCCAGGTGATTGAGTAGGATTCACAGAAGAAGTATACGCGAGAAAAAAAGGTCTAATCATGTTTATCCATCTTCCCTTGATTGGTCGGAGAAATCATTTCTCCAGATTGTAGCGTGAAAAACGCAGGCTGGGCGATGAATCGTCGCTTTTTGTTCGCGCCCTCTATTCCAGGAAACATTTGTTTGAGGCATTTCTCTGTAGCATAGAAGGTGGAATGTGGTTGATATTGTCAAAGAGCTTCTATAAGTTGCTGTCAGAACATTGACTGGTGAGTATTGATCTCTGTGCCTTTGTCATCCCCTACATATAGAGTTTCTATATTTTCTATTCACAGCATTTACAATTCATATAGTGTGTCCAGAAATCCCAACCTACATTGTGTGATTGGAACGGATTCAAATCACTTGAACATGGTTAATAAGGAGAAAATTATAACAAAAATAGTTCCAATGCAATACACAAGGAACATGTGCGTTATTGGAAAAGTCCTACCTTGTATAATTTGCCGCTGATCCAACAAGATAATACTTGAAATGTGAATTGTAATCCAGCTTGTACTCTGCCATTGCTCTTTCCTTGTGATATACATGTACCAAATGAGAAACCAATGAGTTCTGGTCAAAGTCATCATTCTCCATGAGTTTGATACAGAGTGATACGCACGAGGCAAAGCTGAGTACATATCGCCTAGCGTACAAATGAGTTTGAGAATGATGATTTTTTACCAAAACAAGTTGCTTTCTGTATTCATCTCACCCCTGTACAAAATAAAAGATGGGTGATGTCATAGACCATGGAGTGTCATAGACCATAGAGTGTAATACTTGCAGGGGCATGGAGAATATGTTACCAATGTTAAGCCTATGGGACAAAAATACCAGGGGTGAGATGAATTGTAGGTCTGTATATTGAACCATAGATCTGGCTTTTGATATGTTATCTTTTACAAGTATTTGAAGAGTCCCTCAGAGCAGTTTCCGTGATGCTCAACACATTAACGATGCAAATGTAATCATCAAAAACTCGTATGAAGGTCATAAAGTTATGCAAATAGACCCGATGGTGAAGCCATTTTTTGTGAGCAATTTAATTCACTTGGACAGTACACAAAAACCCCCAGCGAGCCTGTTACCGAGGATTAACGTAGCACGCGAGAGTTGACGTGATTTGATGCTAGGCGAGCACCCCTCTATTAGTACTCCATGAACAAGGTCATCTGGGGTCATTCTACATGCAAATCTAACTACAGATGTCACGACGCATTGGAGATATTCAGCAAGGTCAAAGTGAGCATGAAATCTGTAAAAAAAAAATGGCAGAGAAAATAGTGAGGAAAAAAGAAAAGATATATAGTGTGAATAGTGCGAGCAGCTCGAACGGGAGGGTATCGGGTATGAGGAGGCATGAGGGCGCTCGGCACTGTAGATAGATGGCCAGTAGGTCCACCGGAGGGAAAAGGGTGTATGAAAACAGTTGCCATGGTAACGAGAGGTGTGTAGCAGCAGCGGTGGGGTTGTGTGTGGACAGGAGGAAAGTGAAGTATGGCGTGTTGGTATGGCAGTTTGACATCCCCCGTATTACATATGATGTTATTGTATGCCCTCGCTGTATTTAACTCCATGTGTACATAATACCCAATGATTGCGATATAATGAAGGAGGGTGCCTTGGAGGGTAGCTATGATAATAACAGCAACCCAAGCACATGACGACATACCTAAAGTGTTCATGATGGAAGCAAAACAAATTGGGGAGGAATTCATGAAGATGATAAGGGTTACATGAAAATATTTGGCACCGAAACTCATCTTATTACCATGACAATTTCCAAAGCCCAAGGGATGAAGCGCATGACAGCCTAGACACAGCATGATACAAAATATCAGATGCTCCATGAGTCGTTTCTATTTCTTTTTGCGAAGAAAATATCAAGTTTCTTTTTGAATAAAATATAAGCATGTATATCTTGTTGGTGCATGGTATAGTGGAGATATACTATTGGCTGTGTGTGGCTATTCACCGAGTAGTTTAAAAGTACATGTAAAACTGTAAACATCACAGAAGCAGACTAATCAATACGCCACGTGTGAGCAATCGATGGCTGCCTGGAAATATTACGGAGCAGACCTGACGATTAATAACAAAGAAACAAATAAAGACCCACCGGAGTTCACGAAACGTTTCGCCTTTTCTCCAGTCGGCGTATGACTGGAGACTGAGCGATGTTGTGTGAAACCCACTGACCGCTACACAGTGACCGTTATTTCTCTCCCATCCCCGGCTCGCCTATCTAACACCCACGGCCATAGCGCCACACGGAATGGGCATATTTTACCCATAAAAAACCCATAACGGGAGAGCGCTACGACTGACTTCTGACAGTCTGACCCATATTCATACTAGGCCTAGATACAGGCTGTGTGCATGCACGTCCGACACCCCCCCCCCCCCCCCTCCTCGATGTCCTAGTGAGCATCCAGACATCCCATCCCACCCCCATCCACACCACCCCCCTCCTGTTTTATGTGCACATTTGGAAGGGGGACGCCCCGACGGTTTCTCCATTACCCTAGATGGGAAAACTAGCAGTCTAGAGAGTGATACTTTGCTAGGTCGGCTTGACCTTCTAAAAGACCACCCCGGTTATTATATATCTACCCCACCAGCTGGTCTATACACCCCGAAAACGTTTCTCTCTTCCGGTATAGGCTTCCTGACATTTGAAATTTTTGAAAAACTAATGCGTTAATGGAATAGAGTTATTTGTGAGAAAATGGGACATGTTTTACTATTCCGAAATACTTTGTTTGATTTATGAATATAAAAGAAAAAGAAAATTTACTTTCTTATAGATGGAATTCCAATAATTCGGATGGAGAACAATTCATTATTGCTCGATTCCTGGTTCCATATATATGAATATTTGTGGACTTGGGTTTTAAGATGTTCATAATCTTTCGGTTTGGTCCATCAAAAGAGTGAAATAATTGTCACCATGGACCATGTATGGCGCGCAACACAGTAAATAAAAAAAACTGGCACTGAAATGTTCATGTGTCCTCAATTCCCCTTAAAGTTAGAATTATTCCTTCTATATGTAGTTCATCAAGAAAATAAAATTCGTTTAGTACAATTTATATGACAACATCGTATATATTTCAGGGTTACTATAAATTACTTAGATCATGCTGTAGATGATATAGTAAAAACAAGTTTCTCGACCAAACACGGGAATGCCAGGCCTTCATCCTATAGAGTCTCTGGGTACATGATAAATGATTTTTAAGTATCGCTGGACTCTGAATCACATTGTTATTGAAGAACAGTAGTCACTGACAAGTGTAACTGATATACATACATGTATATACACATCCATACATGTCACAAACATGACAAACGCACTGCGAGTGTGACCACAACATCCATCCCGAAAACCAAATCCAAGATGCAGTATGGATCCTTCAGTTTGCTTCTTTTTATGGCTCCATGAATCATCAGTCACAGATTATTGTCAGTCAAGGTTAAATTATTTATGTGGTTTTGTGGTCTAGGTCACATTTCCCGAGAGAAGACCATAAATTTATTTGCGCGGTTGCGGGACCGGGTGAGAGAGACCGCCCGAGGCCGGGATGAGTTGACGGGGTCTGGGCCACCAGGTCCCGTCAGCGCCGCTGGGGCCGCACCGGTCTCTTCTCCCCCGTCGGAACCTCGATATTTACTCACTTTCCGCAAGAAACAAAAACCCTTACAGTATCTTTCGTGTTGTTATGAAGTTGGTGTTTTTGTTATACTGTACTGTGTTGGTATATTTTGTGTGTTTTTGTTGTATTTTCGTTGTTGTTCGTTCAAATAAATGGAATTATCAACACCATTGTGTATGTGTCCAGTGTGTCTGTGTTCCCGCTGTATTATTGGAAGGTTTGAACGAGAGTACATTAAAGGCACATTTTATTCAACCATGATATAATCAAGAACGGCATCAACAACATACGAAACATGGAATGGGAACGAAATTTTGTCATCGAAAAATATTCTTCTCAAATTAATTCCTTTCCAGAAGATTCAATTCACCGGACTGCATTTTCACACTTTATGTTTCTGATACAAAGCAAATAAATTAAAAGCATCCTATAAAGGTGCAGTGGTTGTTTCTACCATAAGCGTTCACATGGGGGATTGGCATTCCATGTGTATATTTACAGAAATGTTTACAGAAACTACATACAAAAAGAAATGCAGGATCAACTACACAGGTCCCCGAAAGATCCAAAATGTTTTCTTTCTAATTTGTATTTTTTCTGATTTGATATTTCTTCCTGAAGTTGTAAATTATAATAGTTTTAACAAACACATGGACATATAAATGCAGCTACGAAATAGAGACATTGACGATATGGAACGAAACATTGCATTCAACTTAAGTGGAAAGAGAAATTGCAGTTAACTTCGGTGGAAACGAAATTACAATACTATACGCCATGCTCTCTACACGTATGTTAAATAAGATATTGATACAAAAGAAAATACTACAGAGGCGTCTGGAAAGCCAGCTGATTTTCTCTCACCCCATCTCTCCGCTTTTCTCCCCTCAGTCAGGGCCGTCAGTTTAGGCGCCGAGGAACTCGACGGAAAAGGCCGAGTATTTCTCTATCCTCATGCATACTACAATTCTACACCCCATTTATACCTCCCTAGTGACGAAAACGAGCGACTGCCCACATAAATCTACACCTAAAATCAGACTAACACTAAAAATTCGTGAAAAAACGGCTCGGACTCACTGACACGTGCACGAGGTCATCAGGATTGGGAAATTCAACATGGCGGACTTTCCAAATGTCGTCTGCGTCGCGCGCCACAACGAATAGTTCTCCGTTTTGGCGGGAATTTTCGACAAAGACAGACCAAGGTGCGTATGTACGTGGGGCCGCGCCGGAGTCGCGAAATAAAAATGCTTAGTGCGGAGGGTTTGAGAGAAAAATGGTAAAACTGCTGGCGGCTGCCGACTGGAGGTGTCGGGGCTGCGCCATATTGGAAGTTGGCATGAAAGCGCGGGAGCGTAGGGAAGCCTGCTGAGGGTTCGGACGTAGAACACGGTCGCAGTGAGTACAAGCACCCAGTCGTACATGGCACTATTTCCCGGGGACATTCCTGATAATGTAGTGTTTATCTATCTGTAACTCAGTGGAGAAATCTCCCGCCGAAACACCTCTCAAAGCGTCCCTATCCTCCTCTCTCCTCCTGGGCGCTCGGGCCCTGCGCCCAGCCGCATCCCTAGCATTCATCCTGGTTTGTTTTGACAAAGCTGACCTACATTTATTTTTCTCTCTTTTTGCTCAGATCCATTGGCGACTGTAGGCCCAGTCCTTGGTAGTGCGACCATAATTCACACACAATCCCAGCACCCTATTCCCCCATCGTTATTATTTCATACTCCAATATTCCCTCAGTCCCCCACCTAAATATACCACCACAATCTCCACGCAGATATCATTCGTGCTTCCACTACATTGCGCTTTGACGGCGATGCTCTTGACTGTATTTCACTCTCGGTACAAACGTGAGCGTAGATCTAAATCCGTACTCGGTGATGACAACCGGCCCGACAGATCCTCACCCTCGGAGATTTTTTTTTCTATTTTCTCGACTCTGCCGCTACGTTCAACCAAAGCGTATACAAAATATTTAATCCGTACACAATGTGAATGGGTCTCTCGTAGAACCCCCTTGACATGTGCCCCAGTGTCACAGAATCCTCCAGCCACCCTTCTCCGATTTGATACCCCACCACGCAGGGACTTCCTTAGTTTGCCAATAAATATTTATTGCTTTCGCTACCTTGGAGGATACCTCAGCTGCTTCTGTCACACGCTGTGTATGAGTATTAAGAATCTACAATATAGTTTGGATAAGGCCATCTTTTTTCTCGGTAGAAATGTGATAAACAAATCCCAAATAAACGAAAATTCATAAAATTGGGTTTCTAAGGTACATCGTCTCCCTTCAAATTCTCTTCGGAATATCTAACACCTTTATATTGGACCCCTCGTTACATGTCTAATATGTGCGATAAGTGTCACACCATCGTCTGCTTAGGTATGAGTAGTCATACTAGCATATTTTGCAATGTATAACAATACTCAAACTTTCAATATACAGAATCAATATACGCATATTTACTTTCATCCATATCAGCACACTTGAGATGGGGTTTGGTGTCCTCATTTTTATATGATTATCAATATTTGGAGGAGTATAATAATGATTATGATAATTATAATAATAACAGTGAAACGTATGTAGCTTACCGAGATTCCAGTCCATACCTTGTTTGTATTTTTACCAAACATCTTGATATTAATTTCCCCCCAGTAAACTGAAAATGCTTCACTAGAACACTAGTCTTCTCCCGTCCATCGTGCACATACTAAAAAGGAACTGAATCGAGATCCGTAACCACTGAAAATACGCCAAAAGCTGTTGCGAAGTAATCTCACGAGGTCAAGCCAAGTGAGATTATGTACTATGATAAAAGGAATATTTTCAGTGGCTACAAATCGAGTGCAGCGGTTCAGATTTTATCTTACCTCTATGATTGACTTATTGAACATTATTTGTAACAAAATCGCGAATAGAGTATTTATTTTTACAATACTCCATAGACGTTGAGTACGAGTTCCCAATATCAAATCTCTGGGGTGAAAACACCAGGGGTGGGATAGAACCCTTCCTCCCACACCTCTGTATCCCTGTCTCGAGATGAACAGACTAGAGTGTGACGTTTGTTCGCTGACAAATCACGAATGAGGCATTCGGCGCTGGTTGTCTTGTTCTGGCGCGGTCACATGAAATATTTACAAGTCCGTGTCCACCGGCGAATCCATCAGAAGGCACGTCGTAATAACCCCCGAGTATGACTCTCCCCCCTGATATCTCCCCACTCTCCTCGACGTGTTTCCTCATCCACTGCCACCGCCTGGATATGAAGCCACCACCGACACACGATGCACCTTCAAGGAAAATGTGACATATCTACATTCACAACACTCAACATGCTTATAGTTCTCTATCACAGGAAACAACTCTGTTATTTACTAGTGGCTGACGCTAATAGAAACATGTATTTTTCAAACTATAAACACAGCAGAATATATCTCTGTTGTATAGTATAAACCCTCTAAATGTGACATATCTACATTCACACCACTCAACATGCTTATAGCTTTCTATGCAAGGAAAAAACTCTGTTATTTACTAGAGGCTGACGCTAATAGAAACATGTATTTTTTCAAACTATAAACACTACAGAATATATATCTGTTGTTTCGTTTATGGGCCCTTTTCCTTTAGACGTAAAAAACGGTGTAGATTTTGTGTTCTCCTAATAGCACATTTACATTTTGCGTCAGCAGTGCTAAAGGTCCGTTTGTGATTCCTGACTGTATATTGGTGATGGCCAATGGAGATGGGCTATTAAGAGAACACAAAAAAATCCACACTGTTTTCGTCGGCCGATGGAAACGGGCCTCATAGATCCCCTACAATATCCCAGATCAGATTTAGGTAATACATTTATGTGTATATGATTATTTTGTATCCCAAAGATAAATATGTTTGATTTGAGAGATTAGTGAAAACTCCATATACGTATATTAATGTCCTCGTCATATTTACAATGTGTGATGGGAATATACACAGACACAGGAGAGAGATATAGATCTAAAGCACAGTTGGCCTTCGTGCTTGCTGGGTTTGGTTTTGTCTTCCACCCTCGGGAGGTCCGGACGACGTTGACTAACGAGACACTTCTTCGATAAGTGAGGAACCAAACCAACAGAGACAATCGATAATAGTCAGCCTGCTGGTGAGCTGGGCAGAATATCCACAGAGACTGAGGATATCGCCCACTGTATTGTCTCTCCGATCGTTCCTTCATTGTATTCACTCTTCTCTATTTTCTATGAAGGTCAAATCTGTAAATATATAGACCCTACTTGTTAATTTTCTCTTATATGATATACTACTAAAGAATGTCCATACATTACATTTGAAGTCGAAATTCAAGGAAAGGTAATGCTAGTGATTATTTCATCTGGCTACTCGTAAATTAGTTCGTATATATGTAATATATATCGGCAAATCAATCAGTCAGACAGCCTAATAAATAGACAGTTACTCTACCAGATATTCAGTTAGTCGTTCAGTCAGTCGTTCAGTTAGGGAATTATACTATTTGTAATATTCAAGCAGTCAGTTAGCTCAAAATACAAACATGCAGGCAGTCAGATTAAGAATCCGGCAGGCAGTCAGGTAATCAATCAGCCAGGCAGACAGTCAGCTCAAAATACAAACAGACAGGCAGTGAGGTCAGGAATTAAGCAGGCAGTGATGTCAGCAATCAGGCAGGCTGGTGAGATCAGGCAGGCTGGTGAGATCAGGCAGGTAGTGAGATCAGCAATCAGTCTGGTGAGGTCACACTGAGTCGTAGACTGTTGAGCGCTGAGGGTGAAGGCTGGCAACTTTGGTCAAGGCATGTTTGTCTTCCTCAGCGAGCACTTCTCTTTTCTACCGGACCAATCTTACAGGCGGCCAAGAGGCCAACGAAAACGTGGTCGATCTGTCTTCATCCTGAGCCCGCCGCCCGCCGCCCGCCGCTACCCGTAGCGGCCCGCCGCCCGCCGCCCTCCGCCCGCCGCCCTCCGCCCGCCGCCCTCCGCCCGCCGCCCTCCGCCCGCCGCCCTCCGCCCGCCGCCCTCCGCCCGCCGCCCTCCGCCCGCCGCCCTCCGCCCGCCGCCCTCCGCCCTCCGCCCTCCACCCGCCGCCCTCCGCCCTTCACCCTCCACCCGCCGCCCTCCGCCCGCCGCCCTTCACCCTCCGCCCGCCGCCCTCCGCCCGCCGGTCTCCGCCCGCCGCCCTCCGCCCGCCGGTCTCCGCCCGCCGCCCTCCGCCCTTCGCCCTTCACCCGCCGCCCGCCGCCCTCCGCCCTTCGCCCTCCACCCGTCGCCACCCGTCGCCTTCCGCCCGCCCTCCCCCGCCCGCCGCAACCCGCCGCTGCCCGCTCCGTCCTACAGCCAGCTGCCTTTTGAGGGCTTACTCCTTATCGGAGGTCCAACATGGCGGGCGTTGTTGAAGGCCTCCCGCTGGTTGTCTTTTGTCTTCATTGCAGCGGCCAGCGCTGGGAGTTGTAGATAAAGTCGTGGCGCTCGTCGCCGGCCTTAGGTGGTCTGTGAGCGCCGAGCAGAAAAAGAGTGTACACCCGTGTCGTAGTGGTCCCTGTGGAAGAACCCCCAGCGACACACCACCCTCACCCACCAGCAGGTTCATTATGCGACGGGAACCGTGAAGCAGAACCAACACAAAAATATCCATAAAAAATAATAAAACAGGGGAAAAATAAAAGCGATGCCGACACAATGCAATCTATTGTAGCGCTGAAATCAGAGCATAAACACTGAACAAAAAAATTTGTCACAAGAAACGTGAGCAGTATTTACAATGGCTTATTCAAAATGTTTAATATGATGCCATGGAGTTGCTTGTCAATTTGGGCTATAATCAAAACCAAAGTTCCCTTCTTTGATATATTTTCGTGTAATTGTGTAGCGTTTCCACCTGCCGAAGAAACCCCCACCGATTATATGCACCCTATTCAAAATCGGTCCTCCTTGAAAATTTGTCCGTGCTAACAATCGTTCACCAAAAAATCAACACACTCTGAATTAACATAGGAATCAGTGGCGTTGAGAAAAACGCTGATTTTAGACGGAAATAGAGGTGGAAAAAGAGAGAGAAAAAATGCTGACCTGGTTTTCACCTGATGATTATTGACCAAAAGTATCACATAATCGGTCGGTGGTGCTAATGCCACACCTGGTGGTCCAAATTATAGCAGTTATCGCGCGTTTATGTCAGAAATACTCACATTTCGTATATTCAAATGAAGACAATTTTCGCCTGATCAAATGAAGAAAATTTGCGCCTTCTCATGTGAAGAAAATTCTCGTCTGCTCAAATTAGGAAAGTTCAAATGCAGCAAATTGTCGTCTGCTAAAATGAACAAAAAATATCGTCTACTCTAATCAACGAGTACTCTCTATACTCGTTGCTCTAATGCAGCAATTGGCGTCTGCTCGGATGAAGAAAATAGTCGTCTGCACAAATGAAGCAAATTGTCATATACTCAAATGAAGAAAATTGTCATATGCTCAAATGAACCAAATTGTCATATGGTCAAATGAAGAAAATTGTCGTCTGCTTGAATGAAGAAAATTGTCGTCTGCCGGGATAGCGTGCAGCGCGAGGCGGGAACATTCCGGAGCGGGACGCGTGATTTACAACGTAAACAGGGTCGGGTGAAAGTAGGTCATGCCGGTCTCTCATTACTCCCATCCCAACTCTGGTCGTCTGCCAACACTGCACAGAACAACCAGGCATTAGCAACGTCCTCTATGTACCTGTCGCGACTCCCTACACTAACCTTATTCATAATGCATTCCCTTTTGTATAAATATCATTGGTTTCAGTGAGAAACTTCCCTGGAATAATTATATGTATGGTCTGTGTGTATGAGTAGATGACATACGCTTGGTATCTGGATATTGTAGTGGTGAAAGGGGGAATGCAATGCAGCTTTAATCAGGTGTAGGTTTATTTTGAATAACGTGCTGTATTTTTAATCGGCTTAATCTAGAGAGCAATGTACACAACTCAGGTTTGTCCGTGTACGAACTGATCAATTATTCAACACGTGCCATCCACCAGCACCTGTCTAGATCGATGAGACTGGTTTTACAAAATGAGATACGGACAGAGAAGGGACACAAGGGAAGATGTTCGTACACACGAGGCAGGGGCCCGTTTAATAATCTAGGCTCTTACATGAAAACCCTTCCTGTATCTCGTACAAGGTTACCGTTTAATACTATCTAAGTTCGTTCGCTAAGACAGTCTTCGCCGTTCACAAGGTCGTCCATAGGTGTTGAATTAAGTTGACCCTCATCGTCCGCGGGTCACCTTGGCTTTCTTAATATACGAATCTAGATTATTCAACAGACCCCAGCTGGTCGCTGCTATGTGGCATTACATACACAATATTACCATGATTTATTTCTGCATGGTCGTTGATGCAAAGTAATATCTGAACAACTACAAGGATATTGAATTGTGTCAACTACATGGAGAATGCGACCATGCAGATCAAAATCATGATAATATTGTATTCATCACCCACCTTTCGACTAGTTATTCGAAAAGACTCATATAGTTACCATGATGTTTGTGTCGTTTTATAGCGAAGAATCCTAGGAGCATGTTCCCTTTGGTATCCTACTCAGTAGCGATTTTAGGTATACGTTTGTTATAGATACTTCATAATAGGTCGGTAAGAAAACACATGTCTCCACAAAACTATATCTATATCGTTTGTTTTAATCTTTTGTTTTTGTAGGAAAATTGTAGGAACATAATCAACTACCTAGATTTCAGTTGACCTTCCGTTGCGCTTTGGATTTGTTTATCGGGAGGTGCAACGTAGGGCCTACCGCAGACGATTTTTTTAGCTCAGTGGACGCCGGGATTTAATTTCCAAGCATTGTCATAGCATCGATATCGTATGAATCCCAAACAAAAGTCACTACCAAATACTAAGTAACTTGTAATAGCCATTGTTTATGCGACAACTGCACTCAACCAAAAATACACAAAATAAACAAGTATTAACAGAAAATGTATCATATCCTTACTATTTTGACATATTCAGGGGGGGAAGGGCACGGAAACAATAGATATCTTAATGGAAGAAAGGCTCAACATTCTTGCAGTAAAGAGATGAAATATTGGTTTATAAGACTCGGTGTTTACCCAGTGACACACACTAGTTGATGACGGGTGAGTGCAGTATGAATCTCGGTCGGTGACAGTCAGTGGCCGCGTATCGCACACTTTACAGTGCGAGGAAAGGGCGCGAAACGGATCGAAGCAGACGACATTTCCCACCTACAAATAACAGGGGCCGGTTTCATAAAATAATATCTAGGAAATCTTGACTTCATACAGAGTCATATAAGAAACATCGGATGTACATGTAAACGCATTTCCCCCTAAATAATAGTACTTCTTAGCAATAATCAAATGCAGATAATCACTTTCGAAATCCATTTTTGAAAATTGCATCTGAAAGTAAACTAGGGAATATCCTCGGCTTCCTTGAATGCTCTTATAAAGCCCCGTATAGAGGACATCTCCATCGACAGAGAGAAATATTGTTTTGGTCTCGGCGCAAACGTGACTCCTGATCATGCGGCAACATGGCGCCGGTCGTTGTGATGTATGGAGAGTGTAGACCTGAAGTGGACCATGGCCCTCTCCCTCCCATTCCACTTCTCTGGTCGGATCGTGGGCGCCAGTGGGTCAGGAAAGTGCACCCGGCCTGAGAGGGGCAAATATACGGCCCTGAGTGGAGTACGGCCCGGGGTGCCCCCACCACCGCCCCGGCCCCGCCCGGCCCCGCCCGGCCCCGCCCGCCCCTCCCGGTCGAGAAATTGGATTTTCGTTTTCACCACGAGTAGCGGCTTTGGTGGGGTTAGTTTCATGACATGGTGAAATTGCGCCGATTTTAGCGACCAGACACACCCAGTAAAGCCTTCCCCCGACCCCCGCCGGCCCGGAATTTCGTTGGGGTGAATTTGGACCAGTTTCGCGCGGGGCGTCGGGCGTTCGGGGCGCATGCATGCATGTCAGACGGCAGCGACACGCGCGTGCAGCGGGCGGTCAGGGAACGACTACCAACTGGGGGGTATATCTTTTAAAATGGTCATATCTAGTGGGAGATTTAACCTACACTGATCTGTAGTACAGGGTTAGAGTCTGTATTATATAGAGGTTGGACATACCGAGCCCTGTCTCAGTCATCACGCTCATAATGCCTGATTTCCCACGTATAAGGTCGCGGGATGGCGCCACCCAGGCCGTGCTTGACTCACTGCCTAAGGTCATGCCCCACCAGGATCCTTTAGCCCTAAATTACCCCTTTAGCCTACACGTATCGCCGATATCCATCGTCCCCGTTGAGAGGCCCTGTCCGGCCGCGCGCCTAAGCAACCTTTTTAGGCCGATCGGCGGATAATCATCTGAAATTCCGTTGGGGGCTTTTTCGCCCCGATCCGCCGCCGCGCCAAGAAAAAAAAATACATAGATGAAAAATCCGGGTCGGTAACGATGATCGCGCGCCGGTGGTGATCACCGTGTCGCGTTATTGGACATCGCGCGGTCACCCTGTTGTAAATCAGACGACATTGGAATGCACATTATTAATTCTGCTGGCGTTTGGCGCCCTTTTACATCACCCCACACCGCCTACTACCACCCTCTACACACTCCCCGCCCCACCTCTCTATCCCCCTCTCCACTATTTTAGATTATAAAAGACATCAGAACTTTTTTCAGCATCATCAGAGGGTGCTCAGTGACTCCTGCTCCCGGTGACCTTTGTCGCGCCGTTTGACCTTGGACGACATATTGGCGTTGTCACCCTTGGGGACACAGTCGGTCGTTAATCACCACATTGCCTGCTGACTCCCGCAAATCTCATGGAGCCACTTTTCACAGTGGATTAAACAAAGGTCCCCCTGCCCGGAATCGCGCTAATCGCAGCCAATGGGTCCTCAAGGTGCTAAGCGGCCCCGGCATATGGTCGTGCATTGCGCGTGAGGCAAAGGTCCCGCGACCTCTCACACTCCGCACTCCTGTTGCAAACTGTTACCATTATCACATTAAGCGGCGATAAATCACAGCCATGCTGTCCACAAAAACTGGCCGACAATAGCAACAAACGCCTGGCTATCTGCTGCCATCTTTGTGTGGTAGGGCCTTGATGTGGGGGCTGGAAGTTCAAGAGGGGCCTTGCTCACTGGAAAGCAAATGGATAGAAAAAAATATACATACAATATTAACTGGTTTCAGATTCACGTGGTCGTATGCTCAAAGGAGTTGATGCGTAGTAAAATCCGAACGCATGCGAAGATATTGCGCAGTAGCCACCACGTGGAGTATACAACCGCTTTTTATCCTAAACCAGTCTTATAATGTATCTATCATACATCTTTTCATGACAAGTGGGATACTGATATAAGTTCATTTAGGTACGCACTCATTTTTCATACCCACTATTTTTCCGTATGCGCCGGCTTTTGCGATTCGGAACACACAACATATCCGTATGCTCTGAGTATGTAGATATACGCTTCCCATGTGTTTTCTGCACTTTATCAAACACTTTGTATTAAGTGGATAGTAAAAGTTGATATGCATCAATGAAGATAGGTTTCAGGGACACACCTTGTGTTGTTCATCTTTAAGGTCACCGTAGATTTGGGTTTTGAGGCCCACACTGGTGTTTGTCATAGAGCAACAGCCAAGGTTCGATGACGGAAATATTGAAGCTATTCCAGATGTATATGTCCGAGGCTGGGAATCGAATCGCAGCCACTGGGAACCGCAGTGCAGCCTGCTACCGACTCCTCAACATTATCCCAAATTCTCACTGACCCTAAGTATGGCTGTGATAGATTGTTAACTTCTCAGGAGGCACCATATTTATCAAAGTATTGCCTTTTTTTCTTTTTTAAATTTTTTTTCTGGTGTTATTGGTGTAGTTCTAGTTTGCCGCCTGTATAGTAAATCATTTTAAACTATTTACATGATGTCATGGGTCACATAACTATGATATACGAATGGTCTAGGTATGTTTTGCTTTGAAACAATTCTCATCGCCTATTGAAAGGGATTTATTCGTTTGATGATATATTATTATGTAGTCAGTACGGAAGATCATATCAGTAGATATGAGTACTCATACTTTTGGATTTGTTAATAAACACTTCTTGATCAATTTCTTTTTTTATCAAAGTCCAGCTATAATACCATATCTAGTGTTTCATTCTATACATCAGGTGTGCAGTATGTACACCAAAGTGTGCCGTATGTAGTTATTCGCGTGAAATCAGAGAACAATTACAGGTGACGGGTTTTGGCGTGCGAACAAATTACAACAATATTCTGACAGAAGCAGCTCCCCACACAGACTATATAATAATCCGCATATATATACGTAACTGCTGATTTCCAAAAGTGGAGAAGTAGAGGCAGACCCTGAAAGCCTTGGCATTACTCAGACTAAGCCAGGCATGACTGGGAGTAGGGAGGGGGTGAACTAACACTCAGAGCTGTCAGTCAAATCACAGGCCTACCTTCACATACATGTAATTGTAGTTTTATTTTCTATGCACGTTTCAGCAAGCCGGACAATTTTCCTGCCAATCATATCAAAAGTAGCTGGCCTGTGTTATATTGTGCACGAAGCGAGAAAACTTCAGAAAAGTAGGGGATGTAATGATGAAGGAATAAGGATGTGTGTCCATCAGTTGGGACTACAACTATAAAGAAAGACTGCTCTAGTTAAAAAGAAACACAGTGGGGCTTTGGTGAGCTATTTAGGTCTACAGTAGCACAGAAACGCTATTTTTTATAGCTTCCCGGTGCTCTGGGTAGTCCTGTATATAAATGCGGTATTATTATTCTAAAAGCACCCCATTAAGCAACCACCCCGCCCAATGGGCGCTCTGATTGGACACTATCTATAGACGCTATTTGGGAGGGGCCATATATCAAACCAGCCGACAGGCCGCAGGGATGGGCCTCCCTCAAAATGCACGTGTCCCAGCCATACACAGGCCCCTGACTCTACCCAGCCCTCCTCCACGGAGCCTTGGGTTGCCTGTGATATCCGACACCTCCTCCTGGGGGAGGCAGGCAGAAACATATCTTTACATCGGAGATGGTGTACACACAAACCCACGATTGTTGAATCTGGAAAGCACATGTGGTGCCGCCAATAAAGTGTAGGAACACTGCCCTACCATTGTCTATATCGTGGAAAAGACGCGGGAAGTCAAAGACAAATAACTCTTAAATGTGGAATGTGTAAGATCGAAAGCACACATGGGGTGACTGGTTCTTAGATGTATAACTTCAAAATAACTATTTTTTTGTAAAGTAGAAGTTTCTGAAAACATTTGGTTAAAGTCTCCGTTTTATCATAGTTTCTAACATAGTTTTAGAAGTTAAAATGATCGTTGAAAATATTGAAACCCTTTGGAATGAAGCGTGAAACATTCAGCTAGTTTATAGACAAAATGACTGGTACTACTGACCCACATCTTCTATATTCTTTTTTTTTTTTTTTTTAATTTGTGTAAAAAACAAGTGTCATCTACTAACGCAGTTACATCGATCACCTCTATGACCAAGTTACAAACAGTCCGGCACGAGAAACAGTTCCATCGTGTTGTACAAGAAATGTTTATGTACAGGCCACAGAGGGCTAGGAATCATAGATTAGTTGAAAGAAGGTGAGCAATCTCCGTCATGAACATTAGGTACAAGATAACGAAAACGCTCGACCAGTTACTATATCCCCTTATGTACAAAGAAAACTCCTAATCTGCTTTTTATAAATTACGATACTGCTACGTTGTATACCACCATTTAGGTTGTTCCAGGCCTACATACCTCTGTACACAGGACTCTTCCTACAAATCAGAGAGCTAGTGTTTGGCCAACGCATTATTAGACAGGTTTTATGCTTTCACTCGTGCATTGATGTATCAGTTTGACATATTATATTCTTTGATTACTTGAATAAACTTTCCAAAGAAATTCAGGGTAATTCCTAGACATTTTTTTACATTTGTAGTTCTAAACCAGGGCAGGTTTTTTTTCACGTAGCAGTCCACTACAGACACAATGCCCGCCCCTGACCAGGGGTGAGTTGTATAAACCAAAAAAAATCAACTTGGACCGGCAATATTGGCATAAGTTTAAACACGTTTGTTTGGAAATAATATATCATTGCTTCTCCAATGGTAATGGATAAAAGAAATCACAATCTGGAAGTAGTATATAGCATTATATATTACTACTTATACCTACTGATTATATATTGAATGATATGAATATATATGTACAACGATCAATCCATGATCGCCTTGTAAGATTGTCTTCCATATTAACTGACCCTTTTAAAGAAATAAATCACCATAAAGAACGCGATAAGGTCACTTTTGAATTTCTGATTAAAAAAAAAATCCATGTTTAAAAGTTCACCCCTGTTAGTAAAGCCGTCCAGTAGTGTGTAGGAGTGAGGGACACTGACTGGCTGATGAATCCCCACTCTCACCCCGGAGGAGCCCGGAGGAGCCCGGAGGAACCCGGAGGGAGGGCCGGACTGTCACCCGCCCCGTACTGCCCCACCCATCACCCACACGCCCTCTGGTGGACACTTACACGCCTCGTGAACACGTGACCCCGCCCTGGAGGAATGAATGTGGAGGACCCCCACCCCACCCCACCCCACCCCTGAGCGACATTGGACTTCACCTCCTGATGTGTATATGCTGACTTACAAACCACGGCATGTGTATACAGCAGCACTTTACATATACGTATATGTATATATATATATATATATATATATATATATATATATATATATATATATATATATATATATTTATATATATATCCATTATTTATCTTATTTCTAAAAACCATTAATAATCAGTCACTATTTATTTGATTCAAGAAATAATTAATACGGTTATTATTATTTCCCCCCCAAAAAAGATCAGAATGAATCCAGTAATCATTCTTTTTATGAAAGAAAAATCAGAATCAAACCAGTTACAATTCATTAAATAAAAAAGAAATATTCAGAATTAATCCAGTCATTACTTAGAATTTTTAGAAAATCAGAAAGAAATGGGTCAAGGTTACTATCAGCATTAATGTAGGCTACATCTGCGTGTATATTCATAACCAGATTGACTCCGATGTCACCAACTGCATGCAATTAGAATGTGTGGAAGGTGGGGAGTACCTTTAATATGATTTTGGGAAGAGCGTGCATGAATGGAATCTCGATAGTGTAATTTACTGACTCCACCTTATGTTTTTTGTCTGAGCAATATGCATAAAATCGATCTGGTTTGTATGTGTATCAGGAAAACCCCGAATTCATTAATGAAGTAGATCGTGTGCTACTATGAATCAGCCGGGTTCATAAAGGACGCAAGCCCAGGCATTGATGTAGACGAGAATCGGTGATTTTGTGGACAGGCGGCCCTACACAACGAGAGGTTGACGCTGTGTAATACAAGAGCGTCACCGAGTGTATTACGACGTTAACCTCGAGTGGTATACAGAGACGCCTATCCACAAAAAAATAATTTGTTGTATTTATTATCTATCGTTTCTAATAAACTTAATCCAGAAATTGCCATGCTCATGGGTATATCACTAGGGCCTATTTGTTTGCTCTAAGACACAAACGGACCCCGTCCCTCGTATACCATGGCTTTGAGGTCGTATACCACTGTTTTGAATTCGTATACCATGATAAAAGTATCTGACAAGTTTAAACGATGGGTAGTGGTTTACTGATTCTCGATGCACTCTCTAATGGGTACTTTGTATACCAGAGATACTAAAACATCAAATAGCTTTATTGCATATATGCTTTTAATGGGGATAACCTATATCTTATGTTTCTCTTCTTTTGACTTTAAATGCTCACAGTTTTGCCTTACAACATGCAATACATGAGCTTATGATCTAAATACCCGTATTTCGCACTATTAGGGATGATAAATTGTGTTCACCCTTTCATTTTATGATTCCCATTTTCAAATCCTCTGCATTTACTTAACAATAATGCTATGGAATTAAAACTGTATATAGTATGTATATAGTATGTATACAATGTATTATCGTAAAACTGGATGAGGTTTAATCTTGTCCACCGTATTCCACGACTGGAGTTTGGCAAAGTGACTTCATGAGGCGAAGCCGAGTGAAGTCCGGAGCCAAAACTTCAGGAGTGGAATGTGGTGGCCAAGATTAAAACGAATCAGGTTTTGATTTTATCCTACCCTATCTCCTCGATTTTGGAATATTACGTGATAACAATGCTGTATGCCACTAGTGGCATATAAAACTCCCTATGCCAGTCGGCGTGGCATACGGAAACTCAATGTTAAGCCTATGGGATTTTATATTAGGGGTAGGATAAATATATATATGAATATATAATTGTATATCCCCCCTCTCCCCTCCACTTCAACACTGGGCCGCCTGATTCTGGAGGATGTGGTCCATCTTAGATTTGATTCTGGCCTCTGGTATGCAGACACCTTTTGTTACTGGTATTAAACCCGCCGTCTTTACCCACCACCCCCAGGCAGCCATCCCCACCCTCCCCCGCTCCTCCCCCGCTCCAACCCGGGTTGTCGTCCCCTAAACAGCCCTGGAGGACCCCAGGAGGAAACCCATTTACCGAGGCGCCTGACATGCTTACTAACGACCCCCGCAGAATGGGATGCTTGAAAGATTAAGGGATCTACTAATCGTCTTTGTCGCCCAAACTTACTTAGCGACGAGGTTCATCTGAGTGAGGGAGATTGGCTAGCTGTCCCCAGTCCCCCTGTCTCCGATCCACACTGCTTCCTGTCCGTTATATCACCAGCATTGGCTTATATTCCTGTTTACCTTATCTTTATGACATGCTCTGTTTATAAGCATGCTCCTAGTGTGTTTACATTGCTGAGCAAGTCCTATCTCTGTCCTTGATAATGGCTGTATATAATATGAGCGATTCTATCCCTGTTTTACTGACATCTGCTGTCTTCCTCTCTCTCTCTCTCTCCCTCTCTCTCTCTCTCTCTCTCTCTCTCTCTCTCTCTCTCTCGATATATATATATATATATATATATATGTATGTGTGTGTCTATATATATGTGTGTGTCTATATATGTGTGTGTCTATATATATATATAAATATATATATATATATATGTATATATATATATACATATATATGTATATATATATATATATATATATATATATATATATATATATATATATATATATATATATATATATGTATGTATATGCACATACATGTATTCCTAGAAATTGCTTTGCCTTTCCCAGCTCTCCTATAGACCACGTCCCTAAATGTTTATCTCTATCTGTCTCATCTGTCTTATCTCAAACACTATCTTGTAATTTCCCGCAATCTTCGCTGTCGCCCATTGCTCTCTTGTCTATGTCCCTTCTCATCCATCTTAAATCTGTGTAATCATAATAAATCTTGGGTCATCAGTATTTGCTCATGTTTGTCATATCGCTATTTGTTTGGTGTCTTCCAGAAACATGTCCATGACATATCCCCGACAGCATCTTTTAGATATATAGTGTATTTTTTCGCATGCCTCCTGATATAAAAGTTCCATGCTATAGAAATATTCATGCTGTTTTCCCTTCCCTCCCCATGCCTTAAATACTCATCCCAGCGGTCCTGTCAAATGATATTTTTTTAATTCCCTTTTGGTTGATTAAATGTCACTTCTCTGTAATGCACCTCAGAGGTTGATGTCTGCGATACATATCCTTCACCTCTTGCTTTTAATGTATATGGAATATGATTGATGATAAATTGTAGATGAATTACACTTTTTACAGAGTATAAAAATGATTCCAGATTCCCAGTTCCTTCACAGAGACTATCGCTAAAGCAGCTCTCCTGATATTGTTAAATACATTTATTACACCGACTGTTTTATGGTTATCTAATGGTTAAAGGGAACACATGGTACTGATAAATCACAGGTTTACATTTTTTAGTGTTAATTAATTTCTGTCCGATGAAGATTTCTTCCAATGAAAACAAATTCATTACAATGTAATGAAGAAATAAGTTAATGATTAGGTTAAGTAGTTCCACAAGTAATTGTGATTATCACAAAAAAAGAATGAAGCTATATTTTTCTATTTGATATTTTCTGGTCTTTAACATACTACATAACTATATTGCATTGTAAAACGAGGCCAATTATCATAGAAATATCGACATAAAGGGACTATCCAACCAACATATTGCTTTCAAAGAAAACATAAACAACAACAAAGAAACAAAGAATGAAAAAAAAACATTAAAACCAGATGCCCAACACAATACACCCCATGCACACTGCCACCAGCTCTGGGCATCCTTGTTACCTGCAGAGGACGGTTCTGGGCGTGGTTGTGCACGCGCCATGCCTATACCTGAGTGTCCCCCGTCCCCTCCACCCCAAGGATTTATGTGAGTCTAATAGATAGTTGTGAGCTAGCGATAAACTGCCGAGCGCTAGTGTCGAGCGGCCCAGCCAATTGTTTGTACCTTGATTATAGTAATGCCGCATTGTCCCCCGCGCCTCCAGCCGAGGGGAGTACTTGCTCCTGTAATTGTTATTTGACATTTATGTGCGGCGCACTAGGGAATAGTATGTCCTATGGTTACCGTTACCATAGAGACAGGTACTGGAGCGCCCTCGAAACTAATTGTTATAGGTGTGTATCAGATAGAATGCCTGTCATTTTTGGTCCATTGTTTGAGTAGAGGTGCCTTTACAATTAGTCAAGGTGGCATTGCTTGTAGGAGGTCCATTGTTTATCGGGTCTACTACATCCATTATCAAGATTCAACTTTAATGTGTATTTCATTGAGAGGAACTTTTTTTTAAGAAGAGAGAAAGTCTTGATAATTAAGTGTAACAAGAATGAGTTCATCAGTCTATATACCCTTATAGTGCATCAATTCCAGCAGTGTAATAGTAGGGCCTAAAAGTGTGCGTCGCTTTGTTCGAATCTCATGCCTTTTTTATACATTGAGATTTGTGTATATGAATATAAGAACCGAACCCAAATTAGCCTTTGTTGTAGCAATGTGTCAAATTTACCAGAGCCCAAATTCCACAAAATTAAAGATATTTTAGCGTTGCAGGTTAATTAGATGATGAAAAACATTCACAAGCAAATAAGTTTATAGGCTTTTGGTTAACTCCTGGTGTGAATGCAGTTAAACTACTCAAAGCTACAGAATTTTGAACTCTCTAACTCACTCCACGAATTGATAGCAGTACATATTTCCTTTCAAATATAACTGGGTATACAATATTTGGCTTTGTTTATCTTAAACAGAAGCAGATCCCTTTTGGTAGTTATACATGTACATCAGTACATCACACTACATGTATATAATTCAGGTTGTTTCAATGTGGAGTATGCATTTTCTTCTACTCCATTTCAACGTCAAAGATCTTTTAGAGGGACTCTCTGGTTCAACTCCTAAGTATGAAATCAAAACACTTCTCCTTTTTCCATTCCCTAACACGTTGTCTATCAGGGTGAGAGATAGGAAAGTGTTTTCTTTCATAGAAAAGGCGTCTTCTTTTCACAATATAAAAATGTAAAATGTCACTCACCATCACTGAATCATATATTTATTGTCCATATATGGCTTGTTTGGTAGTTATCTATAGCTATGCTTCAGAGATAGAGGTTCTGTAATCAAGCCTCCTGTCAATCTCTATGCTCACAGATATAGGGAATATATAATTACCCGAATACTCACCTTTCTTTCAATTAGCATACTGTTTTGTTTATATGTTTCTACAACTACAATGAAAACTATTGTTAAAAACTGTAATAACCATCACTGGTTGTACAAGGAAACCAGCTTGCCTATTGTTGTGTACCGCTAGTCTAAATAGAGTCTTAAAATTTCAATTATTTTAAATATGAAAGGGAATTATTGTTATTGTGAACATAGACAGCTAACAGAAACTACTCTAGAGACATGCTTGTTCTTTCTAAAAGGTAATATATTCCTAAATGGCAATGATATATAAATTAAAAAAGAAATCTTGCTAGTGACAAGATGCACGCTCCTGTGAATGATACCCCCGTGACGAGGCACCCTTCTCAAGTCCCACCCACTCCGAGCAGCATGCGCTCACTGCAAACCAAACCGGACCGATTAGACGGCTCATAATTTAAGCTCAAATCACTGGTGCTTATCTGTGCCTGCCCGACAAGCGTTTAATACCCAGCATGTTAACATATCCTTTGGCCATATCAATAACTTCCGCCTTGTTAGGAGGGGTGTGAGAGGGAGGACGTGAGGGGTGGGGCAGAGAGGGGGGGGGGGGGTGTGAGTTGCTCCCTCTTGACAGACACAGCGCTCGCGGCGGACACAGTTGGAACTGATAGACGACCACCCCCACAGTGATGGACGATGGAGGTTAAATGATTTCACACATCTGACCACATAAAATGCCTCCCTCTTTAACCTCGAGTGAGAAGCAACCAAAAACGTCCAAAACCACCACATCATTAAAAAGATTTTCTTATTTCTTAATCCCAGGTCATTTTTGAAGAAAGAGAAAAATTGTACCCTTGGAAACATGTTTTAGTCGCACCAAATCATAACGCGGCGCTTTTTGTAAACCAAGATGGAAGCGCCGCAATCAAAGCAGTTATGATTTAGTTTTATTTCTTGTTTAATTCAGCTTGGCGCCAGGAATTAATGAGTGGGAAATTTGTGTTGGTTCGCTTTTGGCTTCGTGATTTTTTTTATCTGTATGAACAGGGAGCGCTTCCGGGGGTGAATCATGAATGAGGGAGTCATCAGCAGCAAACGTCCAGTTTTTGGCGGGCTTTTTGTCTGTTACGAAACCTTGAGTGTGGTTTAGAGTAAAATGTCGTCTGCTAAAGCTGGCACATACTTCTTTGAAGCCTCTCGTCACCTGTGATTACGGTGGAGATGTGTGCGGGGTGGGAGGGGCTGGAGGTAGGCTGATGGCGCTCAATAGTACATTTAATAAGCTATCACAATGCCACAGATCAGACTATGGGCAATAGAACACAAGGATATTGTCTCTGGGCAGTCCGCCCAACTCGGCACGTTGGGCCAGATTTCCTTTGCTAGACGGAAAAGCCCCCGCTGAAATAACCCCCAAATAACCACCAAATAGGCGCCGGAATGGATTTAGGGGGGAGGCACATTACATTACTACAATAGCACGCCTGTGCCCGTACTTAAGGCGTAGGGGGCAGCGCCCAGTGCAATCCCATTGAAAACGTGTATTTTGGTCGGCACACGCGCTCGGTCCGGATAATTAATGGGTTTTCTAGTAATGTATGCCGGCGTGACCCAGTTCTAACGCGGTTGTGGGCATGTGACCTCTATCTTATCGCTGATTGGCCGAGGCCGTCACGTGGGTTTGATTATGGCCGATATTATTTGGTCAATCTTGTCGACATGGTTTAGAAGGCAAGACTGGCCACAAATCATTGGACTGAATTGCAGGTATTATGAGTTCCTACTACAGTAACTTAGTCCCGGCGAACTTGCCGAATGGTACAACACAGGATTCTTTCCTGACACAAGAAGGAAAGTACGACCCGACCTACTATGGGGGCGGCGGGACGGCGGGGCTGGGCGGATACGTGGACGGGGACCCCCAGCACCCGGGGTTCCCACGGTTTCCTCCGTTTGACAGGCTTGACATCCGCCCGATCACCAACAAGCCCGGCTACACCTCCTCCAGTCCCCACACTACGCTCAACAATGGAGTAACGCCGCCTCCGGGCTACCACCACCAAGGCTCGCCCCTGGGGCCGCAGTACGGACAGCAGGCGGTCAGTAACGGCCACGGACAGTACCCCCAGGAGGAGCTGGGCCCCTGTAAAGTGGCCGAGAGTCCCGGGCTGGGTCCGGGCGGCCACGGCCCGTCTCAACCCCCGACCAGCCCGGCCCACCACCCCGGCCTGGCCCACCCGCACCCCTACCAACAGACCGCTGTCCCGAATGGAGTCCAGCCGCAGAATATCCCCATCTACCCGTGGATGAGGCCCATCAATGGAGGTGAGTTGTTTACATCTACTTTTTGTGTGTTGTTGATCTGTGTTCCTCACCACCACCACCACCACCACCACCACCACCACCACCACCACCACCAAACTCAACCCCCTAGTGTCACCCATCCCGTAGTATCATAGTACACGTGTATTCAGTTTGTTGTGGTGGTTGTGGACTGATTAACAAGTAGTAAGGCCAAGTTCTAGGCCTGGGCTGGCTTCTCCTCGCCACTTTCTATGTCTCTCTTGAATCTCCGTCCCCTTTGCCCTGTCCCGTGCCCGGGCCCTGTGACCGGACGGCCCGTGTCCAACCCTCCCCCTCACCGCCTCCCCATCACGCCCTACTCTCGGCAAGTCACTGGCAACGTTTCCATTCATCCCACGTCGTTTTTTGCCCGCTCGCTGCCCATGTGCTCCTTATGCAAGGCTATGGGGCCATAAACGAGGAGATAGATCATGTCTTAATGGCTGTTTCGATGGGTGTAATGGGTGCTTCACCGACCAGGCTGGAGAGGAGGGCCTTACTACGGCAGCTGGCGTAGTACGAGAATGGAAGACGTAGTAACATTTCATGTGACCAACTCCTGCATCACTGGAGGGCCCCCAGTGTTGTTTCACTTTTTTTCCCTCTCTCTTACTACTCCCTACTTCCCGTGCTTCCTCCAGTGCTCCTCTCTCTATGTATCCTCCTCCTGTAGGCCTACCTCTCCCCCGTACACACCCATCCCTCTGAACATGCACTCCAACCCTCCTTGTCTTTCTGTAGGTGGGTACATCAGTCATACTCAATATGGACTCTCTCTCTCTCTCCCTCTCTCTCTCTCTCTCTCTCTCTCTCTCTCTCTCTCTCTCTCTCTCTCTCTCTCTCTCTCTTCTCTCTCTCTCTCTCTATCCCAATACTGTTATAACCTCTTTCATTTCATTCTGGCTCTTATTGTACGTCTATCTCAATCTTTCAGTGAATCTATTCTTTTTTTATAATTCAATATGAATCCTATTCCATGTGTGCAATTCAACGTGGATATCACTACCTTTATCTTATTCCCAACCTCAAATCCAACTTCCGTGGATGTACAAATATATATGCAGATTAAGTTGGTTTCATTCTTAAGGAGCCAATTCCAAACGGAATGCTTTATGTGTGGGGTCTGAGGGAAGCCCGCGTTTAAGCAAATGACCTATGAAAAGGGCGGACCGGACCTTAGGACTCCTTATTATAGGGTGACTGGTGAATGAACTGTGACCAAAACTCGTAAAAAATGTCCCCAAGTCGCACCCCACCCCTCAGCAGTCAGGGCAGTCTAAGAGAGGGTTTAGGTCCGGGAGGTGGGAGCGGGGCTGGCAGTGGCTTCCCTGCCTCACACCTAGAGTGTCAGTTTTTGCGTGTCCTCCGGTCATTGTACGTGGTTTATTGGTCTCTGATACGGGGGTCAGGGGTCAAGCGGCCTGCCACAACCAACAACCAATGGTGGAAGTCATTGAGGTAGAAAATAATAAAGGCTAGGGTCAGGGAGGGTGTCAAGTAAATAAGCATAAAACAAGCTAACTGCTTGTCTTGACACAATCGCTACATGTCTATTACTCTAAGTGTGTGATCACACCCCCTTTAACCCCAATTCACTTATCAAAGCATCAGGACATAACTCAGTAAACCAAAGGCTCCCTTCTTGCTCGTAAAACTAAGCATTTTCACTCCTGGAGAGACAGTAGAAGTATAGATGGTGAATTACAGTTTTTCTCCATGTAGGTTGAGTTGGAGTTTGGTGTGTGGTGAAGGCTCGGCCGTGCAATGTGCGTGCTGGGGAGACTGCTGGCGCTGCTGTGCAGGCTGTCAGGCACGCGTGAAGTTAATTGCCGAAGTGGCGGGTAGAGGGGGTTACTCTAAGCCGGTTTGGTCAGTGGCTGCGCGTTGGGCAGCAGAGCAATCCCTACAGCAAGCGTGCGCCGCCACCACCACCACCACCACCGCCGCCATCCCCACACCACACCCACAGTCCCAGCGTGCGGAGTCAATGACTTCTCACCCAGTGAAATGCCACTGTACTGCACGAGACATATTGATCTCTATTGTACGGCAATACAGGCAGCCTCTCGCACTGCCATTAATTATTGAACTGCGTCCAAATACCAACTGGAAATATACAAATAGGGTTGGAATGATGGTTAAACAGGGAACTCAATTATTGAGGTGAGAAAACTAGACAAGCGTCTATCAGTCTTTGTCGTTGGCCAGTCACACTAGGCCTGGGTGGAGAGTGACTGGTTTCAGGGAGTTTATTTAACTGGTCTCACGGTGTTTATTTACTGTTCGAGTGTACATTTAAGGGAGCTGGCCTTTTTAGGGGACAGCAGTAACACATTAGTGAACCGATTCATTGAGAATCGCCCAAAGCAGTGCTTTGGGAGTGAGTGGCAGGGAGGGGGAGATGGAGGGGGTAACATCCTATCGACCTAAAAGCAAATGCCTCAATAATCAATAATGCAACCCATAACTGCTGAGTAGGCAGTCTACCCATAGCCTCCCCTTGTTAATACCCCACACCAGCAGACCAGACCATCCCTATATATACTCCTTCAGAGAGAATAGATAGTTTAATTACGTGCAAGTAACCTACATGCCTTCAGGCTGGCTGGTTGCCTAGTCTTTTTTTTTTTTTTTTTTTTTGCTTGGCCGGCCGGCTAGGGGCAGCTGACTGACTGACTGACTGACTGACTGACACACTGGGTGCTAGCACTGCTGCCGGGACTAGGTTAATGGCTAGCTCACACACATTGGGATTTGATTGTGTGTGAGCTCAACTGGCACCCCCCACCCCCACACCCGCCATCAACCCCGGTCTGTATCAATATTCACGGGCGGGAGAGTGGCGGCGGCAATGAAGGCATAAGGGATCATCCATCACAAGCCAGCTGAGGAGGGGGCTGGTTTTTCTCTCCATGGTCAATCACGGGAGGAGGCTCGATCGAGGCCGTGTGTGGGAGAGGGGGAGGGGGGGGAGGCCCATCAGCCGCCAATGGCCTAGTTTTTTCACACCCTGACAACAACATCAGAGACCTAGTTCTCTGGCTGCAGCACCAGCTGATTGGGACAGCATTGTTTACTGTGACCATGCACGGGGTGTATATAAACACAGATGAGGTTGATGGGCGAGCACTGACCACTCCCTCTCTATAGATAACTGCTACTCACTGCCTCAGTGTAACTAGAAGAGGGGGACGGAGAAGAGACCAATATTGAAAATCTGGGGGAACTCATACATCATCTTAAAAGCCCTGGTTATCGATTGGGAACAAGAATGTAGATTATATCAAAAACGTGGGGGACTTGTGAGGATCTGTTCCGCTGTCATAATATCAGGGGGATTGACTTGGCTTGTATCAGAGGGATCGACTTGGCTTGGAGTGTTATCGTTGTACGTATTGGCAATGGCATGGTATTAATAGTGTGGGTGATCTGGTGTTGTTTGTAATGGGTCAGTGGCAGATTGTCTGCATGTATTAAGAGGAGGGGACTGTCTGGGCAGGTTTCTGAGAGCATTGTCTGCAGGAGGGAGGCGGGTCAGCTGGGTGTTAGTGGGCTGTAGATTCGATGTTCAATCTCCATGTCCACTCTCCATGTCCACTCTCCACGTCCGCTCTCTATCTCCACTCTCCATCTCCACTCTCCTTCTCCACTCTCCATCTCCACTCTCCACCTCCACTCTCCATGTCGACACTCCATACCACTCTCCATGTCCACACTCCATACCACTCTCCGTCTCCACTCTCCATATTCACTCTCCATGTCCACTCTCCATCTCTTCTCTCCTTCTCCACTCTGCATCTCCACTCTTCACCTCCACTCTCCATCTCCACTCTCTATCTCCACACTCCATATCCTCTCTCCTTCTACACTCTCCCTCTCCACTCTCCATCTCCACCCTCCATCTCCACTCTCCATATCCTCTCTCCTTCTCCACTCTCCATCTCCACTATTCTTCTCCACTCTCCTTCACTACTCTCCTTCTCCACTCTCCATATTTGACTATTCTCCATGTCCATTCTACATGCCCACTCACCCTGCTCACTCTCATGCTCCACTCTCCTTACCCTACTCCCGGCGGAGGCTTAGTCCGCTGAGATGGCGTCCTCCAGATATGGATGGCCTCCATAAAAGACCCCTCAACAAGGTCGTCAACGTGATGGGGTGACGGTGGCAGGAAGTGGTCGGATAAGTGCAGATGACCGTTCAGCTCACAGCCTGACCAGGGCCTGGAGTAGAGCGACAGCCACGAGGGGCCATGAGTGACTCCAATACAACAAGCACACTGCTCAGGCTCCTCCACTGAGGCCTGGAGACACGTGTTGTACAGGGTGGCAGATTCGAACAGATCGCTTTGTCTTTTAAGTCTCCAACAGGCAAACGTATAAAAAAACTCATCCATTCCAAGAACTTATTCAATGGCTGATACTTAAAAAATAAAGAATGCCATTCCTCCTTACGAATCAGATTAAACTTGGTTCTATTCTTTTTTTATAATGTTGTATTTATTAAAAAGAATTTGTAAATTGGAGATAATGGCTTCTAAACCTTAGATGAATGATTCAATGAAAAGATGACGTGATTTGATCAGTTATTCTTGCTTTTAATCTGAATTCTAAATTCCGAATATTATCTCTATTCTGTTGGAGTGAAGCTTGGATTGGCTTACTTACTGCTATACTCAGGTATGTTTCCCGCCTCATTAAGACCCAGTCCCAGGTGTTTCACGCCGAGAGTGACGACACTGTAGTAGTTACATCGCGCCTACCTGTCAACCTCTAACTTCCCCAGGTATCCTGCCATTAACATAAAAACGCGAATACACTTCCCACACAAAGGTGCGAGGAGGAAGGTGGAAGCCTCACACAAAGAGACACAGGTGTGAGAAGCGTACGAGGCTCCTCGTTTGAGTTTGACTTTTTTTTACCTGCCCACCCACGGTCGGGAGCTGGAGTCGGAGTCGAGGCGATTAATGCATCCCTAACGACCTGACCGGCTTCACCTGAGGGGCGGAGGGACCACCTGACGCGTCGTACTCTCCCTGTACAAAGGCCCCGCATTCGCACCCTAGTCCTGACTATACATGAGACCGCTCAATCGTATCTCTGTCCCTATCCAACCTCTGTCTCTTTCTTCCTCCACCTATCTCTTTTTTTTTATCACACCCCTATCCAACCTCTGTCCCTTTCTCCCATCTTTTTTTTATCACCCCTCTATCTGTGTTTGAGTCTCTCTACCCCAGTCTTGCGTTTCATATATCATTTCTTATACAGTTTTCTAAGGATTTCCAGTGAGATTTCTTGGTTACTTATAAGGCAAATGGAAATTATAATTGTCTATAACGTTTTCAGTACAGGCACGAGAAGTTAAATTCTTGTATGTTAGTCTGTTGACGTAGCTGTGGTGTGTCCAGCATAGAGGAGAGATATTCACAGAGGAATTTTTTTTCGAAGAAATCGGGACCCTACTTACGGAAATCGGCGCCCCGATTTCCTCGAAGGAGTTCCCCACATAAATTCTTGTATGTTGTTAGAAGAACGAGGTGAATATTTATGACGGAAACAAGGAACAGATGTAATTCAGACACACTCACTATGTCTCCTATTATCATATACCCAGAAATCATTTAAAACGCCATTTTACATAAGTCACGTGGTACGGAGTGCACGAACTATCAGTTCGTTCATAGTGTGCAGAGCAGAACCCGTACAGCTGGCCAGCAAGTGTGAGACATTCGTACCCAGGTATATACTAATATATACCTTGTTTCTATCTGTCTAATCATGTCTAGGCCTATGTATCTTAGTTTACCAGGTCTAGGTTGATCTGTATCTCGTTCTGCCATCACCTCAGCCCTGGCCAACTATACCTCTATTTATCTCCCTGTTTCTGCCTGTTCACCACTGTTCTTACAATGCCCACCTTTCTGTTTATTCCTCTGTGAATATATCTCCTCGTGTAATATGTGCACTGACCGGCGTTAACACCACTTTGACCACAGAACACTGTGCGACTATCACCAGAATACATGAAAGCAGCACTGAGTGTCTGACCCTCCTTCAGGCACATCCCGAGGCTACATTTTCATTCGGGTCCGGACAGTAATGTTAACCTACAGAGGTCATCCCTCCCCTCACCATCCACTCCTCCCCGTGTCAACCGCGGCCACGGAGTCGCCAGCCAAACAGGAGAACTGCGGACAAGGTTCATGCATTTGCCAAGAGCAATGACCAGTGTGCGTTGTGGGGGTCAGAAATGTGTCATTCTCGCCGCTGATTGGCATGAGTCAATCGTATTATTGAAGCCTACCCCCCTCGCTCTCCCTGTCCACCTTACTGGTCTTTGCCTAATGATAATTTTGACACAATATTGATGACCTGGCGGGGTCCTTATCGGGGTTGCTTTAAGCGTGGCCGGGGCTAATAGCACGGGGCCAGGTGGTGAATCAGAATAAGGGGCTGGACCTTGGGGAGGGTTGGCCCTGTACCCACAGACTGAGATTAGTACAGCTTACAACTGAGTCCTGTTTGTACCTCAATCAAGTCCACTCTTCCCATTGTTCTATAGTTATAGAAAACCAACCGGGATTATAGTTCTTGCCATTGTGGAATTCACTAGTGGTATGGTGAGATTGCTTTGTTCCTATTGCCTTCTGTATCACATCTGCTTCAACAATGCTGATCAATATGAATAAGAAGAGGTATATAGCAGTGCCAGATCACCACCAAAAACGTAAGGATTATATTTGATTCATTTGATTTATTAATTTCTATTTTTGCTTTATTGTTCCCTCTAGTTCTGGTATTTTCGCAGAGGGTACACTTCCGCATGGGTGATTCCCACCATTGAGGCCCTGGTGAGGTGTGTGGGAGGTTAGGGCAGACTGATTGCCTTCCCTTTGTGTGGGAGACCGGCTGGAGCGGGCCCGGCCGGGTCAGACAGCAGTCATTGTGCACATTTGTCAGGCCGATGGTAGCCGAGGGCCAGCCGGGGAAGCCCGAGTGACCACCAGCCTATGACGGCGTAATTAGGCCCCAACGTCCGGTAAGCGATGCACGGGGAGCCGGGAGGAGCGGGACCGGGGACCGGGACCGGGGAGAGGACCGAGGTCCGGCTCCACGAGCGATTACAGGCGTGGGTTGGGGTTGATATGATATAGATACTCACCCGGGAGTGGGAGGAAGATAGCCCTAACTTTCCCAGGACATGCATCCATTTCAATCCCTCATTTTCGCGCTGTCGCCATGGCGCCTGCTCTGTCTACACGCATGCGCGCTGGGACGTTGTTTCGGGGAGGAAGGTTGGAAAGTTTAATCTCTTATCCTACCCCTAATGTAAAAATTCCATAGGCTTAACATTGAGTCTCCGTATGCCACGCTGACTTGCATACGGAGTTTTATCTGCCACTAGTGGCATACAGAATTGTTATCACGTAATATTCCAAAATCGAGGAGACCGGGTAGGATAAAATCAAAACCTGATTCGTTTTATTCTTGGCCACCGCATGCCACTCCTGGAGTTTTGGCACCGGATGTCACTCGGCTTTGCCTCTTGAAGTCACTATGCCAAACAAACTCCAGTTGTGGCATACGGTGGGCAAGATTAAAACTCATCCAGTTTTACGATACAAACCCCGAAAGTTGTGCTCAGTGATGCGTGATCCGGAGGAGTTTCAGCCACGTCCGCCGAGCATGTCTCTCGGTCGGGCTACCTCATTTCCCCATCCAATTGAATCAACTTCTGATGATGATAAATGAATAACCCGCGGAGTGGACAATTATAAGGAGCAATGCAGCCACCCCCGGCTCAACCTCGCCTCATTTGCTGAGCTTGAATCACGGCCCGACGGACCGCACACCACCACACCAACCCCCTCATCCTCGACACTAGCTCCAGTCCCGTCCGCTCCTATTCTACAGCCTTCCCCAGACCGACACCTAATCTACAAGAAAACAAACAGGGACGACAGCCCCCTATCCTCAACTCTTTGTGTGGCTTTCTTTTCACTGATAAAAAGCTGTTAGATTCCATTTCTTTTCCTGTCAACACACAGGGGAGGCAAAGTCTCTGCTCTCATCAAATCCTCAGTTGTCATCCAATCGTTGATTTTTTTTTCTTCCCTTTCGCTGACAAGATGAGGAGAGGGATTTCGGCGAAGTGGTTTCTTCCCTTTTTAAGCAAGCTCCATGCCTCGTAAATGTAGGCACGTTGAGGGAAGCCATAAAAACAGGACTTCAAAGCAAAGCTTGATTTACCTAAGCTTCAATCATGTTCAATACAATGTTTACCCACACAAGTTTAATACTGACCTCGTCTTAAACGTCCGGGCACACGGGCTGGGTATGGGAATAATTCAACCACAGGAAGACAGTTTTATCATAATACTAACTGAGTTACCTAAACTATGCTGCAGCCAAGGCTTTTTTTTCTCAAAATCAGTCTCACCTTCTACTTTATTAAATAGTGATTTCGAGCCTTTTCAAATGAGTGTATATATATACATGTATATAATCGTCATTCTTTGAATTGATCAACTTTATTTTAAATATCTATTTGTCATGGAAAATATAGGATAGGTTATAATAAGTATCAACTTTATCCTTCATCCTTCTATGAGCAAAGCCCGCTTGGTAACAGAATGCATATGGATGGTAGTTCACAGGAGGGTGGCCCTGCTATATTTAGACCCAGAGGGACCCATCAACTTTATAAAACCATATCTAACTGTCTTCACCCATCATATCTGTGCTTTTTGCCCTGAGACACGTCTGACAAGGTGGGTCATCTCTTTAGAAGTTTTCACCTCGGTTTGGGCTGGGGTCACCTCCTGCTGAGCTCTCAGAGAGTTAAAACACTGAGAAGATCTCCCGCTTCCCTCCCTCCTCTTACATGTAGCTGTACAAGAGTTCATGACCGCAACCTCCTCCATTTTCATCTTGACGTATCCCTCCAAACACATCAACACTAAAGATTCTCACCAGTTCCAGCAGTGGTAGACTTACGATCCTGAACTTACTACTGTATCAAAGGCCAGTCCTTCTCATACCATGTGTGTGTGGTGTGGTGTGCAGCCACCTTTCTCCTTCATCCCCAGCAGTGGTAGACTTACTGCTGTAGCAATGGCCAGTACTTCTCATACCATGTCTATGTGGTGTGGTGTGGTGTCCAGCCACCCTTTTCCTTCATGCAGGAAGTTTGGACATGACTTATAATTATCAACCGGAGGTAAAATGAAACAAACAAAACTCATATGCGATACCTCTGTGATATGCCTAGCAACAAGCCTACTGTTTGCCCGAGGATCCACTGCCAGTTAGGGCCCCTTGTCACCAGACCATCGTAGTTCCAAATGGCCTGTACCCCAGTTGCCCACCTGGAGAACCTCTACACAATCAAACCCCTGTCGCACACCTGGATGTAGTTAGTAACAGCAGTCCTGGGAATATTTCTTCAATCGCTCTCAGGCCATGTATATGTGCCTTCCTATGATGGTGAAAGGGTGTTCTGAACATGCACTGATGATATACACCTCACATGCACCCAGTCCCAGCTATATCTAACAGCCTGGAAGCAATGGGCATATTTTGTAGGTGTGTCACTCTGCCTCTACAATGCAGATTTGATTACAAGGAAGCACCTATAGAATTAAAGGGGAAAGGCTTCATTTACCCATCGTTTCTGGAGACCAAACCTTGCTTTTATTTATTTATTGATATTTTACCACAGTTGAATACACACCCACCTTCCCTATATTGACACGTTCGGCTTGTTTACATATATTGTCTAACCACCCATCTTTACAATCCATCTCCATGTACATCTTTACAATTACACATCATACATTCATATACTATCTTTATCCTAAATCACAGTATACAGGCATCTGAAATAGCTGGTTAAATCTGGTTTATGCAGCAAACATGCAATTTGTAATACTTATACCTCACTCATATCTTTTTTTTTTAAACCGACCAAATTCTACATTCACACATGTCCAACGTCTTGATACAAGTACTTTCCCACATCGGAGACTTGTCTAGAAGCTGATTTTCAAAGGATATCTCCACATACACTTTAACCCCACCTCTGGGGCCTAGTCTCTGCCTACATATCCAAAAGGTGCAAGCCTTCAGGCCCATCGTAATTATAAACCACAACGCTCACAGTAACCTCAACCATCATCTTCACTGTCATAACCTTTGCTCAATATCTTCACCAACAGCTTCACTGCTCTTACACATCCTCCCACGTCAGAATTCCCACGGTCCTACCCCCTGACGTCCCTCCCTCCCCGTCCCCTGCCTTCACCCATATACACCAGGCAGAGGCAGGAGGCGTGTAGATAGATGCCTGGAGGAGAAGGTACTGGAGGTGGGCGGGGCGTCATGGGTCGGTGCCCCGCCCATCGCATCAAAGCTCGCACCTGGCCTCAAACTCCTGGGATCCAGATCCTACCTTGACGCTTCAATGATCACGCCTAAAAGGCTATAATTGGCACCGGCGCCCGGGCGCCACACCCCACCCCACTCCCGGCGCCCTCCGCAACCCTCCCGGCTTTGCATGGAGAGAGCAGGATTTGACCTTTTTCGGTTTGGGGCATTGAGTGAGGCAGTATTTTTACCCACAGGATAAGGGTCGGGATGGGGAACATCGGAGGGCGGCATTGCCAGAGAAATCAATGTGGACCTATTAGATCCATGTACAATCATTTAACCCATGGCGGCCTTTATGGGTCAGGGGTCGGGGGTCGTGACCCTGACCCCATATTTTCGCAGTAACCATTACTGGTGCCATTAGCGTGTGGGGTGCTATGACACCATGACTCCGCTTGGAGAGTGCCATGTCATGTTCTGTGATCTTGGATTTGTGATTCTCCCAACTGGCCACGAGTAATTCCTAGATGTGGATTAGTTTTTTTTATTGTGGGCAGCATGTGATGAGATGTGAATAGAGTGGGTGTGACGCGACCTTCTATATGTAAGGTTTTATGGCAGAGTTACTGACAGGATTCTTGGCGCGAATGATGACATATTACCTTCATGTATCACCATTACTGTGCACTTTTTGTTGTGAGTGTCATAAAGCACACACATCATATATCAAGAAAGAACTGCATCGCGATTCATAGCTCATAGAAAATATGTTATGAGCTTTTGTTGTGGAGTGATCTCACGAGTGATATCACACATTTATAACATAATTTCCCATTTATTATGCCTTCACAATACTCAATGGGCATGGAATATGAGTTCTTAATGTTGTCTGGTGAAAAATACCAGGTATGAGAATCATAGACCAGATTTGCTCACATATGTATTTATCCGATCCCTCCTAAGCGTCTCCATAAACTTAAAATGATTATAGCAATTCCACTTTCAAGTAGTGTCCGCTTTCAAGAAGTCTAAAAAGGAATACCCAAACAGTGTTGGGTAAAACGGTTTTACTCCTTTTTTATTTTTTTATTACATTTTTATTATAATCCATAAGAGACCATTCCTTTTTGACCGATATGTCATTTGTTTGATTGCTCATTCATTGTTCAATCATTACCTCAACATGTAAACCTACCCATCACCCACCCTCTTGCAGCTCTCTTGTATACACTTGCCCCTGTGTACTACTGAAAGCAAAATTGAAGTCCAAAGAATTTCCTGTACAATGTGCTCAAAATATCTTTCTCTAATTTGTTAATCTTATGTGCTGTATTTGAGTTATTTAAATATGTTTACATTAAACTGAACACACCTGATTCATTCATTACATTTTAAAATGTTGAATCATACATATCTAAAATTCCTAATATTAATTTTCCTTTATTCACAGAATATGGCTATGAGCAGAAAAGAACGCGGCAAACATACACACGCTACCAGACGTTGGAGCTTGAGAAAGAGTTCCACTACAACCGGTATCTCACCCGTCGACGACGCATCGAGATCGCCCACGCGCTGGGCCTCACGGAGCGACAGATCAAGATCTGGTTCCAGAACCGGAGGATGAAGTGGAAAAAGGAGAACAATCTGCCCAAACTTACTGGTCCTAATGGCGACCTAAAGCCTTCAGCCGACAGCACGGAGGATGACACGTCTAGCATGATCGACTCTCCCGCTCCTACCTCCTCCATCTCTCCATCCGCATCAGAAGGCACCAAGCTCGAGTGACATCACCTATGACGCAGTGACATCACATGACGCAGTGACGACATATGATGTCATGTGGCAGTGACACCAGACTTGAAGCGAGCAATGCTGACTCGAGTTTTTTGTTCACATTTTAGGACAAAAAAACTAAACTGACCACTTGGGATTTTATTATTTTTATTTCATTTTTTTACTACTATCGGGGGAGGGTGGGGCGAGGGTTAGTGAAACTCGATGAATCATCATGTTGATGAGGCATCGTGTGGATTGAGTATCGTCTTTCCATGTACGGAAAGACTGCTATGGAAACTCAGGTATTTTGAACATTTTTAACAGATCCCATTGAGACCGCATCTACCTCCGCTATCTTTGTGTTATCCCAATGGGTTCTATCCTATTTTTGAGTTTTAGAACCTTATATTCCTTGTGTGAAAGCTGTTGAGTGAATATTTTATTGTTGTTTTTGCCGATTTATGAGATCTTCAATGAATAACATGTACCTTCAATTTATATTTTTGTTGGTGTCCGATCTCAGCCACACCCGACGTTTATACAAATGCTTCACTTCTAGGGACGAGGACTTTGAAATATCATGACACCACGATCCCCAGTTGTTATACAACTTAAAGTGTGAAAATCTGATTTAGCCTCAACCATGACCTGTTGTGTATTGCCCAGGGGCCTACAGCCCCGACAGCCTTTCCTTCCTTGACCTGTAAATCTAATGAAATTGTCAACTGGTGTAGATAAAGCTTGTCGAGTTGGGGTTGTACTTCAGGGAAGTGAAGGTCGAACTGAACATGAGGGGTGGGGTACGAGGGGCGGTGGTGTGGAGATAGGGGCACATTGGACGGGGTGAATAGTGGGAGGGTCGGGCTTGGCTGTGGAGGGGATTGGAGCAGAGCTGGTACCCCAACAAACACAAGGAAAGTTAGCGACACTCACGCGGACCCAGCGTCGGCTGTTCAGAACGAGGCTTGTCCGCTGGCTCTGTGTGTGTGTGGGGGGGGGGGGGGGGGGGGAGGAAGCCCGGGGGGTATTCCGCAGCACAGCGCATCTGTTCCAAACATTGACGTTGCTATGGATACCGCTTGCCCTTGTGGGTCCCTTCTGTGGTTTGCATGCTAAAAGCGTAGCCCACATCGCCGGCCAACGCACACGCATCTACACGTATATACACACCCACTACACCACTGACCTGGCCACCACCCAGTCCTACTATACCCACCGATCCCAACCAGCCATACTTCATCCAGACATACGTCATTGTAAAACATAGATCAATATTGCGCTCTCCTTTGGGACTGTATCAACATTTAAAAAAAAGGGTCCATTCCATATTTGAATAAGGGTAACTGGTGGATGTATTGTCAGCGTAATGTATTCCAAATCTCGCTCGATCACGTGGTGTCGCTACAAGTCACTGAGTAGAGCAGTCCTCCTGGGTGAGGAGTAGGTGGTTCCCTCACCCTCGTTCCGGAGGGTATCCCTCTGTTGGGGTGGGGTAGCTCCCTCTTCCTTGCACCGGAGGGTCTCCTCCTGGGTTGGGAAGGGAGGGGGGTCCGTCTGCCCCGAATCAGAGGGTTTCCTCCAGGTGGGGAGGGGTAGTTCCCTTACCCTCATTCCGGCGGGTGTCCTGCAGGATGGGCTAGGGGTCCCTCACCCTTGTTTCGCAGGGCGTCCTCCAGGGTGGTGTGGGGACGGGGGAGGGGGGAGTCGTGTCCCTCATATCGAAGGCCGTCCTCCTGGTGGGGTTGGGGTTTCCCTTACCCTCGTTCTGGAGGGTTTCCTCCATGTGGGGAGGGGGGAGGCCTTCACCCTTGTTTCTGAGGGTTTCCTCCAGGGTAGAGTTGGGTAGGGTGCCTCCCTCACCGTCGCACCTCCGGGCCGACGCCGAGCTGAGTACACATTCAGGGCTTGTCTCTGTCGCTCCCGGCGGACCCTGGAGTGGAATCCGGAAGTTGGAAGCCCCCCTACAAACGAGCTGCTCCACTACGCCCCCTGGGGGCTGTCAAACAGGATCTGCTCAGTCTTCCGGTTCGCTACAATGGACAGGTAACCACACCTTGAGTATTCCCCCCAGACTCCCCCCCCCCCCTCCTACACACACACACCACCCGCCTCAGTAACTCCCCCCCCCCCCCCAGCGCCTCCCCCTACACACACACACACACACACACACACACACACACACACACACACACCACCGACAAAGCTTTAGGCCTGGCGTCCACCTATTGCGATAGAAATTTATAGCCACCGATATGGCACCGATACAAAAAGGAAATATCGGAGACTTATCGGGAAGGTGCAAAATCGTAGGCATATGTCGAGACATGCCAATCCACCACGCATTGTATGTTTTTTTTTATCGGTGTCTAATCCTAGAATCGTGGTCAACTGCCCCGATATTAGGTGACCTTCCGACGCGATTTTGACTTTGTATCGGGAGGTGCAGCGTAGACCATATCGGTGCCATATTGTAGTAGGTGGACGCCGGGCTTTACACCCCAGCCCCATTGTCCTGCCTTCCTGAACAAATACAGGCTGAAATACTGAAATCCATGCAGTTGAGTCACAACCATAAATTATTGTGAAGAGTTACACAGAGTCAGAGAGAAAAGGCAAAATTTCAGGGTAAGATTGAAATATGTGATTTTATTTTTAGATTAATATACTGGGGCTACCCTCGGCGTATTTTATCTAAAGCCAATTTCATGGGACGTAAACGCCTCGTCTGTGACATTGACAAGTTTGCAGTATCTGAACCCCTATAGATGTGTACAACCTCAGCTTGTCTAGTATCGGCATTTATCTCACCCCATAGACTTAGCATTGGGAACCTGTACTCAACGCCCATGGAGTATTCTACAAAAATACTCAATGGGGGATGATGCCACACATATTAGTCAATTAATCAGTGACAGGGGTGAGATAAAATCTGAACCGGACTCGATCCATAGCCACAGAAAATATGCTATTAATTTTGGTATTTTTGCTATATAATCTCTGCTTTACCCAATGAGATTACTCCGCAAAAAGAATCATGGCATATTTTCAGTGACTACGGATCTCGATGCAGTTCCTTCTTATTGCCCACAGTCCCCTTGTTTTATTCCACACATATCATGTGCCTCAAACAATGAAGATCTCTACCATGGCAGCAGTTATGATATAACAGGACCCACCTACTGGTCCGATCCGTACTTACATGATGTATATTGAATGCTGTTCTTGATACACACTTTTAGAGGAGGGAGATCGTATTGAATCACTGCCTGTATTATATCATATTCTCCACGCTACAATGTGCGTTCTTGCAAACTCAACCGTTGTTAGTCGCGGTGGGATGAAAATTCAATGTATTATTTTTCGACATTTTCAACCAGAAATCAGAGAGAAATATGACTCTGAGAGCAAATGAAAATCACCCAAAGTGTATCTCAGGAGAAGAATGTGTATATTTATTAGAAAAAAGATATTGCATCTGTACTCATTCTCTCATTTCCGACTGGAAAGACATAGATGTGGTGATCATTTCTATGATAAGCGTGGATGGATGGTTGATTGTTTAAACAGTATAACAGACTTATACAATGTTTGACCGCCAAAATGTACTTATATGGATGACTGGAAGGATGAATGTGAATATTCATAAAAAAAGGAATGTGCTGATTGGATAACAACCAAAGGGATGAATGTTCAGTTCTTCATTATATAACGATAATTGGAACTTGAATACCTAAAGCATATTACCTGATTTGTAGAGGATTGTAGGTTGTTTTTCATAAGATTCTGTTTGAATGTATTAACCCTAAGTATACCTCCGATTATGGTGACCCAAACAATACCTGAACTGGTAGATGGAATTTATTCTTCAGTGAACATTTAGCCTTCACTGAACGTGTAACCACTAAGATACATATTTTTAAGACTAACTTAATGTAGATGGTAGAGGAAAATGACTTGTATCTATATTCTAGTCCCATTTGACTCTGCCGTTCCGCCCACAACGAGAGAAACATGACATGGATGACAGAAGGAGATGTCTCACTATTTACAACACAGACTAATGCTAAGGACTTCACACAGAGGTCAATCAGTGCTTAAATGACTGAGGTTCACCCCTCATTCTCTTACATAGAGGGATTATGTACATGTAAATATACACAAACACTAACAGAATAAGTGGACCGATGGAGAGTGCTCAATAACAGGACTGGTGGTGCTTCTTATGTTTTATCCTACCCCTAATAAAAAACTCCATAGGCTTAACATTGGGTCACTGTATTCGGTCTGGAGTTCAGAAAAAATGAAAAATATTGCTCTAGTGGGATACACTTGACAAATGACGTCATCTGTTAATGTAAAAGTAATTTAGACGGGTGGGGTAGGATAAATTCTAAACCAAACTCATGTTAGTCGTGTTATTGTTCATCGCACTCCAGCAAGATCGCGTATTACTGCTCTCGGCATCACCTTGCGCAGTAATATGTGATTTTGCCGTTGTGCGATAAACAACAACACGACTAAATCTTGTTTGGTTTCTCTATAGTTCCATGCACGTTATGCCAAACCCACAACACTGACCTTCCCAGTAAATGTCCGAATGTCATCTGAAAAACTACCTCTCCCAACCAATTTACGGAATATACTTGTCAACAATAACTACTCTATTTGTCAACAACATCATGTTCGTCAGATGGTATGATATCACCAGATCATACTCATAAAGTTCTTAAAGAAAAAAACCAGTAGATCATAATCATAAAGTTTTTGGAGAAAAAAACCTAAAATAGTAATGGTTCTTGGCAGTGATCTGGATGTGACCTCATAGTAACTGAGCTTCTAAATCAAATATCAACGCAGTTAATTTGGATGTTTTTTTTCTGAATTTGTAGAAATATGTCCATGGTTTACATCCAAATGCAAGATGCATAGCCTCGGAGATGATTATTTTCCTCTGGTACAGCAGTTGTAGGTATAGTATAGATAAATTCGAGCAGAAACTTATCTCACTGGTTGAGATACACACACAAGACCTTTAGTTGTTAGTTACCTCCAGCTATAGCTCGTGTGAGCGCAGTCCAGACCTGAGACAAATTGAGTTAAATCAAGTACAGGGTCCTGTAGAGATTTTATATTTGTGGAAGATCAGTGGTTGGTAGCTTTTTGAGCCTGTAAAGTATCTATTATCGCCCTAGTAGCACCCTCATTTCTACTGTAGTCTGTAACTGTTGTCAAATATCTCCTTGTTTGTGTGAGCTCTGGCTTTCTTCACAACTCCTAATTTCTGTCAAATGAAGGTGAGATTTCAACCTGTTGGAAACTGGAGGTGATGGTCTATTCACTTTGTACATACACAGCTAAACTGACTCGGGTCAGTAAGTAGGACTTGTCTGCTGTACTTATAGGAGCTTCAATTCCTCAGCTTTTGATGCTATGTTGTCCTTGCTTCGTTCCCTGCTTCGCATTATCTTCACGAAATTGTTCATTCCACTCATCAGGCATCCTGTGGAGAGAAGGTTCAGTGGGCTCCAACGCTCTCCCGTGTTATTATAGCATAAAGATTGTTGTTGTGGAGAGATTGCTTGGTCCTTGGTGGTACCTTCGTAGAATACGGATATATGTCTGCAAGATGGGCTTTCACTATAACCCTGGATGACGACGGCTTCTTAGTTTACAGTGTGTTTCATTTCGTATGTTGTGTTGAACGTTGGAGTGATAAATATACTTCACACACATATATAGTATGCACACAAAGAAAGATGTAGTTGACTCTGTGATGATTTACCAGCCCCTGTAGGCGGGCGTCAAACAACCAAAGAATCTCTTAAGACAAGTCCTTACTCGGTTATACTTCATTTGCATGTTTATTAGGTAGGTAGTGTGTTAGGTATATTGCCAAGCCTTTTATGACCGAATGACCACAACTCCAGTTTCCAACAAATCATGTATAAAGGTAGCCAGCTGATTGTTTGCTGAATATTATTGGTTTGCTATTAATGACTTGCTATGAATAATAAGAATAAACATCCGTTTTTATGATGAAAAGAAAATCGGATTTGGTAAAATAGCTATTATCCACCTAATACATAGTGTCCATAGAAAACACATGGCATACAGATATGCTGTATGCTTCGGGGTGCAAAATCCGGTGCATATGGAAAAATAGTGCGTATGAAAAAATAGTGCGTACCTGAATGAACTAATATCAGTATGCCACTTGTCAGGAAAAGGTGGATAATGAATACAATATAGACTTGTTTCAGATAAAACCGGATATATACTCCTCGGAGTTGCGTCTGTGCAAATCCCCTGCATATGCTCGGATATTACCACGCGTCAACTCCTCAGAGCATACTGCCGCTTGTATTTGAGACCAGCCAATATTGGGTATTTCTAGCAGAGACCTGGCAGGTATGAAATCTTCAGACTAGCCCTGGTCCCCCCTCTATAGAAGTGCACACAATTGGCGACTATAGTGATTAGATAACCCAAACATCATAAATACTTCAGTGCGAAGGTGACTGAAGGGTCACATTTTAATTAAGCGCCCATTGCCAGGGTGAATGGGAAATTGATTCCTTGGCGAACACTGGTGTTGTGTAACCTTCCTGAAGCTGGGATCACTTTGTCACGTGACCACTACACAAACCATATGCCAGGTACCTCTCCGCAATGCAAAACTCACCAATAGTTCATCCCCCTATATCGAGGCCAACTCCAATATTCCCCAACACCCACTGCAGAAGTTTCAAGTGGTGGAAGGTAGTTATAGCACCACAAGTGTCAAGTTTGATATTAGTCCTGGTGGTGCAATTCCCAGCGATAAAATTTGGGAATACCAGTCCTAATTCAGAGTAATATAAGCATCCGAATGGTTTGAGACGTTTTTATTTCAAACTGTGCTATGTATGTGTTAGAATGATGTTGGTGAAGATGGTGGTCAGAGAGATGGGGTTATGGTAAACTCTCTAATATTGACTGGGAGACCCACACGAACATGTCATATTGTATACGGTGTTGTTGTAAGATTTTATTAATTATTTATGTACGGAGGTATTGACTTGACGGACAGCAGTCACAAGCGTCGCTACGGTCGATCGTTAGATACAGTATTTTTGTTGTGTCGATTCATTTCCTATATACAGGTAATTCAAATAGACTGGTTTTCTAAAGCCTGTATCCAGATGTTTACTTTTGTGAAATAAATTCATATACTATTATGAAGAAATTGAAAAGTACGTGTTCGTCATGATTATATTGCATAGGATGCAAGAAAATGCTGCATGTAGTTCATCCTACTCACTTAGCATGCATCGAGTGATGCCCTCGGATCAACGTGGATTCTGCTGCCATAGTATTATATGTTTTTGATATTTATTAACAAGATCTCTATATTCCTATATACCTATGAACGAACAACCTATGATTATTTAACGCTGCTGGTGTGGAATAACTTTTGTTTACTGCCCAGGTTGAAGTTACTGCCCAGGTTGACGTTTACTGCCCAGGTTGACGTTCAGAGACATTCAGTTTTATCGATATTAGCCGACAATTGAAGGTATATAATTCAAATAGACTAATTCAGAGTAATATAAGCATCCGAATGGTTTGAGACGTTTTAATTTCAAACTGTGCTATGTATGTGTTAGAATGATGTTGGTGAAGATGGTGGTCAGAGAGATGGGGTTATACCTATTAGCTTGGAAAAATTACTGCCCGCGGCTACGCCTTGGACAGTAATTTTTCCAAGCCCTACCTCGTAACTTTGACTTATTCCCACCGGATCATAGTTTCCCTCTGTTCTTTTCCCATGTGGAATCCACTTTCATTGTCCATTGAAGCTCAATGCCAACATACATTGGCTCAATAAAGCTTCACTCTATCTCTTGATAGATCATTTTCATATACTTTATTTTAGATATATATAGACTCAACCTTTGATGTCTATATTGGGCTGGCGATGAGTATGCGATATTCTCCATGTGGAATTTAAAATATAGGGGAGGGGATCATAGAGAATGGGAAATTGGTGTCAGATAGAGTTCACTGAAATTAGAGCAGGTGATCATAGGAGTATAATAACATAGTAATGAGTCAAACAAATTGCAAATTAGTGGCCTTCATCAATAGCTATAGCTTATGGTATCCTAATTAATTATGTAGCTTCCATTTAGACGCCTTATGATTGATTGGTCTATAGTCAAGGGGCTAAGTGGCTGAGGGATTATAACGTATCGTATAAGGTACCAGTAATAAGGACTCATGTACCCAAAGGGACAGGTAGTCTCTGACTAAATCACCTCATTTCCTATAACCCCTATAAATCAGCATTTTATCAGAGTTGAAAAATATGAAATATCTGCCATTTTGAATTGTCTTTCCCAAATCTTTTTGCATAGTAATGCATTTTCGTTTTTTTTTGTTGTTTTTTTTGCACAGTTATACATTTTTTTAACGGAATATACACTATTATGGTGGTGGTGGGTGAACACGTATATATATTTTTTTCAGGATTTTATCATATGTATCATGTCCACCGATACACTATGATCTCATCATGCGGCAACACAAGTTTAAAAACGCAGCGATCCTCCAGAAAATCCTCACCTGTCGATCCCTCGTAGACTTCACACGCTCCCCTCACACCTCACACCTTACCGCAGGAATCCCCTACAGGTGTGAGTAACTGTGAGAAGGTGTGACACCTGCCCAGTGCCTCCCCAGCCCCACCACAGCTCTGCAGGCAGCGACACTTCCCTGAGAACACCATTGATCCTTCCCCTCATAGCCTCACACAAAGGGCAGTGGTGAGCATGCGGCGGCGGTCCCTTTGATGTTCCCTTTGATGTCTTCGCCACCGCGGCCGCCTCGCCTCACCTCGACACAGTTTTTTTTATTGGAGGTGGAGGTGTGCCCCGAGGTGTGCCAATACTTAACGGGATTTTGGTGCTCAATGGTGGGGCCAGGTGCATAAATATGGACCGCGTGGATTTATGATACTCGTAATGATTAGTGGTTATACTTATATCCAAATTAGCAGATTGGTGAAGCACTTTTTGTCTTTTTTTTATTGGGATTTTTTTTCTATGACCTGAGCTGGCTAAATGAATGAGTGCGAGGGTTGGTCTTCTATTAACGGTACATAGAACCTGTGCCAGAAAAAAATTCGCCATCATTGCTATTTATATTTCAGTAATTTTGGGTTTACTTCCGACTGTGAAGATGGCAGGTGCGTGGTTCTTCTTAATAATTTTCCCTGCATCCCATAATCAGTGAGCCCCGAAAGACATGTACTATTTTCACCTGACTACTGGTTATTACTGATTATTGGCTTGAGTTTAACTTCTTTATTCCATAAATTAATGTATACATGGAGACATTTCCTTAGTGAGCCAAAACGATGGTGAGTAGTGTCTTATTGCATAATATTTGAAACAGAAATTGTTCACCCATAACTTTTGTCTCCATTTCCACCTGATGATTATTTGACAAAAAGTGCCAAATAATCGTTTGATGCTAGATAATCGGTGGCAGTAATCGGCAGGTGAACAGCCCACATATTGGTAGTAGACATCAATTTGAGTATCACTGCATACATGACTCTGTCCTCGAGCATTTCTGAGCGTTTGTTTGGGATGAAGGAAGGACAAGAGACAAGGAGAGGTGTGTTTTTGGGAGACTGGGAGAGGACATTGTTGTTTATAGCATGGAATATGTCATGCTAAGATGCTTTTGCAGCATTTCCACCTGATGATTAAATTTATGTCCTCCGATTGTATACTGGTTTGAATTTATCGCTGAGGAGAATAGTCATCAGGTGGTGCAGAATTGGGTAATATATGTATGCAAAATGTATGACAGACAGCATACAAACATGATACAAGCAACAAACAGACAGCACACAGACAGCACAAACACACCACACAGACACCACACACACCACACACCACACACACAACACACACATCACACACACAACACACACACAACACACATATCACACACACAACACACACACAATACACAAGCAACACATGGGCAACACATGTACAGCACACAGATAACAAACAGGCAGCACACAAACACCACATGCAGCACGCAGAGAACACACAGGCAGCACACTGGCAGCACGCAGAGACCACACAGGCTGAGGCAGCACACTGGCAGCACACAGACAGCACACTGGCAGCACACAGGCAGCACACTGGCAGCACACAGACACCACACATGCAGCACATGAAGCACACAGACACCACGCAAGTATCACACAAGCAGCACACTGGAGTGGTTCCCATCAGGAGAAAAGGCAGGGTAGTTTATGGGCTTCTCACGTCCCACCGCTGTGGTTCCAATCCCACCACTGTAGGCGTTAAACCTGGGGACTAACAGTAAACACTGGGGATATTCTCAGCACATTCTCCGACTGCATACTCTCCTTTATAGAGAACAGTTTATAATCAACACGAAATTGTCTAAACTGAAATAGAGGAATGTATGAATTGTTATTATTCACCATGGTGTAAGATATAGCAGCTTTCCATTTTCAATTAAAAAATAACTCTTATTTTCCATGTTCAGTATTATTTTAGGAAGACAGAGAAAACATTAATTGAACCTCAGTTATGCCAATAAAACATTGATTTGAACCTCAATCAAATATCTCAGTATTCAAAGATGTTTCCATAAGTTTCCGAACACATTTTTTCTCAATCCAATATCTAAGTATTCAAAGAGGTCTACATAAGTTTCTAATCAGATTTTTCTCAAACCAATATCTCAGTATTCAAAGATGTTTCTGTAAGTTTCCAAACACATTTTTTCTCGATCCAATATCTCAGTATTCAAAGATATTTCCGTAAGTTTCCAAACACCTTTTTTCTCAATCCAATATCTCAGTATCCAAAGATGTTTCCGTAAGTTTCCGAACACATTTCTTTTCTGAAGCCTTACTTTAGGAGCAGTCCCCCACCTCCCCACCTCACCCAACCCGTCGACACGCTCACACCTTCCCATGGTGGTCGACTCCAGTAAAGCACAGCGCCAACTCGCACATTGTGACCAGGTCGTAAAGCACGCGGCCGACTTGTAAACCCCTCCACATCAAACAGCTCACAGCAGGGACTCGCAGCCCTCCACCGCGCTCCACTCCACTCCCAAACAAAGTCCCCGATGGTGGTTTGATACAAGTGCAATCTGTCACTCCCATCAATACCGCATTGTGAGGGATTGGCCCGTATATATATATATATATAGACGTCGTCGCCGACATTCATTCCTCTACAAGACCGTGTAGGGTCCGGCATCTGGGAACACCCGATCTATGTTTGCTTTGGTTGTTTTGGTGCCAAGAGAATCAAAGTCGATGGTGTTTTGAAGGATTTTACTACCCTTTTACGACCAATAGACCCGCAGTAAAAACAAACACCATGGACGTGGGTTGAGATATTGTAGTTTCATTGGTTTGATTCGTTTTAAATTGGAACACAGGAGGTCAAATCGAAACTATCCAGACTATTGTATAATCAGAACGGGATTGCCTCACCAACAAAATCATTACATGGGAATTAGTCTCATCAAAACACAGACTAAGTGATTGTATTAGAAGTGCACGTAGCATTGGACGTTTATTACCTTAATCCAGGAATACATGGAATTTGTGAGATCATATGAAATGTAGAGTAGAAGTAAGATGGTCTTGTGACATTTTACACAAGAATTTACCCTCATCGATGTAAACATTGCAGATAATGTAAATACAGTCCTCCATGGAAGAACTGTTCTCTGTAACATCATTAAAACAAAACAAAACAAAAAATTCAATTTGAAAAAAAAAGGAAAAAAAAGAAAATAGCACTGTGGATACATTGAGGGAAGGACTTCTCTGATACGATATAACTGTATACAGAATTGAGTATAGATCATCAACAATAGCGATATCCTAAAAGTAATGATAAATCTATTCACTCTGAGCACTCCGAATCACGTGACTGTTTTGGTTGGAAATATTCACTTCGTTCTTCTTACTCGGTGACAACAAAAACCGGAACACATTCCATTCAGCCACACTAACTACATGTAAGTCTCCCTGTAATACATCATTGATGAACTTTGGTAGAGAAACCTTTAATCGTTTACCCCACAAGCAAATATCACTCATACATTCAAATCTAGAGTTCAAATCACCTTAGAAATATATCGTAGAATATATATATATATATATATATATATATATATATATATATATATATATATATATATATATATATATATATACATATATATATATATATATTATACTGCCTTCTGCACAACTAAATATAGCTGGATTGAATGCAGAGGCAGCCTGAGAGTTACAGACATGACTTGACTATACAATAAGTCAGTACATTCATCGATAAATGTACATAACAATCCATTTTCAACTTTTGCTGAGATCTTATATCATATCTTTAAAAAATGATAATAATATAATAACAATAATAATAATAACAACAATAATAATAACAATAATAATGATAATGATAAAGGGGGCCTTAGGGATCAATTATTTGATTATGGGTTTGCACCAGGATGTTACAGAACACTACATCTAAATATAGGAGTAAAGTCTTATGTATAGAACTATAAGCTAAAACACTATTACAGCTACCGCTTCATGAAGGAGATCCCCCCATGCCTCAGTAGCCTCCACTCTCTCCGCCACCCCCACGACGCTCGGAGAGGCCGACGCCTACCCGGGTCCCCCGCCCTCCTCCCCGTACCGTACCCCGACGCGCATCCGCGTGCCATCGATTTTGTCGTTCCCTCATCCGTCACTAGGGGTCAGCACGGGCGGCCATGTTCAGTCATGCGTATCACGTGATCTCATGGTGGGAGTGGCGGGTCTGCCTGGGGGGAGGGGGTGTCTAGAGAGGAGGTGTGGGAGGAGTTGAGGGCTGGACTTAGGGACTTGGTAATTAATATTTCTCGGGTGTGTGCACTGCTTTTAGGCTAACTAACCATGAACTGATAAAAATAATATCACCAGAACCTAAATAGAATCAAAAATATAGGTACATACAAATAGGAAAAAAAGTGTACATGCATGAATAAATGTATATTGTTATTTCTAATTACATGTTAAAATGTGTCTTAAGCACAACAGAAACATCAAGGAAATTATACTCATTGCTGGTCAATGGGATATCTATCCAGCTACTATAATATGTAACTTTATATGGATACTACAATATGGAAGTACGGTCTATCATCAATAAATCCCGTATCCCTTGCTGTTCAATCAATGAATACATAATGCTTCATACCCACTTCACACTCCGTTAATTAGTATTAAAATTCAGTGAACCATAACCTCACAAAGATAAATTAGTCCATGAAATAATCAGCATGCGAGAGAAGTGACCGAGATGCTGCATTTCATATCACCCCTGGATCTGTCTCCTCTTCAGAGCACGCTGGGGTTCAGTTGATGTATCGTTCCCTGGGTCTAGGGCCACTTTCCATGTGCTACTTGTGGTTTGGTTTGTGACTGGACGATCACTGCCAATGTTGCCATCCCCTGAAACATAGTGATAGACAAATTAAAATCACAGTATCGAACCACTCTTTGCATTGGATCACTTCGGAATTCATTTCATTTAGGAATTCAATGGGGTATTTGTCCCATAAGTGACTGATAGTGAACATTCTTATGATGGCAAGGGAATGGGCCGAGTTAAGAAAACCAGCCTAATGTAGGGCTGAAACTCTGCCTACTTTATTGACAAGTGGAATATTGTTGAAATCGGTGTTGTACGCTCTTCTACAAGTCTTGAATCTCTGAAATACCCTGTTATTGAAAGGAAGTATAACACATACATTGTAAACTGTCTAAAGTCAATAAAGAATTGTACCAAAAAAAAAAAAAAAACCCAAAAAAGAAGATGGCTGCTGCTGCAGTTACAGCAGCACCCATGCATTTGTATATTTACTACATGTATTGGGTTTTGGGGCTTTGTTCACTGAAACTTCAGTTATTTGCAGGGTGAAAGTAAACAAGGTAGACATATGAAGTTAAAGGCTATAACTATAAAAGGGTTATATTAAGATACACAAAGGGGAGCCGAATGAGCTTGCACTAAATAATGTTTAGGACTTCATGGGAGGAAGGAGTGAGTAAGTGCATTTCCATTGGCCGACAGAAATGACACCGATTTTTTGGGAGACCCTTAAAGTCCATCGGTGGTTTTTACTGACTCCACGTTGGTGGCACATGATCTGTGAGGGTGCAGTGAATACCGTGTTTTCAATGCGTTTCACATGTACATACTGATGGACATACTTTGAGCCTTAACTGACTCGGTGGGTGCTGGTATTATTGCGTAAGTTCCGCCAAATTAGTCGGCCGTTATCTCAAATGCCTGGCTGATTCCATTCACCGATCTTGTGTCGGTGGTTCCTGACTCCGGATCGGTGCACAACAATCGGCTAATGTAAACGAGCTTTATAAATGACCCTTCTGGGTGGGCTCTTCATGGGCGGATATTTCCATGATAACCTTTCTATTGAGATATTCCTCCACCCACAGGATATATCGGGAAATCTGATTTTGTCTTACATTGGCCGATTTGATATATTCAAAATGCTGCTTTCAATGAACTTGACTGAGCCAATTATGACAAAACATATCCATTTGTTTTGTGTCTTTTGATGTTTTTGTTTACACATAAAGTCCCCAAAGGCAATCGTGGCGACATTTCAAAGTCTGTCGACAGTCCTTCAAAGTTAATTATGAAAAATGATCAATTAGAAATGTTGCATAAAGGATTGATAGATAGGATGGTTAGATGTATGCTGACAAGATGGATTACTGATTAGTCATGATAAAAGGAATACAGAGAGAGAATTAATGAACGGACAATGGTTAGAGTTTACACCATTCATTTTGATTTCTTACGTAACCTCACTATTTTCATTGGCTATGAATCTCGATTCAGTTACGTATAAATCCTTGCTATTGTTCATTATATATGTTTTGACTTACATCGATGACTGCCTCACTGATATGCAAATGCATGAGACTTAACATTAAACATAAGAACATAACTTTGATGAAACATATCACTGAGAGAAACATCATACACACACAGATACATATATAGTACAACAACATCAAAGCTAAATATTTATACTTCCATCAAGTTTCATGTTTATTGTTTTAAAAAGGAAATCCTCTCAGTTCCTTTCATGATACAACTATTACACGACCCTAACCTGAGCCAACCAAACGGCATGAAGTCCTGAACAAACTCATCCATCTCGCCCTGCACATGACGGCGATTTATAGCCCCAGGTCTAACCTCAAACAGATTAGGCCCGGAATAATGAGGCCTGCGTATGCTTCCTCGTCCCCAGCCTTCGTCAGGAATATTTATTTTCTTTGCTCTCCCAGAAGAAGCCAACAAGAGAGCAGCAGGTGTCTCCGGAGAAGAATGGACGGACACCACAACACCGAGTATACTCGTGTACTGGAGGTCAGGGATGTCAGTTGGGGTCAGGGGAAATGTGGAAATATTTTCATGCGGATTTTTCTGCCTCAGAAAGACCGGGAAAACTTGGATAGTATGTCCTTATCGGCCATGGCATGGGGCTGAGGGTCTGTGGGGAGGTTTAAAACACTGTTTACTTGGCGTAAATGAGGCTGAATCAATATGATTTTTGTTTGACATAGGTTAGAGAAATTACATAAACACATGTACTGAACATGGAAAAGTGGATTTCAATGAAAAAATAGAAGAAGAAAACTGACATCTCTGGGAGGTAGGACAGAGGGTGTCCTGCTTGCTGTGGTCAAGGCTTCTCGTTCGGTGGTCAGGCAGGCTTGACCTTTGACCTCTGACACGTGACAAGTCAACCGTGACGAGTAGTACTCTACAAGTCCGATAGACGTCAGCCGTGTCGCTGTCACCGAGAGGATACGTTTTAAAAATGTTTTCATCGTCAGGGAAGGCATGGGATTGTATTTAAAACTCGAGATTAAGATTAGGATATCTGCAGTTATTTAGAATCAGGGAGGTCCCTCTAGATTGTACGTTCTATATTTACTCCAGGCACAATATAATTCATGGCTTAAAACCTCTATACCGCAATCGAATAATCTTATGCACTAAATATACAAGTATATGAATATTTTTGTTACCCTGAAATTTGCATTAAAAGGAGATTTAATTTAATGACCTTGATATCAAACGGGATTACATTCATGGTTCTTGAAATTTCAGTGATATGTGTTATTTAAAGAAATAAGCTTAGCTCCTTCTTATTGTTGTTAATATAGTTGGATGTTATTCATATCAAACCGTTGTCAAATTAATTTAACATTCTTAGATATAAGCTCTTACTGATTATCCTTAGCACATGCAGTGATGTTCTTAATTCTGAACTTAGTTCCCAACATGTGGTAGTCCAGCGTCAAACACGGACCATTCCCTGAAAAGAGTAAGTTCCCATTCGCCTTTTTTTAATTTGAGCAAGGCTCTCAAATGATAACTTTATCCATTTGTACACGTGAGCCTCCAACGTATTCATTTCAAATCGTGTTAACTCATGACCATATAATCAATTCTTAGCACCACGACACTTTATTACTATCGTTTTTGTGTGTAAATAATACATTCTTATAACATGATTAAACATGCTGAGAAGTTGGATAATGAATTACTTGTCTACATTAAATGCTATATTTCCATATCCCTGATTCGACATGGATTCTACAATTCCCTCAGCTCAGTGACTCTCTGCCTGATGCTATATTTGATCTTTGCTGCTCCTGACGGTTGATTGTAACGTCCTTACAGTCATACCCGGACCGTGATTTATATTGACAGTAATTACCTCATTAGTGACAGTCAGAGCAGACATAGCAGCGATCAGCTACGGTGTTGGGGAATTTTTTTTTTGTCTGGTGAAATAGAACACTAATACTTATATCATAAATATTCTAAATATCAGAAGTAGTGGAGTTTTAATACTACCCTTGAATTGAGTAAAACTTTATCATCATTATTTTTATTCGGAAATAGTTTAACTTGGATACAGAGTTGAATTTGAGGATGTCATATTGCGGAGTTTTCCTTCACCTGTCATACCTTTATGACGGTATTATGCAAATGAATCTCAGGGTCAATAAAGATAAATACAAAGTAGTTTCCAGAGAGGAAAAATAAAATTACAGTCGTCAGAAACTGTTGCACAATTTCCGGACCATCGTTAAAAAAAGTAGAAACCCTTTGGGGGTGTCCATTAAGTACGTACTTGGAGATGGGTAGGGAGGATAAATCTTTAGGAGTTCTTACGTGTACATCCTCTTTATATATATATATATATATATATATATATATATATATATATATATATATATATATATATATATATATATATTGCGCACAAGAGCGAGAGGGGATGACAAAGTAATTGATGCCACCCTGCAGGTAATAGCAAAGCCTCTGGGGAAGTAATGACTGATAGGTCAAATCGTATATAGAGAGAAATTCTTGCAAGCTATCATCCAGTTTTTTTCTTATCAATTAATGAATCATTATTAAGTAAGAGTTTCCTGTGCATTGTTATTATCATTCTTCATTGTCCTCTACTTCCTTATCACAAGCAACTCCAAGCATCTAACTGAGATTTCTGTAAGAAATATGCCGAAGGAGGATCATTCTAGGACATTGCTACCCAGGGAGGTGTTTTTAGAACTAAGAATGATACTGGCTGAACGATTACCATTAGGACTAACCTAAGGTGAAAGTGACCACGATGGGAGTGCCAGTGCTCTCAGAAGTCCATAAAATCTCTTGCAGTTTTTATTCTATACCTTTTTACTATCGTAGTGGAAAATGCTTTATTATGAAGTACCGAACCCACTTAGCCACGAACATAAAAGAGGTAAAACTTTGGTAGGTTTTTTGGGGTTTTTTTCAAAAGGTAAACTTTAAAAATAAATTGAGATATTTTACTGATCGTCTTGAAAGACTGTCCTCCATAAATACTAATCACATTAGGCAACGAGAGAGCAGAGAGGATCAAGATAAGTTCAATTCTTTTATAGTTCTTAGTTTTAAAAACACCTCCCTAGTAAATATCAAGCCATGGTCATCTATGATTTCTTGATATAATATGTTATGATGTGTTACATATATAATGATAGGGCAGCTATTCCTTTTCCCTGCCTTCATTTATCATTCTCATTACATCTTCAATTTTCATATTTATCGTACTGGTCACTTGTTACTTGGTGGATGGGCACACGATTTGCCATTATTGTGATATTACCTAGCTCTTTATGAGAGCTCCGACCAAACACAAACTTATACCTAAACCTAAAACTAAAGATGTACGACAACGGAGGATATTCTGTAACCACTTGACTGGGGCACAGAGGAAGACCATCCTTGTGATGATTTGTGTCAAATAAAAAAAAAATTAAAAAAAGGTTTCTAGGGATTCTTTGATGGTGTGAGATGGATAAATCAGGGGATCTGGCAGGTTTGTCTATAGATGAACCGGTCCAGACTCGGTCGCCTCGGTCGCCTCGGTAGCCTCGGTCGCCCTGTCACTCATCATCGTCTTTCCCGAAGGTCAATGCCTCCTCAGTCTTCCCTTGTCCTCCCAGTGAACCAGTGTCAACTATTAATAACTCTATGAATACAACCGTTGGTTAATAACCCACATAAATGCGGTCATTTATAGTTACAGAAGAAGAAATTACATGAAATTAAGAAAGTAAGAGGGTGAAAATATTGGTCTATAAATATAGGGTATAAGAGTAATACGGCAACGTAGTCTATATTCATAACTGCCATTGTGCGTAATGACCGAGCATGGTTGGTATATGTAAGGAAAAATGTGAAATAGTAGGGTTTACTTTACCCATGAAATTTTACCTCAAAGATTTAACATTGGGATATCGTGGATTATTAAAAAAAAACTCAATGGGAGATTATGTCACAAATGTTGACCAATTAGTCAGTGATAAGGGTGAGATAAATTGTGCTGCATTCAATCCATAGCTACTGAAAATATTCCACCGCTTTGGGTTTGCTGTATAAGCTCGCTTGATTTTGCCTCGTAAGATTACTCCACAAATGAATTTAATGGCGTATTTTCCTTGGCCATGGATCTCGATGGAGTTCCTTCTTGATATCATAAAACATAAAATATGCTAAGGCCCAATAAGAAAGATTGTTTGTATTGTATGATAATGGAAATAAGAGCCCCTCTTCATAAAATATAAAGGCGTTGACGTCGGTGGCATTTAAACAAGAATAAATGATTTGCATGTAATATATGGTGTTGAATCACTGATCTTCAATTAAATCAAATACTAAGTTCGAAGAAAGAATATTCGTGTTGTTTTACATTCTGATTTATGAAATTCAATAGAAAAATTGGAGAGCCAGTAACTCAATAATGTTACTTTTAACGAAACGTTCGAAAAGCTAGAAGTGAAATTTAAATTTGCAAAGACAAATCCTCTTTTTTTTCTCTTCTGGTTTACAGATACGTTGACTACAGGTCCAACATTATATATTTTGCTATTTTCCTGTGATTTTAGGATGTAAATCGTCTTACAACAGGGAGTACTGATAGTAAATAAGATTATTATTATCATTATCATTATTATCATCATCATCATCATCATCATCATAACCGAGTCTAGATGCATGTAAGGCCCGGCGTCCACCTACTACGATATGGCTCCGATATGCCCTACGATGCACCTCCCGATGCAAAATGAAAATCGCGTCCGAAGGTCACCTAATATCGGGGCAGTTGACCACGTTTCTGCGATTAGACACCGATAAAAACCCCATACAATGCGTGGTGGATTGGCATGTCTAGACATATGTCTACGATTTTGCACCTTCCCGATATGGCACCGATTTTGACATTTTGTATCGGTGCCATATCGGGAGGTCTACGATTCTATCGTAGTAGGTGGACGCCGGGCCTAATGCATATTGAAGAAACTTATTTCGAATACTTGATGATCTGACTTCATTCTGAATGGGACTTTTTTTTCTGAATGTCCGCGTAGTGATTTCCAGGTCCTCCATTTTGCGTCAGCAGTGCTAAGGGTCCGTCGATGGTTCCTGGCTGTAGATCGGTGATGGCCAAAAGAATGGCCTTTTAAGAGAAATAAAAAATCTACACCGTTTTCATTGTTTAATTAAACATTTCATATAGAGACTTCATAATAGGTTGATAATAAAAATATATATACATATGCTCCCATTGAAGAGGCACTGCATAGGCATTTTTCTATATATCAGAGATGCTTTCATTACCCATAATTCATACACCACAATCTCTAAATCGTAATAAAAGATATTCTCTATTCTTAAAGAAGTTATCTTGGTAAACACAGGCTAATGATGGTTCAATGTCTTTCACATTTTATTATTTATTTAAAATAAATCAATCCTCATGAGTATATAATATATATGTAGGGACACATGAAGATATTATATAAGTAATTACACGCAGATAAATATATACTAGGATGTAAAAAGATATTTTATGTGACACACAAATGTGCCAACTCCAAATTGCCTGAGCCGTAGTGTTCAACACATCCTCTTCATATGCACACAGCCAATAATTAACTCGTTAGACGAAGATGGACAAAAAAGATATACTATGTTCCTGTGGTGACTTTTATAGGTCAGAACAATTTCAAGTGGCAGGTTTATTTTTATGGGGAGTTACGGGCCTTCACCATCAAGGTGCTGGGTTTTTATTTCTCTCTCGTCGGCTTCACGCTGTGATCATGTTACGACATATCACAAATAACGACTCGTAAATTAAAGGTGTACAAGCTACACTGATGAATTAACTGATGTTATCGTGGGTGGATCCCTCAGCAAAGACCTACTACACAAGTCTGTGTGTTTAGTATTGTAGCTTCCTCTTAATTAATGATTTATAGAGTATATGTTGTACCAAACATTTTGACTGTTATAATCGTCTAGAAAGTATGTTTTATCTCGCAAATGATATTTTAAAATCAACATAAATATTTTCTACTTTTAAGTCAAGAATTATTCAAAATAGCATATCAATTTAACAGCTCTGACCTTTTATTATAAAGACCACCTCATAGTTGTTTCTTATTCGGTAATAGTTATGATTCTACGGATGTGTTGATAGCACATTAATTTGTTCAAAATTTACATATCTAGGGTGCTAGACAAAAAAGAAAATATTCAATTTTTTTTCGTTGGCATGAAGTTGCATGATGGAGAAAAGATGCTATAAAAATAATTAGATGCATTTGAAACATATTGCCTGTACCCAGCTATGGTGGTTGTCGTGTTGGCAATGTGCGTTATTTGTCACATTCATCTAAGTCATACACCTTATATTAAACATTAAAGAAATCATGCCAATTTTTCCTTACGGTTACTCCATGTAACACTTTCGAAACTCGCTGCCTGTGGTCCCAAAACGATATATATATATTACGGTTATTAATGTTTAATTAGCTACATTCATCATAACGCGAAGGATGTGTGTTTAGATGGCCTGTGTGATAGTTCCGCTGCATCTCGAGGTGCAATGTTTGGAGTTGAATGTGTATCTGGGTGACTGAGCGGCGCCGGGATTCTGAGAAGATGACAGATCAGCCACCATTAGTGTTTTATGTTCATGCTCTTACAATGGGACCAGGGGGAGTTGGCTATGGCGGGCCTACCGCGTCATAATGACCCAGGTCATAACTCCATTATCTTCATAATGAGGGTTCGATTAGCCGCCATAACCGCCATAATCAGCCAAGGGGAGGTGAAGTTATGCACTCAGAGGAATGTGTAGTAGAGAACTGAGATGTTTTAAGGATAGAAGACCACAAACACACGCCAACACAGGGTTAATTCAGTGTGAAATAATTTATTATAACTTAACATATATCAGATTGGATACATAATGATAAAACCGTGCATCTCAAACGAGCCACAATCACAGAGATTATATAACATTGCAATGGCTTTCTGGTAACTCCTTATTTGATATCTGGTTCATGATTGATATGTTCTTGAGTTTAATATGTTCATACATACATATTTATACATTGAAACGTCTGACACCTGGCCAGATGGCAGGTAGGATCCAATTACTAAACACCTGCAGTTAATTGCCTCGGGTGTATGAAGTTAGAAAGACATTCATTGTAATTACTTATCTTTAAAGTTCCATTATGTAGTTTTGCGTTTTTTTATTCGTTCACAGTAGAATTGTATGAATTATCACCTTCAGACACAGCCAACTCAGTAACACCTTTAGTTCAGTAACTCTCCAAGCATGTACACAGCCAACTCAGTAGCATCTTTAGTTCACTAACTCTCCAAGCAGAGTTTGTGTAATGATATGCATCTCTTCTAACGCTCCATACGTATATTACGGCATATATGTAGACAATAATCGATGGTTTAGTAGGCAAGCGGCCGTAAACCACGAGCGGTTGACGCGTCGTAATACACGAGCGTCATGGAGTCTATTACGACGTCAACCTCGAGTGGTTTACAGAGCCGCCCGTCTACAAAACCATCGTTTGTTTTATTTATTATCCATTTTATCCAATAGATAAAACCCAGGAAACGCCATATGAAAGGCTGTAACACTAGGGACGATAATTTTGCTATATAGCACTATTTTCCCGTATACCACAGCTTTGAGGCCGTACACCATAGTTATGGTATCTGACAATGAGTAGTGGTTTACTGAGTCCTCATATATTCTCAATGGGTACTTTGTATACCATGGATAATATGAATCATAATTGACTACATTATACGTTGTATACCTTGTATAAAATACGTTTTTACTAACAGATACGATCCAGTGACCGTTATACAAAACCTTTATCGAATAAATATAAAGAAAAATACATTTTATTCCCTTTAGCCAATGAAGCTTGCAATATAAAAACACAAGCTTCTTTTCCCATCAATCATGGGCAAGTTGTTCATCAATAAAGATTCATTTTATTTTCATTTCAAAATTATGTTCATTGACTATATATCTATTTTCTTATTAGGTCATAATTCAACATATAGTTTGTTTTCAAACACGGCGAATACAAATGATTTAACTCTGTCATCTAGATAAGCTCCATCCAGTGCATCTAATACATTGCCATATTTATGCAACGTGAGATAAGAATAATATGATAAAATGTGATGGTTATATAATTAGACAATAATGACTATCTGACTATTCATAATATCAGTAATTTCAAATGTATATATGCCCCAAGGACTCGATGCCGACACAATGAATCTGTAACTCAAATATTCATTTAATTTGTTAAAATATCTGGGAATTGTTTCTCATGCATTTGATGGATATTTTCACTTGGACGCGCTTTGAGATCAATATAGCTCCCCAACTTTGACATCTGTAACCATTGAAGATTTCATGTATATCATACGCTATTGGAAGATGGTTCGACTAATAATTGGATATGATAGTATCCTATTGACACATTATTTCGCATGCATTTCTCAGAATGAACAAGAAGTATAGAGAAAGAACCATCGCCGGTCCAGTTCGATTAGGTCTAATTGAAAGTAAAGGGATTAAATTTTCAAGTGGATCTCATTTCGGCCAGCACTGACCCAGCGTTAATGTTACGGCGGGCGGCGGGCGGAACCGACCTGCCCCCGCCGCCCAACGCCCGGCCCGCCGCCACCAGGGGGCGGGCAGTAAATCGCCGGAAGTGAAATGGAGGTGACGGCCGGACGTGTGAGGTGGGCATGCGCAGTGACGTGATCGACGACCGGGCGATAATTAGAACGATGATGGCCGTCCCACAAGTCTTTGCGCGGGGCGAGTGTAATTACGCAGGGGTTGCCGGGAAGGGTGGCTATCGTCGGTGCGCGCGCAGCCACTCAGCGGAAGTTCCAAGCCCCCCCTCCCACCTACAATTAGCATGGACTTCGGCGGATCAAAGGCGTGCCGTAAAAAGGAGCAGTTTCCCGCCAAAAGCCAGAACGAGGCTGGCGAGACGCGACAAAGGTGGCGCCACTATCGCCGCCATGCTTCAGGCGACGCTGACGTCATTATTACGACGCTCGGCGCGACACCTTTAGGGCGATATACGAACTACGACGTCATGAATGGCATGGGATCACAGCGTGACTACAGGAGGCCTTTGAGAATAACGAAATCCGTTACTGAAATGCATTGTCTATTCATATGGTACATATAAGGGTGGAAATCGTTAGCTTTGACGCTCATAGTTATATTCGCTATATCAATGACAAATAGGAAAGGATGAGTTTATAAGGTCCGGCGTCCACCTACTACGAAATGGCTCCGATATGGTCTACGATGCAACTCCCGAACAAAATTCAAAATCGCGTCGGAAGGTCACCTAATATCGGGGCAGTTGACCACGTCTCTGCGATTAGACACCGATAAAAACCCCATACAATGCATGGTGGATTGGCTTGTCTAGATATATGTCTACGATTTTCCATCTTCCCGATATGGCACCGATTTTGACATTTTGTATCGGTGCCATATCGGGAGGTCTACGATTCTATCGTAGTAGGTGGACGCCGGGCTTATAGGTAAGACGTTAATGCTCCAGAGAGCATTACATAAACATACATAATTATACAGAAAACGTATTATTTTCTCATTCACGTGTAATTTAACGACGGTCATATTCGCCTGTAAAATGTGGCGAGCAAAGGCACAAGACGCCACAGAGTATGTACACAACAGTATTTACAGATAATGAGCTACACTCACTTCATGATTGGTATTGTTTGTTTACATACCCAACATTGACTGGTTTCAGACACAAGTGGCCGTAATCTCCGAGTACCAGACGCGCAGTAATATCCAAGCAATGCGAGGATATCACTTTGGGTAATTCACAACTGTGGTGTGATTTTAGAATATCAGTCATCATTTATTCATTTACTTCAGATCCATTCCGAGGAATTCACCTTTGCCTCACTGGATTTACGAAGGACCCTATATTGGTGATTCTAATATCGATTTTCTAACATCAAAATGTCCCCATGATCTGGATATAATCCAGATATCCAGATGATCCCTGGAGAGAACATGGTTATAACCTACTCCCCGCCCCTTATTTAGAATAATCCATGCGGGGTGCTCACCTATCGACGGTTCCCGCCACCCTCTGCCGCTAGGTGGCCTATGCTCGGGCACGCTGGGTGTTCCCACGTCGACAGAGAGGCTCAGAGCTGTGGAATTCAGCGAAACGGTTTCTCTTCTCAGAAAAGGCAGAATACATCGAACAAGCACTCAATATTCCCAGCACAAACGTGAGCTGACATTGACTTTCAAATTATAAACATATGACGGAAGGATGGAGTAGATTTCCAAGGAGAAAGTGTCCTGGGGGTGTTTTTACAAGAAAGAGCGATAACAAAATCGATCTTATTACGTTCTCGTTAAAAAAAATGAAGATCGATTATTATGGAAGACAGTCTTACAAGGCAATCATGTATAGATAATTATATACATATGCTCATGTTATTCAATGTATGTAAACAATAAGCACTGAGAATATATATGCCATTTTTACAAGATACTCATCATATACATTTGGGAATGTCCTGCTCAAAGAATTATCGTCCATTACAATCATAAGGCTTCAACAATAATATCACTTTTAAATAACGTAGATATAGGCAGATCCTTGCCAGTATCCCTATGTAAATCTTTATCGTAGTCGTTGATTCAGTATCGATTTTTCTTTAAAAACACACTTTCTGAATCACTCTCTCATGTAACCACACCAGTTCATCCTTTGTTGACCCAGATGTCCACAGTCTCCTAACAGGCTTTGGTCATTTAAATGCCAAGAATAATATCTCGAAAGGGGTACCAGGGAGCACAAAATTCTGTCCATAGGGATTGACCACTAATGCATGTGTATATTGATATGCATTATGTGGTTTATGTATTTTGGACACAAGGAAGTTCACAGGTGCTGTTGCGATTGCTAGCGTTATGATACACTTGAAATAAATGAATCATTTTCGTTCATTCTGAATGCTGATATCTAATATTATATTGCATTTATCTCTACTATTGTCCATATAATCATATACAACTGTTAGACTGACTCACACCAAGTGAAGCGTGTCCAATGAACTAAAAATAACTGTTTGGTATCCTTCACATGAATTATATCTCATACTGATAAAGCCCTGTTGCTATGCCATAAAATATCAATAAACACAATACAAACACATATATCAAGATAGATATATTGGCTGACTAGGATGTATTCTATAATAACAACAAAGCAGCATTTCTAGTATAAGAATGGCGATGCTTCCACTTAATAACAACAGCAAAGATGACATGAGTTTACAAGACAATAGAAAGCCTCGAACCTACGTCTCTTAATCTAACCTTAATTCATCTAACAAATATGATTCAGAGAATGATATGAACTATATTCAAGTGAGACAGATAGCTCCATTATCACAGTATTTAACAATATCTGTTATAATTCAATAGCTTTTAGAGATAAATAGTAAGTAGACAGCAGATGGCATAAGCATCATTTTGTATCAAACCAACGAGTATACTTTAAACTCGTTGTTCAAACCAAGCCGGGGAAGCAAAGGTCAATTAGCAATTGCGCCCCATGCCGCTGTGAGAGACTTGAGTATGAACAGTAGATGCAAAGAACCAGTTATAATGAGCTAGATCATTCCATATAATATGAGTGAATAGAATAAAAGAAATATGATATTAAGGTAGTAGAAGTAGAAGTTAACATAGAATATTAGGAAACGTCCTCACTTTGGACGAAACGATTCCTGTTCGAGGTCAGTCATCAATTTCATACTGCCTGACGCCATAGGCGGAAGGCAATATGAAATAGACGACTGACCGAGAAGGGGAACCGTTTCGTCCACAGTAAGGACGAGTTTATAAAGCCCGGCGTCCACCTACTACGATATGGCACCGATATGCCATACGATGCACCTCCCGATAAAAATTCAAAATCGCGTCGGAAGGTCACCTTATATCGGGGCAGTTGACCACGTTTCTGCGATTAGACACCGATGAAACCCCATACAATGCGTGGTGGATTGGCATGACTAGACATATGTCTACGATTTTGCACCTTCCCGATATGTCACCGATTTTGACATTTTGTATCGGTGCCACATCGGGAGGTCTACGATTCTATCGTAGTAGGTGGACGCCGGGCTTTAGAGATAAAGGCAACACAAACTGCGCTGATATGCGTTCAGATCATTGTGTATTTACAACGCAGTGTGTCTTATGACGACGTTCAGATTGTAAACAAACCCAGTTCGGTGGAGGATCCATCCCTACACACCCTCCTCCAGTAGGCTGATTTTTACCCCCAGGACAAGCCCTCCGACAAAAACCAGTCGGGGTAATTCACTGGAAGAGGGCCCCCTCGGCGTACGTAGCCGCTCTATTTACTAAGTCCCACATTGAGGACATCCAGTGCAGCCCACGAAAACCCCAGAAGTGATCGCCACAGTTTCCGAGAAAATCACAGTTTCCTGGAACGGCTCCAGCATCGACCCCGATTTCCGGAGAATCCGGGATGTGAATACTGTATACGCTAGATGAGATTCTTCTCCGGAGGTTTTCTCCTTTTTTTTCTCTCTTCTTTTTGGTGTCACAGAACGATGGTTATTATCAGGGAGGGTGTTGGGAGGATGAATCCATGCGTGTGTATGTGTGTGTATTGCTGGAGGGTGGATCTCTGCGGGGGGTCCGGGCGGTGGGAGGGGTGTTTTGAGGGAGGCTCAAAGAGAGGGGCTCATACACGGCTCACTCCTGGCTCACACACGGCACACACACGGCTCACACATGCCTCACTCTGACGTCTCTATATTCGGCGCGCGTTCGCTGACTCAGACGCCCGCGTTCGGGACTAAATCCCGCGTGTCGTGCGCCGCGCGTTCCTCCTGCGTCCGTCCCGCGTCCCGATCCGGCGCGCATGCCCCGTCACGTCTTCCGGTCGCTATCTGGTCGCGTTCCCGCGCTAATTAACCACGGGTTCTTAACCCCAGCCGTGTCGATTAGTCATCAGGCACCCTCAACCCACACCCCACACCCCACACCCCACCCCCCGTCCTGAGACCATGCGGGATTACTACCCCGGACTGCCCCTCCCCTGTACAAGGGGTGGTCCACGTACCCTGCCCTCCCCAGGGTGGGTCCCTCCAGTAGGTTGGTGTGGGGAGATAGAAGGTCGCGCCCGTCCCCTGGAGGTACAGCGGGGGGAGTCTATTATTACATGTGGATTAGGCATCCTCCAGGGTTTGGATCCCGGGGCCTTGACCTGTGATGGGGATCATCCCCCGCCCCCGCCGCCTCCGGGCCCGGGGTCGTCGACCCTCCTGTAGGATTATCGCCGCGGCCCCGCCTCACAGAGGTCCCCACGTGACACGGGTCACGTGATGGATGCGTGTCACGTGACCGGGGCGCGCGTGCGTCTGTAAACTCGCGGAGGTAGCACGCGTTTCGGGGGGGTCTGGCGGTGGGTCGTGCGGGGGTGTTAATTTGTAGCCACATGTTACACACCTCTCAGCTGTCCTGGCGTTTTACCACGGACCCTAGACTTGCTCAAGTCTTTGATTATGGACATTCATGATTAAACCAAATTACGATAAAGTATGTTGCGGTGTGACTGGTCCAGGAATCAAAGACTTGCCCACTTGCCCATTAAGAACGAAACCTCCTGTAGATTGCAACCCCAACCGCTCCCTGTAACCCCACACCTCCTTCTACACCTCCCCCTCTACCAGTTCCCTGAGTTTTATGTTATCAGAGCAATAAATCCCGCTTGTGGACGACCTTCGACTGTGTTAAAACCCCCGTGAGGAGTAGATGGAAGGGTAGAGGGACTGAAGCCAAACGTAAACCAAGACAATCCCGAATTTCAATCTCCAAACAGATGTCCTGACCAGTTAGAAGGAACTCTGCAAGGAGAGTGCTGGATAAGCCTGGCGTTAAACAGCGCCAGAAATCGGACACCATTACCCATTTGACCAGTCCCTGTATCGAGGAGAAGAGAGGTGGGTTAGGTGGAGGGATACAGGGACTGGGGCCTGTATCAAGGAGAGGAGGGGTGGGGTTGGCGGAGGGAAACAGGGACTGGGGCCAGTCTACACGGACCCCTCCTCCCTCACTATCAGCACCGACAACCCTTATAGTATCGTAACAATCTGACCGTGTCTAACTAACCGCAACTACCAGCCCACCATCAGCAGTTATAGACGCAAACTAGTTCCGGGTGAGAGAATTCAAAAGTTACGAGGTGATGATCTCACCAAGCGAGTCAAGGCGGCTATCTCTGGAATCGTCAATACAAAATAGCATGCATTATACCGGGGACACACCAAGCGAGCGAAGGCAACGATATCTGGAATCGCCAACATAAATTGGCGTGCATGTGAGATATTATTCCATAGGAATATATCCTGCCTATAATTTAGCATCTTGGAAGCAATAATCAGGTGAAATATTAAATAATAGCTCGCATATAGGCCATTTTGTGTTGGCGATTACGGAATTCGCTCCGTTTCTCGCTTGGTGTGCCTCCGGCTTTAAGGCCCGTTTCCATTGGCCGACGAAAACGGTGTTGAGTCTTTGTGTTCTGCTAAAAGCCCATTTCCATTGGCCATCACCGATATACAGTCAAGGACCACCGATGGACCATTACCACTGCTGACGCAAAATGTGAATAGGCTACTAGGAGAAGACAAAAAATATAAACCGTTTTTATCGGCCAATGGAAAGAGGCCTTAAGCCCGTTTCCATTGGCCGATTATTCTGCACCAATCTGCAGTCGGGAACCACTGGTAGGTTCTTTGGGTACACTGACGCCAGATCAGTAAATGGAAACGAGAATCGCAGACCACGCTGACCGATTAATTTGGTATAAATCATGTAACAAGGACACCATCGACGGATTTTCTCATGGAAAATCTCTTGTTTACCAGGAAAGTACAGTAGAACCAGTGCATACACTGCACCCTCACCAAAATATTGATACCGACATACAGTCAGTGGCACCACAGACAGACTTTAAGGGACTCTCAAAAACATCTCTGCCGTTCTCGTCGGCCAATGGAAACGAGGTTCATGTGAGATATTTTTTCACAGTAATATCTTCCACCGATAATTTAGCGTCTGAGAAGCAATGATCAGGTGAAATATAAAATAATAGCCTTCATACTGGCCGTTCTGTGTTGGTGATTCCGGAAATCGCTACCTTTCTCGCTTGGTGTATCCCCAGCTTTGAAAGGGCCTGAATCATTCTCTAAACAGTGAGTTGTGAAATAGCGTTTTAATCAACTCCAAGTATAACAATAAAAAATAGACATGGTGAGTGTACTTGAATTCCATCTGTTCCTCGATATATTTTCGTCGTAGCAGATTCCATTCAGGCTCCCTCACCCTGTTTTCATATATTATGTACATACAAGAAACACACATTTAATTTGTAGTATTTAACTTGTAGTTCTCTATGTTTGTAAGTTTGGAAGTGTTGATTTCCATCCTATATGTCAAAACAGTTACTTTGTAAATGTCTGAAGGTATTCATAGTGTGTTGTTTCCAGTTCATAATCATGGACTCTTGAACTAAATGTCAGAACTGCATCACTGTATCAGAACAAAATGCATTTAGTAACCTATCGAACCTTTGAATCAAAACACTGTCTCTCTCATGATATAGCATCACATATGTGACAACCTCCAGTCTCTAGCGGCACCCTATGGTGTTTCTGTAACCACAAAAATCCAAACAATGTATAAATCACACTCAAAGTAGACTCGACCTCAATCTCCCACTTCTGTGGGCATGACACACATTTCGCAAATACAAAAAAATCCCTTCCTCAGAACATCTTCTTAAAAAATTAAGTAGGTTATGCTTCCACGAAACCCTAAAGGATGTCAAAGACTTAAAAAGAAAATCAATGTAGGTCAACGGTTCCATGATGGTAGATATCGCTATGAACTACTTCAAGGACAACCACCCTGAGACACGTCCACCCTCCTGAGTTACAAGGAAAGCTCACAATTGCGTCGGTTAAACGCTTAGAGGTCGGCGGTGGCTGAAACAATTTGTATTTGCCCTTTCTTTGATCTACGTGCTATCTGTTGGAAGGGGTTGATCACAGAGGGGGGTGAGGGTTATTCTTCAGATCTCCCTCGAAGGGAACCCCAATTCCCACCACTTCCCAAACCCCTCCGCCTAGTGCGCGTTTTTGCAGGCAGGGGGCGCAGCCGACTCGTTTGAGGGTTCTCGGGTTGAGGCTGCCCCCCTACTGCCCCCCTCCCTCCCATTCCCGACGCGCTGGGGGAGGGGGAGTATGGTAATGAGGCAGAGAGGGGGTTGCCGATTCAGAACGAGGAAGAGTGGACATCGCCGGGTCCGGGTGTGTCTAGCTATAGACCCGACTTTGCTGATAAACGAAATGAAGACGATCCATGGCCAGCCTGATAACCCTTTCTGACAGAGCAATGCCATGTGAGATTCCCGCGAGCATGGTACGACAATGTTGTTTTTGTTCTTTATAATTGTTCTGAATATCATCACAGAATTGTGAAAATCACACAAACTATTGGGCTAAGGGGTCCCAATAGGTCTGTAAAATATCAGAAGGTTCTGATGAATATACATGATTTACTCGATGTTTCAAATTTGTAATAGTTTCTAATAATTATATTGACTAAAGAGACTGGCCATACACACGTCACAATTGGTTCTGGTACCTGCCATACATAGTACACATGTATAAGTGCATAGTGAAGAATGTGTGACTCTTGAAGGGTTAAGTGCAATCAGTATCTGGACACTGGGTCTCAGAGCGGGTATGCTGCTAGAAGTAGAACTATATTTATAAATACCAGACTGTCTAATCTATGAGACCCCCAGCTGGAAGCCACATGTTTCCCTTCATGATGAAACAGTTGTAGACGCCTAACATAATTTACATCAATATTTAGGATAACGTAAAGATATCCAGGCGTTGTTTTGTACACTCACGAGTTTATATTGATATGGGTCTTTAAAAGACTGCACGGAAACCATTCATAACATATCTAGACGGAAACGTCAAACTTGAGATCACATTTGTTTACATATATATTGTATCAATATTTCTAAATTATCAACAATATGCCACTGTACAATCGATTCTTGTTTGACGATCCTATAGAGGTATTATGTTGATCAGTTTATACTTTTGCCAAGTATTGTAACATTTCTTTTTTTATAACTAATTGAAGCTTTTATATATTATAAGGAGTGAAATTCCTGCAAGTGCATTGTGCGAAAATCAGATATAAATCAGATCAATTATAATCACTCATTCTTAGATAGAAATAATGTTTTTATCTACCTCTGATGACAAAATATACATCCACCATGAATTGCGCAGTTGATATCAACAACTTCTAAGCTGACCCGAATGATACGATTTGAAAAGTGTATCCGTAAAGGAAATTTGAAAATATGTCCACTGGGATGATCAATATCCTAAATCATTCGTTTCTTAGCATAAACCATTGGCAATGTGCTCTAAAACATTTCCTTGTACGGGCTATTTTTTATGTTGTGCAACTAACAAATCTGCAATTATATATGATTTGAGTGGATTGTCACTGTTTGAAGAGGAATGAAGGGGAAGCCACAGTTCGTAGAATGAGATGGATTCGTCAATCGGTTACAGTAATTTTCCAAAAGGAAACATGAATTGTGTACTCTTATAATTTAGAAAGTTAAAATCCATCTCCGAAGAAGACAGCCGAGACTTGTGAGTTTTCTCCCTCCTTTTCGCCCCGGGTCATGCTATTTACCGCCAGTGGAAAATCGTTTCTTCTATATCGCAGCAATAAACGTCAAAAAACGCTGCAATGCTAACAAATAAAGCCGGTCGCTGGCCGTAGCCCGTCTATTTATGGGTTTACCCTTCCGCGGTTTGTTGGGTTGGGTCATAAACTACCCCCGTGACGCCGGGCGCCCTCCACCGCTCCCCCGCCACCCCCCCGAACCCGAGCCGACCCCCGCCTAGCAGCCTCAGCCCCCGCCAGCCCCGCCGAGTCGGATGAAAGCAAATACGGACGTGAATAAAAATACGGAATAAATACGGCATGACGAGAACTGGTCTCCGGGGTTTCAGTCTTTGGCAGGTCACCAGTTGGTCCCCCTGCCGGCCACATCGATCCCCACCCCCGGCGCGTTCCTGTACTTCTCACGCGCTTACAGCTTAATACGCATGCGCGACACAAACATGGCGGCAATTGACGGTCACGTGGTCTTGATTTGTGGTCGGGCGACGGAAAAGGCATCGGGCCAGCGTCGGGCTGGTGGGAGACCAGCGAAAGGCCTGCCGATATTAGCTAGCCCAGCATATGTCCTGTCGGGAACCGGTCAATGAACAGCGATTAGCGCATGCGCAGAGGGGTGCCCGTCTCACCGCGAGATCCCGCGAGATTCGGGCGATAAATGATGAATTTTGCAGTGTTAGTCGTAAACAGAATATCTTTCGTCTCGTGAACCGTCTTAGGCCCGGCGTCCACCTACTACGATAGAATCGTAGACCTCCCGATATGGCACCGATACAAAATGTCAAAATCGGTGCCATATCGGGAAGGTGCAAAATCGTAGACATATGTCTAGACATGCCAATCCACCATGCATCCCAGTGGGTTTTTATCGGTGTCTAATCGCAGAAACGTGGTCAACTGCCCCGATAGTAGGTGACCTTCCGACGCGATTTTGATTTTGCATCGGGAGGTGCATTGTAGGGCATATCGGTGCCATATCGTAGTAGGTGGACGCCGGGCCTTAACCGATGATAAAAGGATATAAATTGTAGACATGCAACTGTATTCTTGAGAGAAATAACCTCAATATTCTGTATGCAATCAAACTGACATAATTGTATCGAAATTTGGCAACTTTTTGGTAAATAACGATATTTTGTGTATGATATTGTAAGCCTTACTTAATCTAATAGTATTGCATGAAAATGCAAGAAGCAGCGAAGGGAAATAGCAAGGAGAAAGAGTTGGGGAAAACATACATCAACTGTGTCATAAATCCTCCCTTCCCCAAGGTCATTGGTTCAATTGTCCAATAGAGGAACGGCGCACTTGTACTCTCCTTTATTTCCCCATTTAAATCTATCTCGCCCGCTCTCGGCCCGATTACCCGGATAACCCTGACGACTAGGCTTAACCGCCACTTGAGCAGGTAAGTACTTAGAAGACCAAGGTGTGCGAGTAATGATAATTGATGTCGAGATTCACCCGAGTTTCCTCCGAAGATTTTGAACTTTTTAGAAACAGGTCGATAGAAGCGCCCTCACCCGGGACGCTGCCCTGGTCACGTGACCAGACAGAAGATGTGTTTGGAGGCGTCCATCTGGCAACAGTCTATCCTCCGGGGCATTGTGTGTGCCCCATCACCCCGCTCTACCCCTGTAGGACCCCCCTTCACATGGTCAGCCTTTTGATACCTAGTGACACTTTTATAAAATCCATCAACGTCGCCGTGTGAACCTTAGAGGTCAGAGTTGCGGCCAGAGTTCGGGGAAAACCTTGGTGAGGCCCTGTCCATCCTTGCTGTCTGTCTGGTAGAAAAGGGGGGATAATAAAAAGGAGGGGTGTATCTGCACGTGAAGGGGAGGGAGGGGGGTATAGAGGCTAGACCCAACGTCTGCGGGATATGTCAAAAATTACACCTTAGGTGGCCCGCGGCGCATCCCTCCCCAATGCTGGTGTCACCTTGATGGATCTGTTATAACGACCGGACAGGTTGAGGGGTGGGGCTCATTGTCTCTGCGGGTGTGATTAGGGCAGTCTGCGAGCCCTCCGTCTGCCTGGAGCGTGGCCCGGGTATGTGTCTTGTCGTGGGGTGGGGTGTGGGGTAATGTGGGTGTCTAGAGGAGACAGGGGTGCGGTGTGGTGGGGGAGTCGGGGGTGTTTATTTGGTTGGGAGCTCTCTGGTAGTGGTTTGTTTAATCTGATGACACCGCCCCCCCCCCCTCACACACACACACGACCCCATCAGACCACACCTGGCTTTGTGGATAGTCCCCACTAGAGGCGCCTTTGTCAATGACCCACCCTCCCCACTAACCGCCCATCTTTACCCGTCTTAAGCTCACAGGGTTGAGATGTGAGACGAGTGTGCGTTGACCGCAGTAAAGGTCCGAACCCACCGAGCTCCAACACAATCCAATGTGTGAGAATATTGTATATCTCTCATTAAAAATGTGACGAACTCTTAAAGTATTATGCTGTGGTTGTACATGATTAAAGAGAGTAGGAAAAACATGAGGTATTGTGAATCGAGATCTACTTGTTCTGGACATGATGGAATCCTGATTAGCATTTGTATGATAAACCAGGTATAACAATGTTTTAACAAATATTGGGTTTTTTCGTTGGTTTTTTTTTCTAATCACTTTGTTTTTACTGAGTGGTACATCGATGGAAGGCTTCATTTTAAGTATACCTCTCAGTGCGGGATAGTTACAAGATATTTCATTTTGTGATCGTGCAGCGTAGGTAGGTGACCTAAGCATAAGGCCCGGCGTCCACCTACTACGATATGGCTCCGATATGGTCTACGATGCACCTCCCGATACAAAATCAAAATCGCGTCGGAAGGTCACCTAATATCTGGGCAGTTGACCACGTTTCTGCGATTAAACACCGATAGAAACCCCATACAATGCGTGATGGATTGGCATGTCTAGACATATCTCTACGATTTTGCACCTTCCCGATATGTCTCCGATATTTGCTTTTCGAATCGGTGCCATATCGGTAGGTCTAAATTTCTATCGTAGTAGGTGGACGCCAGGCCTAAGACTTTAAATGTAGTATACTGTAACTTCTGCAATGGCGCACTACATTCTGGAGAAACATGGCTGTCGTGGTCCCAATGTAAACCTAACATAAACCATTCTAGCATAAACCGGTAAGAATGCAACGTCTGAAGACATTTATTACATCAATACGCGAAGCGGCCCGCACCACAAGGTCAAGGGGTCAAAAAGGGGGGTTCACAGCGCCCCCTATGCGGTCAGCACAGGAGGAGCGGGGGCAAGCTGGAGGATCGAGTACAGAGGGTCCTGTTGCACTTCCCTGAGTCCCAAACTGAATCTGGGAGCTGTTTCAAAAGCCGGGGGAGTAAACGGGAATGGCCACCGCCAAAGCGAGAGCAATCAACGGCATTAAAAGTGAGAGTTCTAAGGTCTCGTTTCAGAACTGGCGTCGCTGCTAAGACCCCACTGCCATTAGCTATGCCACCATAACAAACGAGACACTTAATAAATAACTATATATCGAATGATTTAATAATTCCAAATTATTCCTCATATTTTCCCCCACATTTCAGTTTTTATTTGACACTTCTATTTGATTCTTAGCGGAGTTACAGAGCCTAACTATTGAAACGGGTACTACCACTGTTGGTGCCGCTTTGGTCCAAAGTGCCACTCGCTGTTAGCGAGGTGCCGCTATTTGGTTAGTGAGAGCAACTACGAGAGTTTTTTCAACTAATGAAACAGCTCCCTGGTTTCATGTTTGGTGCGCCATACAATGCTCGCCGATGAACGTGGCTGGGGGTGGGAGGAGCTGGGGTACGGGGGGTACATAAGAGGGGTTGAGGGTGGAGGATCATCGCTTCACCCTGGTGTTGTGGAGTCGGCGGGGGGCATTGTTCCCCTCCCGGCGGGTGGGTTTTCTCAGCAGACACATCGCCGACACAGACGGATGTGTCCTGACTGGCCGGGCCGCGCTTTACGCCTTCTGTCAAACCCTGAAAGATAAGCGGCGAGTGGGGAGATGGATGGTAGGGGCTGGTGGCGGGTGACCGGGCGGGATGCGGGGCCCGGCAGTCACAGGGTATACAGCGGAGACCCCTCTCACCCACCCACCCGCTAAACACCCCTCAATGGGGGGATTTTGTCTGTGTTGTCAATATACCCTCTCCAGGGTGCCGCAGGGGCTCAGATGGTAGCATATGGGGTATAGGGTGAATAGGAGGGTTTATCTCACCCCTGACATTTTTTTCCCCATGCATCTAACATTGGGATCTTGTACTCAATACCAATGGAGTATGGTAAAACTAATATTCAATTGGTCCATGGATTTAGCATTGGGAACTTGTACGCAACGCCTATGGAGTACTGTAGAAAAATTCTCATAGGGGAAGATGCAACAAATGTTAGGCAATTAGTCAGTGATAGGGGTGAGATAAAATCTGAACCACACTCGATCCATAGCCACTGGAAATACGCCATTCGCTTTGGTCTGTTATCCGTAATCTAACTCAGCTGTGCCTCGTAAGATTACTCCACAATCGAAACTCCTGGCGTATTTCCAGTGGCCATGGATCTCGATGCAGTTCCTTCCTAGTATGTTGCCAGCACATATACACGTTGAGCAGGCTCCCCTCCTCCAGTAACACACAGGAGCGGGTGTGGCTGACAGCACCCCCCCCCCCAGGTTCCTCCAGGGTCTGGGGTAACAGATACAGGGCGCTGGAGTGCTTGAAGGACATGGACGATGCTCTGGAGGAGGAGGAGTGGGGAGAGGGTACGGAGTGTGGTGTGGGCGTATGGGTGCGTGTCCCACATACCTCCAGATCCTATATCCACCCTTCTCCAGACCCACATTTCTCCACATGGGTTAAACCCAACACCCTGGAGACTTGGAGCCTGCTGCAGTGGAGCTCCCATCATCGCCCGCCATCCACGCCTTCCTCCAGGGCGGCCCGCGCCAGGCTTCCTCCAGCAGGCAGTGGCCGTTGAAAGCGGGGCGCCGTATTAACATAAGTGGATTTTGACATGTGCTCCGGCTTGCCAGTCAGTTCTCATTTCGGGGTATGCCGCCTACCGTCCCCCGTCCCACGTCCCCCGCCCGTCCCCCCGGCCGGCCACCGTCGACGGAGGCCCGGCCACACCCCGCCCAGCCCCGGCCGTCATCTGAGAAGGTCGGCCGGCGAGCCCCGAGGGGTAAAACTATATTGAGCCGTCACGGGTTGCACAGGCAGCGGCTGGACTGAACAACGGAGAGAAGAAGTTGTATTTGACAAGAACGGCGACAGAAGCTGTGCGAGAGAATGAACGATATCCTCCCTCTCCCCACATCATCACTCTCTGAGTCCCAGCTTCAGATATGGACAGTTATGGGGATATATAGGCAGGAATCTGTAACTTTGTAAAGAAAGGACAAGAGAGCAACTCTCAATAACAAAAAGATGTCTAAATATTGAATATTTTCTATATAAGTAATTTGGGGTTTATATTCTAATCGTGGTTATAATTTATTAGATGTCTATAGATGGCCTTTGTAGGTAGATATTGAAAGTAAATGGGTTTATTTTGTATGTGGAAATATAGCATCTTATACGATCTGGGAGGTGTTTTTAAAACTAAGAACCATAAGAAATTGATCTTATCGTGGTGTTTATTGCATGTTCGTTATCTATAATGATCCGGCATTATAAAGGATGGTCTTACAAGACGATCAGGAAAATATCTTTGTTTTGATTTTTTTTAAAGTTCAAAGTCCCCCCCCCCCTTTTTTTATGGCCGTTGTTAGGTTGGTTCGATTCTTCATAACAAATCATCTTCCACTAAGATAGGATAAAAAGTAAACAATAAAAACTGCAAAAGATGTTCTGGAAACCCGAGGAGCATATTTAATAAGCGAACTGACCCTCCGATCGTGGTCACAATCGCTTGAAGTTAGTCCTGATCGTAATCGTTCAGCCAGTATCGGTCTCAGTTTTGATAGAGTTACAACCTTCCTGGTCTGATACTACTGAGGCTACGTCAAATAATAGGTCTCTGTGGGTCGACGACCTGTGTTTAACTTCACCTCTCTTCACGAATGTGTAATTATCGTTAACGGCAACAAGCTCGTGGTGCTCGTCCCTGGATGAGGTACCTCGGGGAATTCTTACGGTGCTGATGAAGACGATTATTTTAATAAAAACCATATATTCTTATTAATATCCTACAGAAATAGACGACCCCATAAGAAGACCACACAGGGTAGAGATTTGTGAATTATGATAAAACAACCTTACCATGGTCGTATATTATACAATACCAGAGGACGCTTGATGTTATATACGGAACGAGGTCCTGAGGCTGAGTTCCGTGAATAACATCAACCTCAGCAAATCTTAAAGAGTATGAATTACGACCATGATATGTTGCTCTATATTCATCATATACCCAAAATTAATATTTGTAATTTAAAAACATGTGCATGGATTTATAATAAAGACACACCTTCTATATGCATATCAGGAGTCATAGTTAGACACACACATACAGGGTGGAGATATCAGGGTTAGACCCACATACATATTAAGGATATCAGGGTTAGACACACATACAGTGTGAGGATATCAGCCATGTATAGACACACACATACATGAGAACGTAGACACACAAGCGAGCGACAGCTGTGATTGCCTTAACAAAGAAACAGCCGCTAGAGGGCCCCATGTGTCCACACGGATGATGCCCTAATGTGCGCATGCGCCTGACAGAAACCTTTTATCTACCACCAGAGGGCGTGGTGTGTATGGGTGGAGGTGGGGGGGGGGGCGCTGACGGTTTGACCATCCCTCCCCTCCCCCCACCCCCCGCCTCAGATCATCCCTGGCCCGGACCTTAATACCCCCGCGCTTACTCATAAAGACCCCGCCAAATTAGCATATCATAAAGAGGAATCTCCACGTCCAAGACGGAAGGGGCATTGATTGCCAGGAAAACAGGGATTTCCAATGGCACCGCCTCCCAGAGCTTAATTGCCAAGGGACAGGGATGGGTCTCTGCTAGGGCCCGGGAGGACGGTGGTGGGAGGGTGGGTGGGAGGGTGGGAGGTGGGTGGGGGGCAGATGGTGTCTATCCAGGACAGCCTTCTAATATGGAAGATGAAAAAAGCTCATTTGTAGGGGTCATAATGAACTCCTCTGTTGCCAGGGGAACCACACAGACCCCAATATGCACACAATGGCCTCTATCTTGGCCACGTGCTCGATAGACAAGAGGAACTTGACTTGATGGCGGCAGATTTTTGCCAAACGGCTGAGCTAAATGAAACGTCAGTGTTTGAGGCTGACGAGGTGCCGGGTTGGCAGGAGACGCCCCAGGACCCCTCCTGGTCCCCACCCACCCTCAACAGTGAGTGAGGGGCAATTGGGACAACTGGGCAAGCAGTGAAGATGCCAAGATTGAACGTCCATTTTGCTCTAACGTATCTAAGTTATGTTGAGGTTTGAGGAAAGACAATCTGCATATTAACAATACATAGGCAATGTGTATACAGGCAATATAATTTCAGTGTAATATATTGTATATTCGTATTTGTTCGTTTGATTTAACATCCAGTCAACCATTAAAGGCCAATCGCAAGGTTCTTTTACACTACAAGGTAAATTAAATCCATGTGATGAATTCAGGTACAATTCTCACCCTGACACATTCACCGAGGTGGGAGTTATTTCCCTTCCCACCACATGGTGTGATAAAGATTGGCATTTGATATAGCAGTAAATCTACCACTTATGGGGGTGAAGGAGAAAGGTGAGTGCTTTGGGGCTGAACCCCAAAAGTACCCTAGCCTTGGTTTAAAAGTACAGCACATGTACTCTTAACTACTGAGCTACTACTACCTACCCCCATATTTCCACATATACAACACTGAATGGTACATGTTTGATTGACGCTATAACAACGGATTTTCCACATGCCGTGCTTTTATTTGATTCAGACATGGCTTTAATACCAGGTCACCTTCCATCGTAATTTCAAACTGAAACTCTTACTTTTCACTGAATGAGGTTTCAAGAATAAGGTTGTATCATCTATGAATAAGGAATAAGGTTTAGTTATATTAGAAATTTACTACATATTCCAATTGAATGCACAATGTACATACGAACAACTAATTTTAACAAGTTTACTCTACTTTTCTTTCAGTGAAATCCATACATTTAAGAGACAACCAAAGTAAGAAATTGCAACCCGTGAATAGTGAGAATAGTGAGTCTGAGGCAAGAGGTACCGCGCTTGAAACTGGAGGTACGCCAAGACGCAAGGTTCACGCAAGTATGTGTTTGAACCACCCCACCCCCTTTGCGACTGAAAACCTTGCGACTGGAAGTACATAGGTACGCCCAGTCTGGGACTAGAGGTACCAAATTATAAAAAAAACAACTTGCGACCAGCCTAGCGGGAATCATACAGTTCACACTGTGCGTTTTGCCACACTGCGCACAAAGGTCTCAGACTGGGTGTACCTCAAACGCACAGTGTGAATTGGCCATCAGCAATGCAAGGTAATCGAAATGAAACTTTGTTGTGTTTGCTATGATTATCTTGCAAGTACAATAGTATGTTTTTCCACTTCTTATGCTCTAAGGGTTGTGGCTTGGTATACTGAATCTAACCAAAGGATCTTGACAATACTATACGTTTCTGTTATACACACTGTGAAGAATCAGCCACATTTAAGTTATGAGCTTCGTGATTTGACAGAGCTACTGTGATTTTTGTTTCTGGAGATCACTGCAGACAAAGCAAGGCGAGAATGGCTCAGATCGGAAGTGTGGGGTCACGTCTTCCACCAATAACCCTCACAGATCGGTCTTTGTCACAGACGGCTGATGACACTTTATCTGTGCCTCCCTCCAAACCTCACGTTCAGCGTGCATCAGTCGCCTAATACCACCCCCACCCTCTCCACCACCACCACCACCACCACACAATCTCCCTCCATCCTCACCCCTTTTACCCCACACAGACCCATTGGCAATAACCCCGCAATTAATGCCAATGGAAAGCAGCACTCGCCCTGCCCCAGTCTTCATGTAATATTGATAGGTCAACCCATGGTCATTCCCTGGCCAGTACGCATGCGCCGGAGGCCAATGCATCCTGGGAAATCTGTGAGCTGGTCCCTGTAGGGAGACTCAAAACCTGTGACACCTCCGTGGGCACCCGACTATGTAATTTGTCGACACGCGCTTATCAGAATACCTTGTTTATCGCCATGTAAATTGAGGGGGTGGGGGAGGGGTCGGGGGGTCGGGATGGTCAGATGTCAGGCCCCTTGTTACCCCCGGGGTCGCCCTAGTGTCCATGTGTTAATGACCTACATGGGGATATGCATGGGCAGTGCTATTGAGATGCATACGTTTGTAGCTCCCCTCATTTGATGAAGGTCTGGTTGGGGTGACGCTAGACTTGCTCAAGTCTTTGATTATGAACATTCATTAAATGATCAAAGAAAATCTGAATACAATTCATTATAGCATGTGTCCTTCTCTGACTGGCCCATGAATCAAAGACTTGTCCACTCTGACCAGAATCTCCTGTTTATAACCCCAAACCATTCCCTGTAACGCTATACCTCCCTCCACCCCTCCCCGCTCCCCTCCTCCAGTTCCCTGTGTCAATCAGAAGGGCTGGAGGGGTATGACACAGGGACTGAGGCCAGTCTAGGGTGACTCCTGTTAACTAGGTTAACTCCTCTGTCAAACCGGATGTGTCGTCACCACACTGAGTTATCACAGTCACGTGGTAATCTGCCCACTGGTCACGTGTCAGCGTTCCCTTTGTTGTTTGACCAATCAGCGCTGGCCGCTGGTTAAGACAATCGAACCCCATCTTAGTGACCCTTGTTAAGTGGGGATAACTCGATTACGCTTGAGTTAATCCGTCAACGGCTCCGACCAGTGTGAAATTAGAGTTAAAGTCGACACGCTCCGCTGCCGTTCGTTTTGATTCGGGACAAAGCCCACGAGAAAGACATCATTTGCATACATGAATAGTTAAGCCGTTGGAGAAATGTATGACCTTTTAGGACTGACAGCAATTTCAATTTCATCAAATTAGTCCTACATCTGCAGCCATTATTTGGGAATCACAATCGTCTCAGTTTGAGTGTTGAGTGGCTTTTTCATGACACTTTCTCGTAGAAAGAGTACGGACTTGTCATCTTGGCAATGTGACCTTCACAAACGGAATTTACTTTACGATACATAAATGTCCAGACAACATTTAACGGATATCTTCCTTTTAATTCCCTTTCAACTGCTATTGATGGATGTTTGATTAGAAATTTATTGTTTGGAACAGTGACTAATGCATCGTGATATAAATCCATAGAATTGTGTTTTATAAAGTAATAAATATGGTAACCAAAGATGTCCATACCAGAATTCAAATCTAAACTAAATATAGAAACTAGAAAGCTAATGAAGAAATATACGTAAACGAAATTCGAGATATGTCATATCCCAGTGCTCCATTAATAGCGTTGACAATTCTAAACTGAACCGAGCATTTTAAATACAAACGAAAGGTGCAGTAAAATGCACTACTCATTTTGATTTCACCTGACACAACGTAGTAGCAGTGTCTGTGTTTCATTCATTGCTGGTGTAAACAGAGGATCGGTGGCATACTGCTTGAATTACAATCTATTACCGTCTATTTCTGGCTACAACCATGCTCTATAACCTCTCACACAGACACGGTGTAGTTTCCCATGCCTCCGACGCTAACCAGCATCATTGATCACATGACCCATGTTTACGTACCGTGTGAACTGTCTCCAAACACGAACTTCGCCTTGTTCTAATAACAAACAGTCACTGAAACACGGTCCGGAGAGTGTAGCCACAGCTGGATTTCTATTCTACACCTACGCCTCATCTGCACTCAGTTTCCCCTAATATCGCCCCGTACTAAACTTCACCGATGTAAAAATTTCGATTACGACAAATATTTATATAACATAGCGGATGATGGCTCACTCATCTTATGTGGACAACTGCACAGCAAATATGAAGGTATGCTCTCAAATGTCCTATATTTGCTGTTAAATGTCCTATATTTGCTGTTAAATGTCCTATATTTGCTCTTAAATGTTCTATATTTGCGGTGAGAAAACGTACATTGCCAGAATATACAACCTGAAGATAGAGTTGCTTTATAAATGCCTAGTTACAGTTACTTTATTGGTTAAACGACTGTACTAGACACTGACAGACTGTGTACACAAACTACGAGCACACTCACTTCAATGGATCACGAGATCAAACTAGATATCATTTGGGACTACGACTTTTCTAAAACTATTATATTCGTGAAAGAAAACCTTTCTCGCCTCAATGAAGGATGTAATACTGCATTGGTGATGTCACTCAATTTACTGAGATGGTCTTGGCTGTTATGATATGGTTTGTGTTTTTTTCCCCAATTTGGTATGCATATAGACAAGCTACCTATGTGTAGTACACAGTGTCAATGTATGAGATTAAAAAATACGCTTATTATGACATATGTATTGTCTTATATACACAGCTGTATGTACACAAATGGCTGTTGTACGGAATTGAAGAGCTACACAACTATCATAAAACACTGTCCTGTAACAATAAATTCTACGAAGAGATTACGCTCGCCATTCTGATTAAAATGCGATTCCAAATAGTAGACAAGCTTTGGGATTGTCTACAATAATGGATGAGATATTGATTTAGATCAAAATCTCTTCGCGAGGGAGAAGGTACAAAAATATAACGACATTAGTCGTGTAATTTACACAAACTAGCAAATCACGTCTCCCCGCTTACATACTAAAAAACACCAGGTTGGCGTATTAATCACAGCCCCCAATAAACACTGACTTATTTCCGCCAGCCTTGGCCGTTGGCTTGCACCGTGGCAAAGAGCAAACTAAGATATATAGGGTGGGAAAATAGAGTGTTTGGGCTGGTGGGTCGTTAGTAGCCAAGATACCCAGACTGGCCAAGCGTGGAATGCTCTTGTAAAGCCTCGTAGCAGGCCTCATTAACCACTAAGGCCACGCGCCATTGGCTGAAGGGTGTCACGTGCTCCCTCGCCAAGTATCGCGAGACTTGACTGCCTATAAAATTAAGATGTCCGCCAACCCTGGTTATAAATCAAGCCCAGGCCCATTGAATTTCAACCACGGAATCCGAGAATTGGTGGTTTTTGATAGGTTCGCTTGCTTTGCTGGATTTCATTGGGGTGTTCTTTAATTTGGTTTTCAGATAGAATTGCAGCTGTTGTGATTTTGTTCCCTCAATGAAATGGTTTTGTTGCTAGTAATGAATGCATTCACTGAATGATAGGAACTGGGTTCCACACCATGCAATATAATTCTATCATTATATCAATTTAGTATGTCTGATGATATATAGATATCATAAAGGACACAATGTTTGCGGCCATATGTTCGTTTACTTACATATAATGCATGCAGTAAGTAGAGTATTATATTTAGAAATGCGATAAATACACATTTGAGATTTATGTTCGGGACGGGTTGAGGAATGACAACGAGATCGTTTGAATATAAATCCTCACCTTACTTGTGGAGACTGAGTACAGATAATACAAGATGACAAATCAATTCGCTGACCTACTGACACACACACCTGTTGAAATCAGCCATAGCTTGACCTTACACGGCACAAACAGCCATAACTGTCAGACGTTCAGCCATTACAATCATTGACCGCACGAGTCGTATTGCCTGCCAGCTCATTTCTCAACACCCGATCGTAGGCACACTCTCTCCCCGCACAGTCTTAGTCAGGCCTAAACTGCCTTTTCCCAGGCGGGTCTGATCGCCTGTGCTTAGTTCCATGTCAACACGGCAATCTCCGAGCCGTTTTCAGGTGTTTAACTCCTTCTTTTCATTGGGCAATTGTTATTATTGTTAATGATGTGGTGGGCCCGGTAAAAGTCGGCCCCTTGGTGCCCACCGAGCATTATGGGGCCGTAAAGGGCCTCTCCTGTGCTCCTCCAGCTCGTAAAGACGCACACATGGGTGCTCCGACATTCTCGCCTCCCATCCCTCGCCCGCCTTCACTCGGCGACTCAGCAGCAAGCTACTACGACCATCAACCACTGGGGTCTAAACGTGGGCCCCACCTCCGGGCATGGCTGGTGTAATCAGTGTGTTGGCTGCGGACAATCGCACCATAACTGTACTATAATGACTGCCGTGCCAAGCGGCCATGAATAAATAAACATGCCGCTTTTCGATCACATTACCAATTGTTTTGTCGCCTACTACGCTTATCCTTTTTGTACTACCCGCCGTGTGCTCAAGTACCGGCTTATAATCCGGATGTGAATTTTTTATACCTATCAACATTGTTTTTGTTTTTCATCGCAAAACTCCAAAATCTCATTTTTAAGTCGTTATGCTGCCCACTAATTACATATAAAAACGTGCTTTTACTACAAATAAAGAGTATCTAATTGATGTGTTAACCAGTTTTTTTTTTTAGAGAAGATAATTCACTTGGTGGAACCTTTTACGTTTTCCCAATGAGCAAAAAGCTTATTTTCTGCTCAGTCCTGTCTGAATGTAACCAATCACTTTCAGGTCTTATAAAACACCTTTATCATCAATACCCTTCACATATCAACAATCACCGAATCCTCTCCACTAACATTTCAAAATATTCACAATATGTAAAAAGGGCAGCTTTGAAATTGAACAATCCAGTGGTTTCATGCCGCTGAATTTAGAGTCTGTTCAAATTCAGTTGACCTAACACATATAATCAATACGGAACAATCAGACAAACATTCAAATACCGTTTGTAACATGTATAGAAGGACACGATTAGACTAAGCCAATTTCTCAGTATCTGGTCATAATGCATTTAGAGTATTGTTTGATACTAGGGTTAATCTATTACATGAAGGACACAGATTATTGCACGCCTGGGGAAAGCAGACTCATTATGAAAGACTTTGCATTGTTTTAAATAGGATTACAATCATAATACAAAGGAGATTACACTCGTTATTAAGGACATACTTTCAGAGATTATTTGAACTTATGGTAAAATCATTATAAAGTGCTTTATACTCGATATAAAATACATTATAGTGATTATACTCAGTATTAGGGACATCTCACTCAGTATAAAGCAGATTACTCTCACTATAAAGGAGATTACACTTAGTATAAAGGGCATTATACTTAGTATAACGGACATTACACTCAGTGAGGACTCATCATAAAGGACATTTCACTCGTTATAAAGGAGATAACACTCGTTATAAAGGACGTTAGATTCAGTAAGGACATTGCACTTATCATAGAGGACATTGCACTCGTTATAAAAGACATTACACTCAGCTGTACACTGGCGCCCTTTGCCTGCACGTTTCACTTCCTGCTCTGGGCGGGTTTCCTCATCTTTCCGCGGGCCTCATTTCGTTCCCGCCTCGGAGATACATCGGCGACAATTCACTGAAGAAGACCTAGTTCACCTACTGGCCGCAAGGCGACCTCAACAGGTGCAGATAGACGTATAGCCGCGCTGATGACTGGCGTACTGCAGACTTGACGGTCATTACACCTGCCGGGTACCGACCCCGACCCCCGTGCCCTCAGGCGGGGAGGGGGGGGGGGGGCACACCTCCCTGGTTACAAAACACACCTTGACCGTCACAATAGCTACCTGTCCAACACCGCCAAAGTGGACAGTGTGTGGGCGTAGTGCGTGGGTGTAGGTGGGAGGGGGGATGGGTATATGTCGGAATGACAGCCACACACAAAGGACGACATACCCACAGCTTTGCTCACGTACTTATTTCACTCCTGTGGTTGTAAATTTCTGGCTGATTTTGATTGCATTTTGACCATTCACCATATTCGGGATTAGGTTCATGGGGATTCGGTGCTCGTGGGACAACACGGATATCCCGGCCGCGACCCACCTTTCCGGAGTTTGTCAGACGGTGGAGGGGGGGGGGGGGGGTTCGGGCAGACAGACCCCCCCCCCCCCCACGCTGACCGGCTGACAGCTGCCCGCGGCCGGTGAGGGCGGGGCTCCCCACCGGCCCCCGGCCCCGCCACTCGGCCCTGGCCCCGCCCTCGCAGCTCCTATGACACAATAATGGATCTGACGCGGCGGGCGGCGGGCGGCGGGCGGCGGGCGGCGGGCGGCGGGCGGCGGGCGTGGACCGGAGCCGGGGACGGAGGCGCGGGGAAGGACTCCTAATGAACGGGCGAAATGCATGAAATAATCATGGCGCGGGGTACCGGGGGGGGGGGGGGGAGGCGCAATGCCACGTGTAGGATCCCATTGTTCCTGTCGTCGCTCTTGTAAACGGGAAGCCGGGTAGTGGGTGGTGGGTGGTGGGTGGTGGGTGTTGGGTGTTGGGAGGTGGGTGGTGGGTGGTGGGTGGTGGGTGGTGGGTGGTGGGTGGTGGGTGGTGGGCGGTGGGCGGTGAGCAGTGGGCGGTGAGCAGTGGGTGAAGGGTGGTGGGTGGTGGGAGGTGGGTGGTTAATGGTGGGTGGTGGGTCCGTGGGTGGTTGATGGTGGGTGGGCAGTGGGTGTTGGGTGTTGGGTGGTGAGTGTTAGGTGGTGGGTCTGTGGTTGGTGGTTGGTGGGTGGTGAGCAGTGGGTGGTGGGTGGTGGGCAGTGGGTGGTGGGTGGTGGGCAGTGAGCAGTGGGTGGTGAGCAGTGGGTGGTGGGTGGTGGATGGTGGGTGGTGGTGGATCCTTGGTTGGTGGGGATGGTTACAGCCACCTTGGACTGGCTTCCAACTTCCTGAGACTGAGAGGGGTCCTGCCAGCCACATAAAACTGCCAGAGACGGCCCACGGTCATCCCTCATACACATGACACGCTCCACCCCAACCTCCCCACTCTCCCCACAAACGGTCGGAGCCAAATAAACCTGTTGTCTCTCGAGTTCAATGCCACCAATTTAGGCCAACTTGCTCTTTTCACAGATTGATTAAAATTGGGAGTCTTCATTAATGCAACATTACACTCCCTCCGGAGAAATCTGGGCTGTTTCATATTCTTATTCATGCACAGAATGAATAGGCACTTGTATTTGTAGTGGAATTTAAGTGGAATTTTAATATATTTTTTTTAGATATTTCTGGTGGTGAATCATCTCTTATTTCGCGTTCACAACAGGTGTGATTTGCGCATTTTCTCGGCTTTTCCATGGGTTTTTATTCCTCTGCCTGCCAAGGATTTCACAAATATATGGGACTTCATCAATTTTGGGTCAGTGCCAGCTGATTTAAAGCTGGGAGGTTTCCTTTTGGGCATTTTCTTGCCGAGCCCCGAGCAGGTGGTCGTTTGCATTTATTAGTTCTCCTCCTGCTTTCATAGCTCAATGTCTGGAGTGAATTTATCGAATTTGTCTCATTAAATAACAGACGCGTTGTGGGATGTTGGTGGGAGGGTGGGGGGTGTTTCATCTTGACCCATGGGTGTTTATGGGGGTTGTTGATATGATGTATTATTACATTGCCCTGTATTGCGGATGGTCAGTCAGTGAAATGTGGGTCAAGGCATGGGGTAGGGCTGTAGGGGGGTGTAGGGGGAGGAGGGGGGGGGGCATGCTCCTCCTCCTCCTCCTCCTTCTCCAGTAAGTGCCGGGGCTGCTCCAGGTGTCCTCCAGTGTCCATAACAATTCCATTGTGTGAGGAGGTGCAGCAGCACGGGGAGCGCACTGCTCCGCTCGTGCCACCACCACCACCACCACCGCCGCCGCCGCCGCCGCCCAGGAGGAGCCTGGAGGACGGGTAGGTAGAGCAGACCTGGCCCCGCCTTTACCATATCTATTGGGTGAGGGCCGGTGGGCGCGTCAGTCACCTTCTCATCAAGCCTTGAGGGCGGCTTTATCCGCGCCCCACACACGGTGCCCGTCCACCCCACCCACTGGAGGAGAGCCAGGACACCAGGAGTGGTGCAGGGACAGTATAGTAGTATAGTGACGCCACCGCCGCCCTTCTTTTTCCTCCTGCGCTACGCTGAATGTCCCTCCACGGTCCCGGCTACTACCGCGCCCACTCCAGCGCCAGGTACGTCCTTGTCGTTGTCGTGGTGGCTGGACCCCTCCTCCAGTGAATGGCACACGGCCGCGCCCGCCGCCCGCCCGGCCCTCCTCCCGCCGACCGCCGCCGCCGCCGCCAGCCCGCCGCCCGCACCTGTTGGTCGCCCGGACGACGACAAGTCACATTCACACAGGTTGTCAATCACTTTTTATTGCTTCATTGACAGGCAGCAGACACGTGCGGCCGATATGGGGAGGGGGGAGGGGGTGCGCTGCCCGGAGGAGTGGGGCAGGGGGTCGGAGGGTGGGGCAGAGGAGGGGGTCGTTGATCGAGGTTCTCTTTCGCCTCTTCATATGTCCTGCACCTCAGGGCTTATGCTTTATATCACCTCCAGTAGGGCGGCTTGTGACGGCTTCTCGCCTGTTGCTTTATCTCTGACGCTGGGAACACTTGTTGTTTCTTGTCAGGGGGGCTGCTCGGAGCTGCTCGGAGTTATTCGGAGCTGCTCGGGGCTGCTTGGAGCAGCTTAGAGGTGTCTGGAATTGCTCGGAACTGCTCGGAGGTGCTTGGAGTTGCTTGGAGTTGCTTGGAGCAGTTAATAGCTAATGCGTTTCGCTTTCAGTGTCTGTTCTGAGTTACGTAGACCTGCTAACGTCTTATGGAGCTGCTTGAAACTGCTCGGAGCTAAGGGAACTGCTCAGAACTGCTCGGAACTGTTTCACATTGCTCTGTCCCTCTTACACGTTCACCCTCTGTTCCTCGTCCCTGTCTCAGCCTTCTCCCACTCCTCTCTCTCCTCCTCTCACTCCTCGCTTTCCTCTTCCTCTCCTCCTGTGTGTCTCTCTCCTCCTCTCCTCCTCTCACTTTCTCTCTCCTCATGTGTGTCTCTCTCCTCTCTCTCCTCCTCTCCTCCTCTCACTCTTCTGTCTCCTCCTTTCCTCCTCTCCTCTCTCCGGCCCCTCATCACTGACTCCCGCCTGCTGCGCCTAATTGCTTTGTTTATTAGGCCAAATTAGGGTCAATCACAGAAGCCACCATCGTCGAGCGACGTGAAGGCTGGCAGACATGCCTTCGTCCGGTCTCCCCATCCACAGGTGTACGCTCCATGCCCACCTGTAGAGAGAGGCACCACAGGACCCCCTCCAGGGTCCACAGTCCACAATCCGTCTCATGTTTCTGGTCGCTGATGATGTTACGGAGTGTGTACTGCTCTGCCATCTCGCCGTTCACGCCCTGCAAAAGGAGCAAAATGAGGTTGAGAGTTATTGCTCATAAAGTGAGCTACTCGGCAGCTCGGCGGGTCGTTATCACGCCCGCCCGACAATATTTTTATTAGCCTTTTATGAGCACTCTCACCATATGGACACGAGCGTGTGGGGTGAGTAGGTTACAGAGTGGTGGAGGAGGGACAAGAGGGGGTGGTTCTAGAGGGGTATATGTGTGTATAGGGTGAGAGCACACAGGGTAGGTAGACAGTGAGAAGTGCAGATTGTATTGGGAGTTGAGTGGCGGTCAGTGAGCTGCTCTGAGGAGTAGCAATGAGCAGCTTAGAGCGGGTGGCGTGGCCGGAGGGACGGGGACTGACCCCGGCAATGGGCGGATCACGGACGGGGCCAGTCGGCGGGCTTTGTTTGGGGGCTATCTGCTCCCCGACGAACGAGACACAGACATGAACCCATCCCGTTCCCAGCACACATCCCCAACCCCTTCTAATAACCCCTGCTGCAAGACCCCCAACCCACCCTGCCACACCTCCACCCTACACACCAATCTACACCAATTGATACCTGCTGGTCTATATACATCCATACACGTGTATTGTATCATACATACATAACCAATACTTCCCATATACGGTCATTCTAGTCCCCCTTTCCTCCCTTATATAGTATTTTCCCCGCGACAACTACGTAGGGTATATACAAAAAAAAGTGGACAGCTAAATTGTCAACAGAAGTGGTGACAGTGAAAGGAATAGAGGCAGCTGGTTGGCGCTTCAAGTCGATGCCCTGCCCACCTCGCTAACTAACCCCTGTCCCTGTCCCTGTCCTCCTGTCTGCAGGAGGAGGCTTCAGTCCAGCCACGCGGTGTCCCTGTAGAGCTCGTGTCTGTACGCCAGCAGCAGCAGCAGCAGCGCTTGCAGCAGCAGCAGCAGCAGTAGGCGTAGGTCATCAGTGGTGAAGGGCTGAGTGAGAGAGAGAGAGGCTCCACACACACGACCAGCAACAAGCGGCGGCGCGGTGCCCGCAGCCCCCTCCTCCTCCTACCTCCTCCTCTCTGTCCGCTCTCCTCTCCTCTCACTCACAACCCACCACATACATCCCGCCGACCCACGTGTTCACCGCTATCACACCGCCACGCCGGCTCTCCGCTCCTCCGCCCCGCCGCCGCCGCCGCCGGGCTCCCATCGCCCGCCCGCCGCAGTAGTAGTCCTCAAGGTACGTGATATATCGCTGTGTTTCGATCGCTTCTCACCTGCCAATCGGGGATCGTCGTCGTCGTCGCCGCGCTCTTTGTCATTCATTCTCACGCCGCGCTGGGCGCAGTTTTTGCCGCGGTCGCCGCCGCCGCTTACACCTCTCTCTGTGTGTAACTCTCTCTCTCTCTCTCTCTCTCTCTCTCTCTCTCTCTCTCTCTCTCTCTCTCTCTCTCTCTCCGTATGGGTGATCGTGCACAGTGTGAGGTATGGATTGAGGAGAGAGAATTCATGGATAGACTGTCGTGCTGGGTGTGTATTGTTATGTGTTCGTACTTGGGTACATTGGGTGCTTGTGTTTATTATAGGACGTGCTTATTGTGTGCCGAGTGGACCCGGAGGGGGCGGTCGCACACTACTCCCTCCCCGGGGCTGGCGGCGGCAGGGCCCGGCGCGGGGTCGGCCCGCCAGCCCGGCCCCCCGTCCCGGTCTCCGTCAACCCACAACCCGGGCCGCTTCAGGGTTCGGGCGCAGGTTGCAGCCGCTATCGGAGCTTTGCGGGTTGTTAGCTCCCCGCCGCTCGCGGTGGGTTTTCTCCGGGCATATCGCGGAGGGAATCCCGGCGATTTATGGCCCGGAGGAGGGAGGGCGGGGGAGGCATTCCCATTGAGAGTCAAAGGTATCATTTCTTTTATCGATCTGTGTTTATGATTAATGAGATGAGCGAGAAGGAGGTGTGGGAGGAGGAGGGGGGGGGGGGTACGACAGGAGTCCTGAGAGTGGGAAGAAAGGATGGCGCTTCGAAACACACAAAAAATACCCAACAACAACAACAACAAAACACACCCCCAACGCACACCAAGCAACCACTGATGAAGAAACACCAGCAAGCAACAAAAGCCCTCCACCCTGTGAACCGGCCCGTTCGATATTTTGATCTCTCAATTCGCCATTTTCTTTTAAGGGCCATCCATTCTCGCCGGCGGGGTCAGTGGTGTAGGACAGGCCGTTGTGTGTGAGTGAAGGGCTCAGGGACTGCGGGCGGAGAGTGTGGGCTTCACACGTCACAGCGCGGGACTGCGGCCAAATGTCGTCTGCTTATTGTTCTCCGCGAAGCAGAGTCTCTAAAAGGGCCTCGGTGTGTGATCGTCATGCCCCGCGAATCCCCACTCCTCCCTCACTGTTATCACCTATAAAAGCCGCCATTTTGTACCCACCCACCCCCCATGCGTTAACTGTATATCACCCCCCCCCCCGCCCCCAATCCACCACAATAAATCTACTACCGCGAAAATATAAACACACATAAACATACACTATCGAAATCTCACGGAGTCTTCCGAACATTGTAGATCTTTTGTTATGGTTTATAAATCTCACACTTGAAGAATGAGCGGGTGGAGATTTTAGGTTGTTTGTAGGAGTTTTTCCTCTGGCGTGTTTTTCGGCTGTGTGTGTGGCGGTTGGTGGCAGTGCCGGGAGACACCCTGGTCGGAGGACGTGAGAGGTTGGATCACATTGTTCTGTCAGTACTGGATCACGGAAGATGTATGGTGGCGCCGCCCTATTCGTTTAGTTTCTACTCCTGCCACTCGTGTCAGCCTAGACCAAGCAGTCCCCAGCCGTGGCGCCGTTTCAAATCCACCACCAACCTGTCCGCGGTGTGGCATTCACCTCCACCACAGTATCTATACCTCACTGATACGATCTACCCGTCCTATTTGACATGTATCTAGGTCAGGGTGTCCTAATTACCATGTATCTAGGTCAGAAATCAATAACAATTACCTCAATGTCTCACCACAATATTGCCAGTTTGGTAGCATTGATCAATAATTACTTGGTTTATTATATTTAGAGAGAATGTATACATTGAGTATGTGTGAGTTAGGAGATGGAGACCTGGCCTGACGATGCGGTTATCTTTATGAGTTCTCAAGTGGACAGAGCGGTGTTAAGTGGGTGATTAATGGTGGAGAAGTCATACAGTCGTCACTATAAAGCAAGGCGGTGGACCAGGCAGCAGCTGGGTTACTTTACGGGCTGTCGCTCTGCTCTATTTGCACTCCTGCTGAGAAGCAATGTGAGTTTACGCACGTGTCTCCCGCCGCACTCCGCATGACACTTCAGAGGCTCGTCCAGTGTATATCACAGCCTTACATGCATCAGCCCTTTATATTCCAGTTCTATAAATCTCGGTCCTCACCTTACGTACCTTATATATCAGATCCCTATACATCTCAGATCTCCTCACTGTACCTCTATATATGTACGAGCCTTTAATGTAACATCCCTATGCATTTAAGATATCTTCACTTTATACCTCAATATTATCAGCCTTTTTTGTACCAGCCCTACACATTTCAGATTCTTTCATTTCATACCTCAATATGTTCCAGTTTTTTAGGTACTTGTAAGCCCTATATAATTTAAGATCTCTTCACTTCATACCTCAATATTATCAGTCTTTTATGTAACAACCATATACATTTTAGATCTCTTCACTCTAGCTCTATATATGAACCAGCCTTTTATGATACAGACCATATATCTCAATTTTCTTCACTCTCCACCCCTATATATGTACCAGCCTTTTATGTCACAGCCTTACAGGCCTAAATCTCAGTCATCTTCACCATACCCTTATACATGCACCAGCCCTTTATGTCACAGCCATATACATCTTAGATCTCTTCACTGAACTATCATATATCTTCATATTTACCAGCCTTTTACATCTCAGCTCTATATATCTTAGTCCTCTCCATTCTCTTCACTGTACCCCTATAGGCCTATATGTAGTAGCCCTTAATGTAAGAGGCCTATAAATCTCAGTCCTCACAATACCCCTATACATGTATATGTATCAGCCTTAAATGTAAGAACCCCATACATTTCAGTTCTCTTCACTTATTCTTGTGTTTCTGCCCTTTATACATAGCCCTTTATACGTTTCCCTATACATGTGTGTGTACTAGCCTTTTATTTCAGGGTCCTTTGTATATCAGTTCAATATACTTCACTTCTACAAATATATCAGACCTTCAGAATTAGCTCCTACATATGTTACCTCTATGAATTAAAGGTATATTTACATCAGCCCTTCATACCATAGTCCTATACATAGCAGCCATAGATACCAAAATCCCATACATATCATCCCTATATACCATAGCCCTATACATATCAGCCCTATATAGTATAGCCCATAGATAGCAGCCATATATGAATAGCCCTATATAATACAGCCCTTTATGCTACAGCAAAAAAGCCCTATTTAAATCCTCTCCAACATAGTCCTATAATTCTCTGATAGACTTTTACAATAGAACTCTATATATCTCAGTCCAAATATATCACAATTCTACATATACACGTACCACCTCATTTACAGCAAATCCCTACACATTCAAACAAAATAAAAAACTTTTTATGTCAGTCCCCCCTATCGTGTTATACATAGATCAACCTTTTATATCAGATCTCTATATGTCTCAGTTCAATATGTCTTAACATATTTCAGCTTTGTTTATCAAAGCAATACATGTATCAACCTATTAGACTGGAAGCCTATTCTTATCAGCCACATGTACATATCCCAACCATAACCTTATGTATGGATCAACCTTTTATATCAGAGCCCTATACAAATCAGAACCCTATACATTTCATCTCTGTACAACTCAGTCCTTCACATATATCTACCCCTTATGCTGAGACCCTTAACATATCAGTCCAGGGTACCACAATTAAATATGTATCAGTCCTTAATGACACAGCCCTAGACCTTTCAGTTCCATATACACAAGGGCCCTAAGCTCTTAAAATTTAAAAGTCCCTACAGATATTATCGGTTATATATCGAAGCTATATATGTTGACTCTTTATACCAAAGCCATACATACATGTTCACCCTTTATACTGAAGATATAGGTATCTAAGCTTCCTCTTCCATATAGCCTTACACATGTATCTGACATTTCTATGAAATCTCTGCATATCTAAGTCCTCTATGTGGTAACCCTATACCTCTTATACCTCCGCTCAATGTATACCTCAGTGTGCAATAACCCTTATACCTTATTTGTCAAACACATAACTCCACAGATTCTTACAAGGATTGTCTGAGATGGAAAAGCAAAAATGATCGATTTATATATCTGGTTTAAATAAAATTGACAAAATACGTCAGCGATAATTTCCATACTGGTAATAGTCCATTTAAATCTGAGCCTGATGTAGTACAGATTATCATATGTCACACCCTGCATAAGCTTGCTATAAGCCCTATATATATAGGCACCATTGCCTGGAGAGCCTTTTTTTCCTGCGGTTAACCAAGAGCATTAAAGTCTATCCAAAGTAGTATAGCACTGCATGACCTTAACTTTCATCCCACAATCTACACCCCCCCCCCCCCAAAAAAAAGAAGTTTCCTTATTAATTGAGACTTGTAGGGAAAGCATTAGAACGAGGATGGAAAACGAAAACTTTTTGCACACCATGACACATAAGAGGGTCATTTTGAGCGAGTTTTGTTTATTAGGTTTACATCTTCCATGATACTCGTGTTAATGATATTTCTTAATGCAACAAAAAAACGGAATAGGCCTACATCATACAAAAAAATACCATTTTGTTGATCATATGCAACAAAATAGCTGAACTTATTTATTCGAAATCACACTGGATATAGAATACTTTCTAATGTATTATATCCATTGGGCTTTCAATTGCTATCTGTCAATCACTTTCGGCAGTGATTTACAGTTGGATAATGTAATTAGGTCAAAGGAGTTGTAAATGTTATGAATTATAGTGCAGAACTTGACCAGACACACCTCCTCCGATGTCCGAGGTCAAGCCTAATGCGTGAAGCTTTTAATCATAGGCCATATGCTCATATATTTCACAGTGGTCATATAGATTTTTAGCTTGCTACAAAAAATACTAACCCTTCACCATCTGCGTGCTAATGCTGTGACATTGGAAAAAGGAGCAGAGGACCAGTGTATCAGGTTCTTAGAGGCATGCCCAAATGACCATGACTAATCACCAGAGATCGAAATACCTCATTGACCCACTGGTGCTGGATATATTTAGATCATAGACAGGCTCTTGTAGAAATGAATGGCAAGTTGACTGGCTGCAAGTGGGTTACATAGACTGGTTATTACCCAACCCATCTAATTGTGATGAACATACCATTTTCTCCTAGTTTTTGTTAAAGCATCATCTATTTGCTTTTATCTCAATTCTATATCAATAATTCATTCTATGAGAGAACTAACAGCAGGACCCTTGTGTCTTTACCCTGGGTCTGGTGTAAACTTTCTTGCCAGAGAACTTTATTTGGTGGCTTATATGCTAGAGTGATACAGATCACATTCCTGTTTGCAATTTGTACCAGACCTAAGTCAATCATAGAACAGACCAGCATCCATGTATACCATATACACAAGTAAGCTATATATATGTATAACATGTATAATTTTCAAGCCTGTATCAGCCATTCATAATCAATCCCCAAATACATTACATGGTATTTTTCTGTCGAACCCAAGGCAATCTTGTGTTACAATCCATGTTATGCACTGTAATTCCTCTTATTCAAAATATCAGTAGCACCCTTAATCACAAATATGAACTTTGAACCCGAATGGGATTAAATCAGAGAAACACCATCAATCACGTGCATTGTCCTGTAATTTGTAGCCAGCCTTGTATCCGTCCCTTAATCGTGATCATTGACAGATGCCATAACTAATTATCTCATTTCTGAACATTAAGCTACATATGCTACTGTCCTACATCCCATACACTACCTACCCATGTCCTATTAATATACACTAGCTGATTTCACATACTCTACACCCCTCAAATCTATGTAAACATACTGGTCCCATCTCATCGAATTCTCCAAATCTACTCGTCTATCAAATACCAGCATTTCATTATTATAAAACATTGGGAAATAAAGAGGATTTTTGCGAGTATAGTATGAAACTTACATTTATAAAACAGTTGAAATATAATTAAGAGTTTATACTTTCCTGTTGTATAAATTAGATACCTTTCATTCCCTATCATTATTTACCTTTATTTCATAGGTATTCCGACCCAGATATGATGACCTTTTAACTACATTACTTTTCTTTTATGCTGTAACTTAACATACCCCTATATAAACACAAACCGCTCATACTATATAACTAGACACCCTCACTTTGCATAATCACATCCAGATATATGGATTCATATCATATCGTCAAAGATCCTCCACCGACTGATCATTGGTCTTACTACGCATCCGAACTTTAGATCACACCCATAACTCTATAAACTGAATCTCTACCCATTACCTACACTAAACATCACATTTTGATGCCCTCTCACCCTACACACCAGTCCTACATACCCCATCATCAAAGAAACCATTCCTTCTCACCACATATCTAGATTTACCTAAAACCTACACAACCTTATCAAATCTACACCAACCCTTCACACCGATATGATTGAAGAGCTCAATTCTACCTTCTGCTCTCCCCTCTACAAGGACCATCCACAAACTATCAATAGATACTCAGCTTTATCTATAAACTAGTTCAACGCATATCGCTGTCTTATCCAACTGTTAGCTGCAATCTTTATTCAAGGCAATAATGATACACAGATAAACATTCCACACTCTAATTGTCAGTCCAGTTATAATGTCTTCTAATCTCAGACCAGACACCTTGAACGTACATTATTAGTCTATATTACAAAAACCCCCAATCTTAGCTAACTTTTGTTTTATTGTAAAGGCGGGCGTCCACCAACCACGACAAGGCTACGACAAGAGCAGACAAGAAAGTTCCTATCGGCGCCTTGTCGCAGCCTTGTCATGACAGCGGTGTCGGGGCGTGTTGTAGACATTGCTGGTTGCCGTAAAAAAGGCGCCCATGGTTCTGACACACTACGACAGTGATATTGAGGAAACCACAACACTCCACGATAAAGGTCCAGTCGTAGCAAAAATCGAACATGTTCGATATTGTCGTAGCCTTGTCGGAAGGCCCCCGACAGGCCCCTGATAAGCTTCCAGTCGCAGCCTGTCGTGGCCTTGTCGTAGACTCTTGTCGGGAACTAGGGTCCACCAACCACGACAAGGCTACGACACGCTTTCCAATCATAGACCTGTCGTGGACCTTGTTGGAAACCCATTTTCGTAGCCTTGTCGTGGTTGGTGGACGCCCCCCTTAATGACTCTATCCCTTCACAATCAGTGTACCTATAATTCCACATCCCAGCAAATACGTTAACACCTGAACGGTTGATAAGATCATTGAAGGTCAATTGTCCCGCTGAATTACACTCAAGAGTGCAATTTAAAAGGAGCCTGTACATCTCTTAAACACACACGCACACGCCATTGAGCAGTAAGCCTACCCACCAGTTCTCACCACTATAGATTCTTCCATTTAACCTCAATGTATACCCTTTGTACCAAATTCACCCTACACCCCACTGCCCTCTACCTTCCCCTAGACCCCCTCCCCCGTACACACACGCACACACTGTGACAAACTCGTACACAGATGTTTAAAAAAACACACCTTCCAACCTACCTGATGCACCCCCTTCCCCCGTTCTCCACGCTCAAGGCTTTACCCCCCTTGGCATCGCTACCACAGTGACCCACCTCCTTCAAACAAGAACCACACTGAGTTCATATATCCTTGACAGACCGTGAGACAAAAGAAAAGACAAACTGAAAACATTTACTGGTAAAGAGTAGTGCTTTTTTCCCCCCGTTCGTAACGCGCGTTTTATTACTTGGTGGCGAGAGGGAACATTCAATGAAAATGACGAGAGACGTGAATTCATAGAGGTTTTAGTGATATTTAACCTCTGTGCTACCGAATTACATACTGAGTGAACGTCAATTCCTCTTCATTAAGCCTCGTGCCCTACGCCTACACTGAGTCATAAACTGCAGCCATGAAATGTGTTTTCTCTCAACATAAAACGCTGTCAATTTAAAGCTGCTCAGTTGTGAGTATCACACCATCTCCCCACAGGTTCTACTTTTTTTACATAACAAAAAAAAAGGATTTATTGATAGACGGTTCATATATATATATATATACAAAAACATGATTTTCAGCCATACATACACATTTAGTACAAGTACCAGCAGTGATAATAAAGTAAGATTTCATAGCTATAAATTTAAGGCAAACAGCAACAAGAAAAGCTGTGACTATAGAAGACGACTCTGTTTGGACATATCAAGTGCTGCCACTAAGAAATCGGCAAATAAACCGATCTTTAAAACAGCTTTGAACAATGACAATATGTAGATAGTTTATTAAAGTATTATAAACTATAGAATAAATATATTTTATCACTGGGTACTCTATTTCTCCCTCTCACATCAACACATCTCCTCATTCCTATTCACACTGAACTTGTTCTCTTTATGCTTTAGAATAAAGCCTTAAACAATAAAACAAGACCCTCAAAAAGTATTCTAACTTAGCATTACAATGAGATATGTATTTAGATATATAAAGAGCGGCATTTTCAAGTTGCATAATTTGTTATTCGTTCTTTGTATTACTTTTACCTCATTCATTTTAAAATTAAGGCAATCATCTATGATTTTCCAACAACAAATATAATCAATGACACGTTTTTTATCCATCTATCTTGCTATTATTATGACGTTATGTTGATGCTGTCACATCCATTCAAGAACAGATCTTGTTCTAGTAATTTCTCACTTAATACAACTTAAAGTCAATACGAGCAGCCCTATACCGTTTGTCTATTTTTAGAACATGAAGAAGCCGATAATTTAGATTAATTTTGCCATTGCATCGTTGAGTATTCGATCTTTCACATATTATTTTCTTACAGATTCGCGAACAATCAACAAAGTTCACCTATCGAATATTCATTGCATTATCCAGGGGTCTACTATCCAGTAGTTTCCACTATTTTGTCTCAATATATTACCTATTTTTGCCTAGTTTCGGACTGCTATACCAGTAAGAATTGATAAGCCTTAATAAGCAGATTTTCAGCACTCCATGGCTTACCCTGGCAGGTACATGTGCAGGACACTGGCCCCCTGTGCGTGTCAGGTAAAGGTGGGTTTATAACATGTACCTATCCCTGATAGGTGACTCACAACGGCTTAGTTACCTATGTCTTAATTGGCTGTTTTATTTATAGCAACGGGTCCGCCAAAATCAACGTGAATAATTCACAAGCGACAATTAAAAGCTACGATAATGGCTTAACGGACAACGTGCGTATTGGATGCGCTATCGTTAGCGTAATGGAAGCTTACAATTAATCCGTGTATGTTAATGTTCAGTAATTTACCTCAGGGTTCATCGCCCGGTCAGGAGTCAAATAGGTTTATTTTTCCTTCTGAAAATTATAATTCGCTAAATATTTTATTACTCCTGATCTCGCTCAATACTTGATTGCTCATGATCTCTACAATGTTGATGTCTTTTGAACTTATTGGTCCATTTCTACACAGGAAACAACTGTTGTTTCAACATTGGTTGTCAGTATTGGTAAATCCCATGTTTATTATAATTAATGCCAGTCTACCATGCCAAAGTTTTCAAGACCAATGTACTGCTATAGGACCCCCTCGAATTGTGAACTTTTATTATCGCAGTTGCCAAAAAAAACCAACACAGCTCCAGGACGGAAGGAGATAAGAGCACACATAGAAGATGTGCGTCTTGATTGACAGGCGATTACTTAATGAGATTAGAGTGTCTGTGATGAATAGGGATCGGCAGAAAGAAGGAGGTCGTGGTGGTGAGGACCTGCTACAGGAAGCCTCATACATTACCGCCTCTCTGTCAATCTGACAAGTGCTCGGACGGGCCTGTGTTTCTATTCGCTCTACAGTGCAGCCTGATAGGTATCTTTTCTGCTGGGGGGAGGGCGGGCGGCAGTGGTAGGAAGGCCATAGGGGGGAGGGGGTAGGGCGGGGGTAGGTTTTGTTAATGCGTACTGGCAGCCTAGGATATTACCATCGGGCTGGTGGACGGTGGGAACCCCTCCCTGCACGCTTGGCTAGGAAAACCGCTTCCGACCCTGTAACACTCGACCGCATCATAAAGCACAGCCAACTACAGGCACATTTTACCGGCACTCATAAATCTGTAATATTGACTTGGGCTGTCGCAACGACTATAGGCTCGGTGGTTGCCCAGACAGGCGGTGGCTGCCGACGAGACCACGCCTAATGTCGTTACCCGACTAGTAGCGGAGAATAGTCCACGGGTCGGGCCAGTAACCCGCCTCGTCGTTGGCCCGTGTGGCTTGGTGTGTTTCTCTATGAGTGCTGGTTTGGAGGAGTCCATGGCTGGCACGGTACATGGCTGCCACACTGCATCGGAGTGTTGAAATTCTGGTTTTATCGCTCAGGAGGCCGTGGAGATTTCACCTCCGGAGTGGAGAGGAGGCGAGACAGGGACGGTGGGAGGAGTGTCGGGAGAAGTCGGGTTGTGTACAGGAGGAGGTGTAGGACTTAGCTAGCACCACTACCGCTACCACCACCTCCCCCGTCCGACACCACCACCACCGCCACCACCACCACCACCACCACCACCACCAGAAAGTTTAGCATCATATTCATCGTATTCACACTCTTCCAGTAGTACGCTCGTAGCCATGAATATTTAACGCCAGGCGCTACTGCTGCTGGAGCCGACGGGAGTCTACGGGAGGAGAGTGTGGCGGCGAGAGACGGTCGGAGAGTGTTGGAGCACCACGCCGGTTGGAGGCCTTGTGTCTGACTCCCCGCCCAGCCCGCCCGCCCGCCCGCCCGCCCGCCCAGCCCGCCCCGCCCAACACTCCGTGCCCGCTGTGATGTTCCTTCCACGCGTCCAACTGTCCTCCACCTCCCCTCCTGGGTTGCCGAGGCCGGGGTTGGCGTCGCCTTGTTCCCCAGCACCAGACACCAGTCGGTAACCGTGTCCCACCCCCTGTTCCTCCAGGGTGGAAACTTTGCCTTCCCGGCAGCAGGCCCGCCGACCGACCGACCGACCAACCAACCAGCCAGCCCGCCCACTCCCCCACCCCACCGCTCCCCTCCTCGCAGATCGGCACAGGATTTATCATCACCGGGCGCCATTCGTTTTCGCCATTACAGTTCCGATCGCTCAATCGAGCCAACTTTTCACTCCGCGCCATTTTTCTTGTGCTTCAGAGAGAAGGGACTTCTCCAGCGACTACAAACTACTGCGGCTACTGTTTCCTGCTGCCGCAGTGACACGCGCATCATCCCGGCGGCGTCTGTCACCCGGGGACCGCGGCACATCCACGGACCCTGCCTGAGGCCCGCTGAGAGAGAAAAAATTATATATCCCAGCAGAAGGGGGTCCCTGTTGGAGGAGCGTGCACACCACAACACAGGCAGAGTGGAGTAGGAAGCAACGCCAGACGTAAGCCAACTGAACGTTTATTATCATTCTCTCCTTGTTATTCATGTTTGTCTGTGAGTGCGAGTGTGTTGGGAGACTGTGGGGGGTGGTTGGGGGGAGGGGTGAGGGGAAGGGAGGGGGGGGGGGTGAGGATCGGTACGCGAGTGTGCATGCGTGTGTGCGTGCACGTGAGAATGGATGTGTATGTGGAGGGTGGGAGGGAGGGAGGGGGGGGGGGTTGGGTTGGGTGTGGCATGCGACGATTGGAAACTGTGAACGGTAGTCATCATACAGGCAGAGTGCTATAGGTAAAAGTACGTCCCCGTTATTCCTATATCGGACCAGGTTAAAGCCGCATACCCAGGTCCCGTTGCCGCAACTCGGCCGCCGCCTCTCCTCCTACTTCTCCCCGCTCTCTCTCCCTCTTCTCTCCGTGCCTCTCGTGTGCAGAGCCACCACCAGGTCGTTTTGTGGCAGCTCTGCCCGGCCGCTCCGCCATGTTTAAAACTGATTGGCGGTAGGGTCGGGTGTCTGGGGCCTAGTGATGTAATTGAGGTATGGGACAAAGCGAAGCAAGGCCTCCTTTCATTGGCTGGCTAGTACGCATGTGTTCGATAGACATACATCCCATCTAGAGAGAGAGGAGAGGAGAGGAGAGAGTGAGAGAAGAGAGAGAGAGAAGAGACGGAGGAGGAGGAGAAGAGTGCAGGAGAAGGGTATACGGTCACGGGACTTACTCTGGTGTTATATGCACATGTAGGCGGTCTGCGTTGGGTCTATTATTCAAACCAGTGGCTCGGCAGGACGCCCTCGTTCTACAAATGGTAGCACCAAGCAGCATCGTCCTCCATCATCCCCACCACCGCACCAGGTAACTAGTTTTACACTAGTACTCCACGATCACCCAAAACCCACTCACTAGGTTCTGCTGTCAGGATTATAGCTCTGAGAGGGAGGGGAGGGATTTAAGGAGGATGTGTGGGGCTGGGGCTGGAGCAGGGGGGTGAGTGGGGTTTGTGTATATACAGGGTGTTAAGGGTATAGGGGTAAATAGTGCGGCTACACGCTTCAGGGGTGTTTTATCTGACCGGAGGGTGATAGGGCAGATTTAACGAGGTGTATCCAATAAGAAAGCCATAACTTTTATTTATGTCTGGTGAGGGTGGTATGGGGTGGGGTTGAGAGCGGGGTGGTGTGGTGTGGTGTGGTGTGGGGACGGCCAGTCCGTCCTCCGGCCCCGGGCGGACGGGGAAGGGCAGGCGGGGAGGCCTGGGGTGCGCTCCGTCAACTCGCCCCGGTCGTGGTGGTCGACATACAACGGGTCTGCTGGCGGGACCCACGCCGCTACTACATGCATCCATCACGGGCAGGGTGAGAATGAAACGGGCCGCCGGGTAATTTGTCGCGCGGCCGCGGATCGGCTGAAATGTGGCTGGAGCATGCAGGGAGGGCACCCAGCAGGGGGTGTGGTGCCGTGCTACAATGGGCCGGTCAGCGGGATTTATAAATGAGTCAGCTTAATGAAAGATAAAGGTGGCGCCCTGGCCGCATTCACCGACCACGCGGCCAGCCTCCGATATTGGAACAAATTCATCATCCGGTCCGAGCATATGATAACAGGGGGATGAGGCGCTCAGAGGGACTCGTTCACAGCTTCCATACGTCCAGATATCTGCCACCGTTCACGATTAATATGTATTGATATTTCCTTGTCTGACTTTTATTACCCTCATTATTCGTGACGTCGCCATGAACATGTTTTGATTCGGAGTTATTAATCATTGCTAAGATGACATGCCATGACCCTGTCTGTCGTTTCCTTGCAGTCCCGACTTGCCTGTCCGTCTGTCCGTCTATCCGCCTGTCCGTCCACCCTCGCCTGTCTATCCAATCGTCGTCGTCCGCTCACGGCCCACACGAATGCTAATCAGAATGATAATGTGACGTCCGCTGACGTATTCGATCCGACGGGGGCCTATCGATTTTTCTCTCCTTTTTTTCTTTTATAAACTTTTATATTTTCTTCTTTTAGAAACTCGCCGCGTCCAATGAAGTCCTCGCAACTCCCTCTGTGTATGCGTTTTTCTATCCCATACATTTATATGTTTTTTTGTGTGTGTGTGTATATATCTTTTTAGTTCCCTTTCACTTACGATACAGTTACTTTTTTTACCCGTCGGTACCCCGTCGCCTTTTCCGATGACGGCCGAGTTTGTGAGCGCAGACTGGCACCCGGCCTTCTCATTGAGTCTCTACCACCACGCCTCACTCCCGTCAGCGCCGCTAGAGGGCAGGAGTGACGCGGCGTACAGCAGTCCGCAGGAGGAAGCCACGGGTTGAAGCCATGGGGAAGCCATGGGGAAGCCACCCGCCCCCCTCCCGCCGCCCGCCGCCTGCCGCCCGCCGCCCGCCGGGTCCTGAGCGTAGCCACGACGCCCAAACTCTGATCAATATTTATAGATCTAGCCTCACAAAGAGGTCGGCGCACGGGGCGGGTGGAGGATGATCAGCACTTGCCGATCCCACAGCGCTCGTTTACGATGGAAATATTCGCGTCCGTCCCAGCGAGGGAGGAGAGAGCAGGGGGTATGTGAGTGGGTGCGTGTATGTGTGTGTGTGTGTGTGTGTGTGTGGAAAGCGAGAGAAAGAGAGAGAGAGAGAGTGGGTGGGTGGGAAGAGTGGGTGAAAATGGGGAAAAAAAGATTAAAAATTTAAAAAAAAGAAGAAAGAAAGAAAGAAAGAAAGAAAGAAAGCAGCAGCACAGGAATAATGAATCAAAACGCGGCGGCGGGACCGGTTTGAGAGTTGGGACCGACGGGGACCCGGCTTGAGATAAGCGGGTACTGGGGTGGAGGAGGTATCGGAGGCGGGAATCTCCAGCCACTGCCCGGAGTGGTCGTAAACCACCGCGCCAAATCCCTGGGAACGTGAGGCGAAACTACAAGACCGAGCGCCGTGCCCCCCACCCCGCCTCCACCGCGGCCAGCCCCGGCTTTTTTCCCCTTATAAACGCATAAGTATCACGTTGCTATCTCATGCGAACCGGGGGAGGGAATATTGAAATAGGCGGCGAGTGCCATGCGCCGCCCGCCGCTTTAATATCGCCCCTCGCCGCACGGGGCGCTATTTATTTGGCCGCGTCGGCGTTTTTGGCTTCGTGAAGCCCCCTTCTACAGTGAGAGTCGTTCTGGTGTGATGTGTGAGTTCATACTGAGCAGTGAGCAGCTCATAGGGAACTGCTGTGAGCAGCTCATAGGGAACTGCTGTGAGCAGCTCATAGGGAACTGCTACGAGCAGCTCATAGGGAACTGCTCAGTGTGAAAAACTCATAGGGAACAGTTCAATGTGAACTGTTCAGTGTGAACTGCTCAGTCTGAAGTGCCAACTTTTAAGTGTGCATACTGAACTCATCGTAGAAGTCACTGCAAACTTTTCAAACTGCTAACTTTTCATACCGTAAACTTTTCATTTGTAAACTTTGCATATATGAAACTTTCCATGCTTTAAAACTTTCATACTGTTAAATTTTCATACTGTCAACTTTTCATAATGCTAACTTTCCATACTGTTAACTTTTCACCCTGGTAACTTTTTCCCACTGCTAACTTTTTATGCTACTATCTTTTCCTACTGCTAACTTTTCCTACTGCTAACCTTTCATACTTTCAACTTTTTCTACTGTCAACTCTTCATACCGTTAACTTTTTACACTGCTAACTTCTCATACTTCTAACTTTGCATACTTCGAACTTTTAATGCTGTAAACTTCTCAAACTTCTAAAACTCTAAACTTTTCATGCAGGTCTCATATTTCCATCTGTTCAAAATTTTACTTATTCAAAGTAACCTACATGGACTGAGCAGGTCCCAACTAAATCTCTTACCAATTGTAACGTACTTTTCACACTGATTTGCACACATCTAGTTGAAATAAACTTGTCACTCTACAAAATCCGATTTTCACTGTAGTACTGAGATTCAACTGTTTCCAGCCTATATTTCACACCTTTCTGGTCGTGTCTAGCTCTTCCAATTAAATTAGCTATACTCAATCAAATCTAGCTGTTCACTATTATACTCCTGTCCATCTGAATGATTCTTATTATATAACACATGTAAATGATTGCACTACACCTTCCACAACAGATTTGCAATTCTAGCTATCAATAAACATTAAATCTTTCACACGCCACACTGATCACACCTGCTGAATACATGTACACCAACATTTCATAATAATATCTTCAGAATTCACGCCCAAGTCAACACAGTCATGATCCAATACTTAGAGAATGTATGTAGTGCCTCGACCCATTGAACATCCAGGAATTCAGTCCATGCAATCTCCTACAGACATTGGTCGTATTGTTTTATACCCTTTGT